>JAPDPK010000075.1:2732500-3070000 GCA_031772115.1 Heritiera littoralis
TTTCTCCTTTGTTTATATAGAGGAGGATGAAAGGGATTGGAGTTGGTGGGTTAAATCCCACCAATCCTTATTTCTTCTCTTTCTTTGTTTTTATACATTTTTATATATATTATATTTATTTTATTTTATTTAAATCATAGAATGATATATCTAATTTTATATATATTTAATATGTGTATATTTTTCATTTACTTGGTAAATATATATTTCCAATATATGTAATTATATATATTTGTTAAACTTGAATCCTTCACCCTTAGTATAATTAATTTCCTACTATTTAACTATCACGTAAATAATTAAATTCTCATGTAATTTAAAAAAAAACATTTTAATCCACTAGATAAATCTTTTATATCACTGCAATGTGTCCCTTTGCAACATATATAACTTCCATAACCTTAATTCCATAGATTTCACCTCTCATAATTTCAGTACAATATTTGCTTCTAAAATCTCAAACCTTAAATTTCCTATTAAACTCCCATGGCCTCAATTCTTCAAAAATCACCTTATTTAATTCCTCCAAATTATAATTTCCCATGCTTAACTAATTTATTTTATAATTCTCATACTTCTAGATAATTTTCCCATTATGAAATCCAATTACAATAACTCCTTAATTCACTTCCATTGCGTAGAAAATTTGCAGCTATCACATTGAATCTCTTAGAGATTTGATTCCAGGTGTTTCCTTAATGAAGATTCTCAGAGAGGCTAACGAGATGGTTGATTCCCTTGCAAAGGTAGTGGTCAATCGAAATGAAAAGTTCTGTGCATGGTGGTAGCCAGTTTTGCTGCTCTAAATGTTTGATCTCTTCAGACTTGGTTCCTTTTATCTTTTCTGTTTCTTTGTTTTCATCAGCTTTTGCCTTCCATTTTTTATAGCTGTTCATGCTTGTCGATCTTTGTGTAAACCTTTATCTCATAATGAAATTTCCTTTCCTTGGCTAAGCAAAAAAAAAAAAAAGAAAAAAAGCATTGTCAAATTGTTTTTTGTTGTGACAATTGGCAAAGAATTTTATTGGATTAAGAAAAGACAAAGCATGGAAGGCTATCGCTTTCGTTTTTTTTTTTTGAAGATTCAAGAATTTTATTAATCAAAAGAAATTATAGCCAAGCTACTAAATCAAAGGAATGGTTGATCCCAGATGTAGCAAGAAAATCTGCCAAATAATTGGCTTCTCTGAAGACATGGCTGAAAGAAATCTTTTTCATACAAGTGAACAAAATGTTAAGTTTGTTGATCAAGTTGTAATATTTCCATGGGCTACACTTGACATTGTGGATTCAAGAGATAACTACCTTTGAATCACTTTCAAGAATAAGAGGGGGAAGATGATCAAGCTTAGCATTCACCAGAATAGGTAATGCTTCCACCACAGCAAGTAGCTCGGCAAACTTGGAGTCAGCAACACCAATATTTTTAGAGAAGATAAGACGAATATGACCACTACTATAGCGAAGAATCCCTCCAATACTAGCAGCTCCCAATTTACTGATAGCAAAGCCATTAACATTGAATTTCCAAATACCAGAGGGAGGAGCGCACCAACAGGTTGAAGGCTCGCCTAATTGCTTTGTGATGCACAGGAAGAAATATGTCTTTGAGATTTGGTAGTGAAAAGTCTAAAAAATTCGTGGGATATTTAGCTTTAATCTAGCCACAAGTGTGAACTTGAATCATTTGGCAAACCTGTTTAATGGAAGACTCCTGGTTGTTAAAGATTCCATCGTTATGCGCTAACCAAATAGAACAAGAAATTGAATAGAACAAGGTAATCCAAACATTCTTCTTGCTGCTTGAGATAGGAAAGTTAGTCCATTCTAAGAACAAAGATGAATAACTTTTAGGAACACTCCATGAGAAATTCCAGTCCTTAATGAATTGGCACCAAATCTTCCAAGAAAAAGTGTAGTTAACTAGAAGGTGATCCATCGATTCCATTTCATTGCAGAAGTAGCATTTGTTTGCTTGGTCACCCAAATCTCTTCTTTCATGCAGTAAATCCATGGTGGGAATAGTGTTGGATTATGCCCTTAGAACCATTCATTAGATGATTGACTTTGGCATTTTTATGTATCAAGACATTTTTATTTATAGTTCATTATTATATTTGTCTTATAACTGCGTAATATAATCTTATATGATAATGTCCTTAGAATAGTAATAACACACTATTCTTAAAATATCCCTAGTCAAGTATTATTGTGAACAAGGATAACAATGATACGATAAGACTAGTATGTGGTTGACTGATGACCATTGTCATGGATATAGGATATCAAGTCATCACATAGGTACATGTTAGAGAACTATGTACTGGATCGACCCTCCATGAGAACACTACATGGATTGTTATATGAGTGTCATAAGCGATTCTCATAGTGATGATGGTGTATGTGATCCTTTGACTTGAGATCATTAGAGATCCCAACATAGAGAATTGCATACTTTAATGCTGCTAGATGTCATTCGTAACAGGATGGACTATAAAGGTAGTAATTGGGTATGCCTCGATCTATGTAGAGGGATGTTGAGTGATCAAGATAGGATTTATCCCTCTTATATAACAAGAGTGATGTCTTGGGCCCTTTGATAGAGTGAGACTAAAATGCATGGCCGTGCTCGAATAAGTCAATATGAGATATTGATTTTATTTGTTTAATTAGTCTACTCAGGAATCAAGAAACGCTGATTAGACTATACAAGTGTGACACATTCCATGACTTGTGTCTAATCAAGACATCAAAGGATAAAGGGATTAGACTACACGATAACATCTATCACGAGTAAGGTTATGTCGAGTCATTGACATTCTCGTTACATGGGTAGCAATGATGTGTTGCTAGATACCGCTCATTGCCTGTGACAATTTTGTCATTGCCATTGTTTTGAGAACCTATTGGGCCGCACACTTAGAACGGATCAATGAGGAGCTTAATTAATCCTATTCTGAATTGGATTAAGGATATAACTAATCCTATTCTGAATTGGATTAGGGATATAACTAATCCTATTCTAAGTAGGATTAGAGTTCTGTTTGGCAGTAAATTTTAGAGTAAAATTTACTGCCTATAAAAGGATGTTTTCTGAAACATAGCCGGACAACAATTAAAAAACAGAAAAATATTCTTTTAATCAAAGCTAGCAGTTCGGTTATAAAGAATCAAAAACGCTCCTTAAGGCTTCTGATCGTGAGACGTTCAAGAGTCGTGGGATCCGTTCGTGTGGATACCATAGAGGCAGGAACGAAAGGTTGTTGCTTGTGACTCGACCAATGACAGAAATCAAAGAAAGCTTTAGGTAAAATCTCGAAACCCTAATCAGGCAACTCTCCGAATCGATCCTGGTGGAGGCCGAATGATTTAAATTCCGCTGCATGTTTGTTTCGGTCTCCTTCACTGGTATCCGAGCCAGATTCGGAGTCCCTGATTTGTTTTGATAAAAGCATGATCTCTGGTTACTTTCTGTTTATGATTACATGCAATCGTTTTAATGAGATTAATACGGATTAGAATGTATATGATATATTCAGAGGCTACAAATCGAATTGTTGAAATTATATATATGATATATATATCAATTTCAATTCAACTTATATGTGAGATATAATCTGTGATGCGAATTATTAATGGCGTTTCTGTTCTGCATAAACGTTATGGATAATCTGTGATGCGAATTATTAATGGCGGTTTCTGTTCTGCATAAACGTTATGGAAGAAACAAAATAATGTCGAAAGTGTATAAAGATTGAAACACTTTTAGATAAGAGTTCTAATGCGACTAAAATTATAGTCAGTATGAGTTACTGGCTGGAACATCCTGATAAGATTAGGACACTTCCGGATAAGGGGCGTTGGCAATGTCAATACTGCCGCCCCTGGGAACCCCGCAGTCAGGGTTATAATTCTTTTCAAATGTGCATCGTTAATAAAACTAAAATTTTGAAATTGCATCACACTTGTTTGTATAACACGGTGGTTGTTGTTTGAGCATGGTGCATAGTTATAGCCCTAGCCCAATATGATTGTATTTTGGTGGTTGTAAATTTTAATAAATACGACCTACGTGTCGTGCCTTGTTCTTGAAATTCTTGTTGTACATTCTTTTCTCATCTTACTCCCCTCGAATGTAACTCGAGGTTTCTCTTAAACTATGTAATTGGAGCTGACAACCATGCAAAGGATGACCAAAAAGGCACTTGGAGAAGATGCTATTACCCTTAGGTTAACCTTTAGGGTTTCTCATTGGCTTGGGAAATCCATTTAGTTTGGGCTATAACTATGTCACGTTTATTTTATTGCTTAATTGCATGAGATGCATGGTTTATTTTGTACGTTTATGATATGAAAATCATATGATAATTTTAGAAAAGTAAAATTGGTGAGATCTTATTCAATAAACTAAGAAAATCCCTCAAATTAAATTAAGTCAATAATAGATGCCTACCAATGAATAGCACTCGTCAAGGCTAGAATCGATTTTGTTATGTTTGCCAAAGCAAAATATCATATCTATCTTAGTAAGACACGATGGGATAATAGTGATATCCAAAGGCTATAAATTGGGTTGACTTAACTAGATTTCCTCAATAGGATTGGGAATTTAGAGGCATAAAGTTGGGCTTCCATTCATGAGATGAATTAGAACAAGTGTTGTTCACCCAACTATCCAAGAGTTACATGAGATGTAATTGGTAAGTGTTGCCTACCTAAATAGCCAAATCTTGGGCGATTAGCCAAAGCTAACTCTAGATAAGGTGAAATATGGATCTTGGCCCACTAGAGAAATTATGTGATAATTTTTCCAAATTAATAGTGAGGGTTGTTGATTCGATAAAAATAGTGGGAGCATCATTTAATAAATAAATATTTAATTAAATGAATGCATTCATGATACTTATATTTTGCATATTTTTGTTGTAGATTACCATGGCATCAAACACAAATAACACACTTTCACTACGATCTGTCCTTGAGAAGGACAAGTTGAATGGGACAAACTTCCTGGATTGGTACAGGAACCTGAGGATAGTCCTCAAGTAAGAAAAGAAGTTGTATGTCCTTGAGATTCCCTTACCTGAGGAACCACCCTCTAATGCTCCAAGGGCAGAAAGAGATGCTTATAAGAAGCATCAAGATGATGCATTGGATGTTAGTTGCCTTATGCTTGCCTCCATGAATCCCGAGCTTCAAAAGCAACATGAGGAAATGGATGCGTTCGATATGATCGAGCATCTCAAGCAACTCTATCAAGAGGAAGCTAGGAAAGAAAGGTACAATGTCTCTAAGGCATTGTTTCAGTGTAGGATGGCAGAGGGGATTCCCGTTGGTACTCATGTGCTCAAGATGATTGGGTACACTGAAAACCTTGAAAAATTGGGATTTCCTTTTGGCCAAGAGTTGGCCACTGATGTGATTCTACAATCGTTGCTAGACAGCTACAGTCAGTTTGTTGTTAATTACAACATGAATGAAATTGACAAGACTCTGCCACAGTTACTTAGCATGTTGAAAACAGCTGAATCCAACATGAAAAAGGCCAAGCCCAAAGATGTCTTAATAGTTAAGAAAGCTAAGGGCAGGGCTAATGCAAAGGGCAAGAAAAAAGGTAATAAAGCCAATGGCAAGTTCAAGCCCAATGATACTGCACTGAAGCCTAAAGGTGGGGTTGCCAAAGAAGGGAAATGCTTCCATTGCGGTGAGACCGGACATTGGAAGAGGAACTGCAACAAATACCTGGAAAAGCTAAAGAAGAAGAAAGGAAGTGAGACTACCACTTCAGGTATTTATGTTATAGAAGTTAATCTATCTACTTCTTCATTATGGGTATTAGATACTGGATGTGGTTCTCACATTTGTGTAAATGTGCAGGAACTCAAAAGGAGTAGATCGTTGACTAAGGGCGAGGTCGACCTACGAGTGGGAAATGGAGCAAGGGTTGCTGCATTAGCTGTAGGAACTTATATTTTGACATTGCCCACAGGGCTTGTTTTAGAATTAGATGATTGTTATTATGTGCCTTCCATCACTAAAAACATTATTTCGATTTCTTGTTTGGACAAGAAGGGTTTTTCATTTATAATAAAGGACAACTGTTACTCCATTTATTTAAATTATATCTTTTATGGTAGTGCACAACTAATTAATGGTCTTTACATTCTAAATCTTGATATGCCTATTTATAACATAAATGCTAAAAGGATTAAATCTAATGATCAAAATCCAACATATCTCTGACATTGTCGCTTGGGACACATAAATGAGAATCGCATTTCCAAACTCCATAAAGATGGACTTTTGGACTCATTTGATTTTGAATCGTATGAGACATGTGAATCTTGTTTGATGGGTAAGATGACTAAAGCCCCTTTCAAAGGACATAGTGAAAGGGCAAGTGATTTATTGGGCTTAGTACATACAGATGTATGTGGACCTTTAAACACACAGGCCAGAGGTGGGTTTATGTACTTTATTACATTTACTGATGATTTCAGTAGATATGGCTATGTGTATCTTATGAGACACAAGTCAGAATCTTTTGAAAAGTTCAAAGAATTCAAGAATGAAGTACAAAACCAACTTGGCAAGAGCATTAAGGCACTTCGATCAGATCGAGGTGGTGAATACTTAAGCCAAGAATTGCTTGACTATCTTAAAGAGTGTGGGATTGTCTCACAACTCACTCCTCCAGGTACACCACAATGGAATGGTGTATCTGAAAGGAGAAATCGAACTTTATTAGATATGGTTCGATCAATGATGAGTCATACAGATCTTCAGAATCCTTTTGGGGACATGCATTAGAAACAGCTGCTTTTACACTGAACCGTGTTCCATCTAAATCGGTTCCAAAGACACCATATGAGATATGGACTGGTAAACGTCCCAGTATGTCTTTTATGAAGATTTGGGGTTGTGAGGCTTATGTAAGACGTCAAGTCTCTAACAAACTTGCACCTAAATCTGATAAGTGCTATTTTGTGGGATATCCTAAACTAACTAAAGGATATTATTTTTACAATCCCACTGAGCGCAAAGTGTTTGTAGCTCGAACAGGTGTCTTTCTAGAAAGAGAATTCATTTCTAGAAGAACTAGTGGGAGAAAAGTAGAACTTGAAGAAATTCAAGAGCTACAAGATAGCGCACCCGATGTTGAGATGGAGCCTGAGCAAGCACCACAAGTTGTTGTGGAACCAGAACCACAAGCTGTTGTGGAGCAACCGCCTGCTCAAGAGACACAAGCCTTGCGTAGATCAGTTAGAACACATCGTGAGCCACAGAGATATGGATTTCTAATGACTCAGAACGGTGATGTATTGCTCATGGACCAAGATGAGCCTACTACCTATCAAGAGGCTATTACAGGGCCAGACTCTGAGAAATGGCTTGAAGCCATGAGATCTGAGATGGAATCCATGTATGCCAACCAAGTTTGGACCTTGGTTGACTTACCCGAAAGGGTAAAACCTATAGGGTGTAAATGGGTTTTTAAGAAGAAAACCGACATGGAAGGAAATGTTCATACCTATAAAGGGCGATTGGTTGCTAAAGGTTTTTAACAAATTCATGGTATTGATTATGATGAAACCTTTTCACCAGTCGCGATGATCAAATCCATTAGGATCTTGCTTGCGATAGCTGCATACCATGATTATGAAATCTGGCAAATGGACGTCAAGACTGCTTTTCTTAATGGAAAGCTACTCGAGGATGTGTACATGACACAACCTGAGGGTTTTGTTGATCCAAAAAATGCTGGAAAGGTTTGTAAGCTGCAACGTTCTATTTATGGACTAAAGCAAGCTTCTCGAAGTTGGAATCTTCGTTTTGATGATGCAATCAAAGAGTTTGGTTTTATCAAGAACGAAGATGAACCTTGTGTCTACAAGAAGGTCAGTGGGAGCACTATTGTCTTCCTGGTGTTGTATGTAGATGACATACTACTCATTGGGAATGACATCCCCACCCTTCAGTCTTTACAGACTTGGTTAGGGAATTGCTTTTCAATAAAGGACTTGGGCGAAGCTACCTATATACTGGGTATAAGGATCTATAGAGATAGATCAAGGAAATTAATTGGCCTAAGTCAAAATGCATACATAGATAAAGTGCTAAAGAGGTTTAGCATGCAGGATTCCAAGAAAGGATTCTTACCTATGACACATGGCATTACTCTCTCAAAAGAACAGTGTCCTACAACACAAGAAGAGAGAGAATGTATGAGTAAAGTTCCATATGCATCTGCTATTGGATCCATTATGTATGCCATGTTATGCACACATCCCGATGTCTCGTATGCCTTGAGCATGACGAGTAGATATCAAGTTGATCCTGGTGAACGTCACTGGATCACTGTCAAGAATATTCTTAAGTACTTGAGAAAGACTAAGGATACATTCTTGATATATGGAGGTGAGGAAGAGCTCATTGTAACAAGTTACACTGATGCTAGCTTCCAAACTGATAAATATGACTATAGATCGCAGTCTGGTTATGTGTTTTGCCTTAATGGTGGTGCTGTGAGCTGGAAGAGTTCAAAGCAGGCGACAGTGGCCGATTCTACAACAGAGGCTGAGTATATAGCTGCCTCTAAAGCTGCTAAGGAGGCTGTTTGGATCAGGAAGTTCATTACTAAGCTTGAAGTTGTTCCTAGCATTATAGATCTGATTGAGCTCTATTGTGACAACAATGGAGCCATCGCACAAGCTAAGGAACCTAGATCTCACCAACGATCCAAACATATACTACGGCGCTTCCATCTCATTCGAGATATCATCGAGAGAGGAGATGTGAGGATATGCAAAGTACCGACTGACGATAACATCGCCGACCCACTGACGAAGCCTTTGACGCAGCAGAGACATGATCGTCACACTAGGTCACTAGGTATTAGATACATGAGTGAATGGTCTTAGTGCAAGTGGGAGATTGTTGGATTATGCCCTTAGAACCATTCATTAGATGATTGACTTTGACATTTTTATGTATCATGACATTTTTATTTATAGTTCATTATTATATTTGTCTTATAACTGCGTAATATAATCTTATATGATAATGTCCTTAGAATAGTAATAACACACTATTCTTAAAATATCCCTAGTCAAGTATTATTGTGAACAAGGATAACAATGATACGATAAGACTAGTATGTGGTTGACTGATGACCATTGTCATGGATATAGGATATCAAGTCATCACATAGGTACATGTTAGAGAACTATGTACTGGATCGACCCTCCATGAGAACACTACATGGATTGTTATATGAGTGTCATAAGCGATTCTCATAGTGATTGTCATAACGTTTCCTAAGGTAAGGACGCTAGACATTAAATAAATGGAGTCGCCACCAATCTTTTTTAACCTAGGTGTGATTGGCCACCTAAATGACTCTAAGGACTGGTCTATATTTTTAGTTTTGGGTTCGGGAGTTCATTTACGTGTAGGGAAGGTTATAGCACCCCTACAACGCCCAATATTGGTACCATTTTAATCTTGTGTTATTTTAACTTAGTCTTAATTATGTGGTCTTTTAATTTTTGTTTAAATATTGAAAATTCTTTTAAGAATCCTCCATCATTCTGGATGAACTCTCAAAAAATCTTCTCACCTCAAGAGTATTCAAGGGGTACCATTCGACTCCCTCGAAGAGGCTCCGTCGTCGGAAGTATTTTAGAATTTTCTTATTCCTTATTTTATTTTTTTATTTAATTATTTTTATTATTTTTATTTATTTTTAAAATATTATTTTTCTTTATATATTATTTATTAATATTTTTTAGGATTATTGGTATTTAATATTGAGAATATCTCCTAAATCTTCCATCATTCTGGATAAACTTAGAAGAACCCTCCCACCTAGGAATTCCTCAAGTGTTACTCATTCGCAATCGCCTTGAAGATTCCATCATTGGAATTATTATTTTATTATTTATTAACTTTATTTATTATTTATTTTTTTATCTTTATTAGAATATAAATATTATTATTTTATTATGTTTTTATCTTTATTTATTTTTTGTTTATTTTGAAAATGCCTTCTAAATTTTCCATCGTTCTGGATAAATTTAGAAGGATCTTCTCACTTAAGAACTCTTTGAGTGTTACTCATTCGTAATCACCTCAAAGATTCCATCATCGGATTTAATTGTATAATTTATGTTTTTTATTTATTATTATCTTAAAAATTTTATTATTATGTTTATTATATATATTTTACAATTATGATTTTTTTACGTGTTATTCCTTTTTTTTTAATTATTTGGAGAATACAGTTTAACCTTCATTTTTTTTGAAAATACCTTTTAAATCTTCCATCATTCTGGATAGACTTAAAAGAATTCTCTTACCTAGGAATTCCTCGAGTGTTACTCATTCGTAATCGCCTCGAGGATTCAATCATCGGAATTATTATTTTATTATTTATTAATTAATTTTTATCTTAATATTTATTATGAGATCTGGCTTAAATTTTATGTTACTTTTTTATTCTATGTTTAAAATTTTCTTATTTGTTAAATCTATATCCATATTAACTTTTATTATTTACGTTTTTTCTTTACTATTCTTATTATTTTTATTATTTGATTTTCCTAATAAAACATGACACTAACTAACAAAGAAGAGGTGTGGGTATATATACATGCATAATACAAGCAACATGTGCAAGATGATTTCATGTAAATCCATAAAGTAATGCTTATTATAAATTTACGTTTGAGGGAATGTAAAGGTACACGTGCAAATACATGATTCCATAGTCAATTAGTCAAAGAGATATATTAAATGTAAGCATAAAAGCAAAGAATAGGGTACCTACGGTTTTGCTCCAATATTCTAGTTTCTTTTCTTTATTAAACACGTGCAGCAAGCAACGAAATAGGCAGCAAATGGTGGCGTGACAGACTTGGATCAGTGGAGTAATGGACAGTGATCTTGGCAGGAATGAACTAGCAACAACGAGCGACGCCGGCAACAAGGGCTGGGACAACGCAGAGCTATGCAAGGCAGGGGCGATTCAACAGCGGAAGATCTCGATCCAAACAGCAGCAAAAGCAACATGCAAGCTTGCAGCGGCGAAAAAAAATTGTAGTACACAACAGCTTGGAACAAAGCTAGTGAAGCTAGCACAGGAAGCAATGGCGAGGAATGGCAGGAAAAGGAAGATCCTCATGGTCACGAAGGCTCTCCTTTTTATAATAAAAAATTTATTTGAGTCCTAATACAACTCTACCTATTTTATTAATTATCTCCTATTTTTAATATTTTATCTATTTAATTCTTATGCTAATCCTAATCTAACTTTATCAAATCTAAATAATTATCCTAAAAATCTAATTATCCTATTAATTTTATTTTCTTTTCTTATCTCTTCCCTTTTTTATTATCATTCCTAAATCCTATTTTAATTTTAATTTCCTAATTAATGTTAATTCTAAAATCTAAAAAATTCTCATTTAATTCTAGCCTAATTCTAAATTGTTAAATTAAAATACAATGTCACTCAATCCAATTAATTATTTTTACAAATTAAAACTCCGGACAAAATAAAGTGTCTACAGCTGCCCCTCTTTGCACATTTTCTGAAAATCAGGAATTGTGCAAAGACAATTGACAACTATTTTGTCCGGATTTTTATTTTTTCCTTTTTTTTGTTTTTTTTTCTTTTTTACAAAATATTTACAATTTTTAAGACACATTTAGTTCCTCTCACCAGAGGCTTTGAAATATAACCTTGTGCTCCTCTCACCAGAGACATTAGAACTTTGGAAAAATAACCTTATGCTCTTCTCACGAGGGGCATTGGAACTTTGGAAAAATAACCTTGTGCTCTTCTCACCAGAGGCATTGAAACTTTGAAAAATAACCTTGTGCTCCTCTCATAAGAGGCATTGGAACTTGGAAAAATAACCTTGTGCTCCTCTCATCAGAGGCATTGGAACTTTGAAAAATATAACTTTGTGCTCCTCTCATAAGAGGCATTGGAACTTTGAAAAATAACTTTGTGCTCCTCTCACCAGAGGCATTGAGACTTTTTGAAACATAACCTTGTGCTCCTCTCACCAGAGGCATTGAGACTTTTTGAAACATAACCTTGTGCTCCTCTCACCAGAGGCATTGAGACTTTTTGCAAATAAAGAGCTCCTCTCAACAGAGGCCTTGAGACTTTTTGAAAATAAAGAGCTCCTCTCAACAGAGGCTTTGAAACTTTTTGAAAAATAAAGAGCTCCTCTCAATAGAGGCTTTGAGACTTTTGAAAATAAAGAGCTCCTCTCAACAGAGGCTTTGAAACTTTTTGAAAAATAAAGAGCTCCTCTCAACAGAGGCTTTGAGACTTTTGAAAATAAAGATTTCATTTCAGAATGCCAGTTTACATGGGTTTGACTAGGCTTAACTTTCATTTTAATGCCAACAATATTGGGCTTCATCCTTCTTTAAGGTGCCAGCTAAACTGGACTTTGCTCTCATCTAAGGTTTTTTTTCAAAAAAGTATTTTCCTCATCATCTTCTCATACCTCATCATTTTTTTCAAATTACCATCTCTTATATTTTCTCTTTTCCTCAAAATTTTAATCATTCAGAACTTCTTATCCTAATGTCTTAACAAATAGTTCAATGTCAAAATGCAATAGTGAAATGTGATGTATGTTATGAATGTAATGAATATCATGAACATCATAATGCCCTAAGTGCTATGAATGTTACCTGAATTACTCTATGAATGTATGTAAATGCAATCTCCATTGTGGTAACAAGATTCTCAAGCTCATCTCATTTTTCTCAAATTCCACATATCTGCTGGATTCTTCTTATTCAAAACTTCTATCTTCACTTCTTATCCCATCTCCTATTGAGTCTTGGTCCAATTATGCTCGAAGACTTGCCATCATGCTTTCAAGTTTATATTTTCCATCATTTTTTATTGTTGTTTCTTTCTCTCTCTTAGTAATGCAAGATTTCTCAAAAGAATATATTTTTTTCAAAACTTTACCCAAAAAAGGTTACCAACATTTATTTATTTTCCTTCCAATTAGACCACCAATGTAATGCACTTATGCATATTCTCAATTTGTTACAGGGGTGGAATAAATTTAAAATGATCATGAGAGGTATAGGTATTCATTCTTAGAAAAGGAACATGAAATAAAGAAAAATCAATGGGATAGTCTGTTTGGAATAGGGTTTTCAGTATCCATTTAATAAACATTCTGATAATTTCAATCAAGTCAATCTAGAATTCCTTTCCAAAAGCCCACTCTTATTGATATGTTCTTTCATGTAGTGTCTATCAGTCTTGCCCTTGTATCAAAACTTTTTGATGATGATATTTTCCTAAGTCGCCTTTCCAGGTTTTCAACTTAGGTGCCCCTTATTTGATTCAAACTGCCCTTTTTGGGTTTTCAATTTTGAATCCTCCTTTTTCTTTTTATTTTTCTCTTTTTTTTCTCTTTTTATTTTTTTCATATTTTTATTTTTTCTTTTTTTTTCTCTTTTTTTTTCTTCATTTTCAAATTCATTGGCTTTGACAAACTTCAACCTTCAGTGCTCAATCCAAATTCAAGCCCCTAATAGGCATTCTTGATTTTGATCCAAGATATCTTCTAAAGCTCATGGGTTTCTTCATTCAAATTAATCTACTTCCTTCAAAGGATCATTATCTCATTATACAATTATGTCTTCATTCAATACATGATTCTTCAATTTAAGCATTTACATTTGATCAAAATGGGCTTTTAAAGGTATGTAATGTAGGCTCAGGTGAGGGTTTATGAAAGAAAAGGATAAAGTAGGCCCAAAATGTATTTCAGGGTTTTATAAACCAAAGGATCACAAGTAAAACACTCAAGCATTTAGTACCTTTCTAGTTCACTCATTTCTTTTCTTGCTTCTTCTTCTTCTTCTTTTTGGGTTTTTTTTTTAATTTAAACCCTTTTTCTTTTTTTCTTTTTTTTTTGTTTCACAAAATTGGGTTTTTCTTCTTGCCCCTCAATTCATCATGAACACTTTCATCTTTGCCCCCAAAATTTCTTTATAAATGATTTTCATCTTCTTTGTCCCCAGTGTGGAGGGTGATCCTTGGTGGGTTATATTACAAAAAATATAATAGGCTCAAAAGGGGTAATCAAAGGATAATTTTACTCATGCTTGAAGGATAGTGAAAGAAGGCCATTTATCATTTCAAATGTAAATACTCTCATTAAAAATTGTTTACTGAACAATGACAAACTTGTTAGAAGCTTCTGTAAGAGATTCACCTTTCTTGTACCATCTATTAAGTGCGGATGGTGAACAACCTTTCCTTCATTTTCTTGCTTTCGCAACATTAGCAGACTAGTAATTCATCAACAGTAGTAGTTCTTTCAAAATTGAATCCCAGATTTATTGACATCATTATCATCATGTTCATTATTTGGATACTTGTGAATGAAAGGTAAGGTGAGTATGTGGGAAATGGCAAATGAACAGAGAAAATGAGAAAATGACAGTGCATCAAACTAGTCGCTTTATTGAAAAGGGAATAAATAAAAGTTAGCCCATACATAAAACTTTATTTAGTGCTTATGGGCTTAAGCACTTTCAAAAACTATCTTGCATTACTTAAAGAAAAGAAAGCAAAAACAAAACTAGAATTTATAAATCTTCAAAATCGCCAGGCTCGAACCTTTTATGCCCCCACGAAACTCATCCTTCATTGGTATGGTTAGGCAATGGGTTTGCATCCGTAGCCGATTCCCCTTTCGTTTCAAAATTCAACATGCCAGCTTTTATCAGTCCTTGCACTTTATACTTTAGCGCAATGCAATTCTCTAGAGAGTGACCCACGTTCCCGAAGTGATACTCGCATCGAGCATTCTCATCATACCACTTCGGATATGGAGGCTTGAGAGGTTCCGTATAGACGAGTGCGATGAGTTGTCCTTTGATCAATTTTGGATACAACTCAGTGTAGGTCATGGTGATTGGGTCAATGGGAGTCCTTTCTCTTTGCGGCCATGATCCTTTAAGATTGCCCTCATGTTTATTGAACTGCGTAGCTGATTGAGTAACTGGTGCAGGTGTCTGAGGAATAGGTTGAACATTAACCTTGGGGTATGAATGGTAAGGATTCTGAGTAGGATAGTAAGGTTGTGGCATGTGATAAGGGTGTTGTGGGACATAGCCCCCATATTGCCTTCCATATGCAACACCATGGACTTCTTCTTCCCTCTTTTTGCTAGCTCCTCCTTTCTTCTCAATATTGTTCGGAGCTTCAATCTTTCCACTCTTGATTGCATTCTCGATTATCTCACTAGACAATACCATATCAGCAAAATTCTTAGTGGCATTACCGATCATCCTATCATAATATGGAGCCTTCAAAGTATTAACGAACATAATGGTAAGCTCCTTCTCTGAAAGTGGAGGTTGCACCTCCGCAGCCATGTCACGCCACCTTTGAGCATATTGTTTGAAACTCTCATTAGTTCTCTTTTCCATGCTTTGGAGTGACAGACGATCAGGGGCCATATCAGCAACATGTCGATATTGAGCCATAAATGCCCTTGCCAAGTCATTCCAAGTGGTGATTCGAGTTCCATCTAATTGATTATACCACTTCGCTGCAGACCCAGTAAGGCTTTCTTGAAAGATGTGAATAAGAAGTTTATCATCTTGAGCATAGGCAGCCATCTTTCGACAGTACATAATGAGATGAGACTTAGGGCAAGAAGTCCCATTGTATTTTTCAAACTCCGGGGCCTTAAATTTGGGTGGGATGATTAAATTAGACATCAAACACAACCCCATAGCATCCATGGGACCATATAGGTCTAAGCCTTCAATAGCTCGAAGTCTTTCCTCCAACATATCGATCTTTTGTTGTGACTTCGCCTCATCTTTCTCTTCTACTTGTTTGACTTTTATCTTTTCAATCTCCCTCGGGTCATCCAAGTTAGGTACTTCAATTGGATCAGTAAATTTTGTCCCTTGGGAAGGGAGAGTTTGTCCCTGAGCTGGGCCAAACATTTGAGGTATGGATGTATAAGCAAATGGATATCCTCCTACTTGAGATGTTTGACTTGGATGAGGACCGAATCCAGGAGGGTATATGGGATCTTCCATGCTACGTTGTTGGACCCCTTCTTGGACAATAGCTTCTTCCATTACTCCTTTGCCCTTGCTCAAGTTTTTCAATAATTCAGTTATTTGAGCCAACTGCCCCTTCATTTCCTCTTGAGCCTTTTCCATCTTCTCAATACGGACACTTTGCTCTTCTTCCATGATCCTAACTTGATAACGAGTGTGATACGAATGGACTTTTGGTCGGGCTATCTTTGAACCTTTATTACCACAATTAGAGTTTATTATTTTTCGTGTGGTGATGCTTGAAAAAGTTTGAAATTGCTTTGTTTAAAAACAATGATTGAAGATGAACAAAATGAGATGATGCTACATATGTATGAATGGGATGGTATGGTAAAAAGTTGTCATGTAATAATAATGGATGATTGATGCATGAAAATGTTTTGGTGAAGAACACATGGTACCCTTTTTATGTCTCATGTATAAATCAAAATCAAACAAACTTGATAAAAAATGTGTCCTAAGTAATGGGTACTTTCTATAGCATGGGTTGATATGACTCTATCTTACAGTTAGTCTTCCTAATTTCATTATATGCATGGCTTTAGATAAAAGGGCTAAAGGTTCCCAAATTGTTCCTCACTATCATCCACTATGGACTAGTAAGGCACCCTAATCCTCACCCATGACAGGTTACAAACGGAAAAGGTTCAACTTGAGTGGGAGTATTTTGCTAGCCCATGTGGAGGTTATCACCTCACGAGAGCGGTAGGTACTCTACTCCCTCCTAGAAAGGACTGAGCTTGGGTCGAGAGCTTTATGCATGCAAATGCAAAGTGTGGTGTGTGAGAAGGAACTTCATCTTATTAATTTCCACAAAGCACTCAAGAAATCAACAAAAGAGCATCAAACAACATCAGAACTTTCCAAATTTAGACCATCAAACTTAAACTTGGTATAACACAAGATTAAATTATGGCTTGACTCTCTTAATTATCCCCAGTAGAGTCGCCAAGCTGTCATAACGTTTCCTAGGGTAAGGACGCTAGACATTAAACAAATGGAGTCGCCACCAATCTTTTTTAACCTAGGTGTGATTGGCCACCTAAATGACTCTAAGGACTGGTCTATATTTTTAGTTTTGGGTTCGGGAGTTCATTTACGTGTAGGGAAGGTTATAGCACCCCTACAACGCCCAATATTGGTACCATTTTAATCTTGTGTTATTTTAACTTAGTCTTAATTATGTGGTCTTTTAATTTTTGTTTAAATATTGAAAATTCTTTTAAGAATCCTCCATCATTCTGGATGAACTCTCAAAAAATCTTCTCACCTCAAGAGTATTCAAGGGGTACCATTCGACTCCCTCGAAGAGGCTCCGTCGTCGGAAGTATTTTAGAATTTTCTTATTCCTTATTTTATTTTTTTATTTAATTATTTTTATTATTTTTATTTATTTTTAAAATATTATTTTTCTTTATATATTATTTATTAATATTTTTTAGGATTATTGGTATTTAATATTGAGAATATCTCCTAAATCTTCCATCATTCTGGATAAACTTAAAAGAACCCTCCCACCTAGGAATTCCTCAAGTGTTACTCATTCGCAATCGCCTTGAAGATTCCATCATCGGAATTATTATTTTATTATTTATTAACTTTATTTATTATTTATTTTTTTATCTTTATTAGAATATAAATTTTATTATTTTATTATGTTTTTATCTTTATTTATTATTTGTTTATTTTGAAAATGCCTTCTAAATTTTTCATCGTTCTAGATAAATTTAGAAGGATCTTCTCACCTAAGAACTCTTTGAGTGTTACTCATTCGTAATCACCTCAAAGATTCCATCATCGGATTTAATTGTATAATTTATGTTTTTTATTTATTATTATCTTAAAAATTTTATTATTATGTTTATTATATATATTTTACAATTATGATTTTTTTACGTGTTATTCCTTTTTTTTAATTATTTGGAGAATACAGTTTAACCTTCATTTTTTTGAAAATACCTTTTAAATCTTCCATCATTCTGGATAGACTTAAAAGAATTCTCTTACCTAGGAATTCCTCGAGTGTTACTCATTCGTAATCGCCTCGAGGATTCCATCATCGGAATTATTATTTTATTATTTATTAATTAATTTTTATCTTAATATTTATTATGAGATCTAGCTTAAATTTTATGTTACTTTTTTATTCTATGTTTAAAATTTTCTTATTTGTTAAATCTATATCCATATTAACTTTTATTATTTACGTTTTTTCTTTACTATTCTTATTATTTTTATTATTTGATTTTCCTAATAAAACATGACACTAACTAACAAAGAAGAGGTGTGGGTATATATACATGCATAATACAAGCAACATGTGCAAGATGATTTCATGTAAATCCATAAAGTAATGCTTATTATAAATTTACGTTTGAGGGAATGTAAAGGTACACGTGCAAATACATGATTCCATAGTCAATTAGTCAAAGAGATATATTAAATGTAAGCATAAAAGCAAAGAATGGGGTACCTACGGTTTTGCTCCAATATTCTAGTTTCTTTTCTTTGTTAAACACGTGCAGCAAGCAACGAAATAGGCAGCAAATGGTGGCGTGACAGACTTGGATCAGTGGAGTAATGGACAGTGATCTTGGCAGGAATGAACTAGCAACAACGAGCGACGCCGGCAACAAGGGCTGGGACAACGCAGAGCTATGCAAGGCAGGGGCGATTCAACAGCGGAAGATCTCGATCCAAACAGCAGCAAAAGCAACATGCAAGCTTGCAGCGGCGAAAAAAAATTGTAGTACACAACAGCTTGGAACAAAGCTAGTGAAGCTAGCACAGGAAGCAATGGCGAGGAATGGCAGGAAAAGGAAGATCCTCATGGTCACGAAGGCTCTCCTTTTTATAATAAAAAATTTATTTGAGTCCTAATACAACTCTACCTATTTTATTAATTATCTCCTATTTTTAATATTTTATCTATTTAATTCTTATGCTAATCCTAATCTAACTTTATCAAATCTAAATAATTATCCTAAAAATCTAATTATCCTATTAATTTTATTTTCTTTTCTTATCTCTTCCCTTTTTTATTATCATTCCTAAATCCTATTTTAATTTTAATTTCCTAATTAATGTTAATTCTAAAATCTAAAAAATTCTCATTTAATTCTAGCCTAATTCTAAATTGTTAAATTAAAATACAATGTCACTCAATCAAATTAATTATTTTTACAAATTAAAACTCCGGACAAAATAAAGTGTCTACAGTGATGATGGTGTATGTGATCCTTTGACTTGAGATCATCAGAGATCCCAACATAGAGAATTGCATACTTTAATACTGCTAGATGTCATTCGTAACAGGATGGACTATAAAGGTAGTAATTGGGTATGCCTCGATCTATGTAGAGGGATGTTGAGTGATCAAGATAGGATTTATCCCTCTTATATAACAAGAGTGATGTCTTGGGCCCTTTGATAGAGTGAGACTAAAATGCATGGCCGTGCTCGAATAAGTCAATATGAGATATTGATTTTATTTGTTTAATTAGTCTACTCAGGAATCAAGAAACGCTGATTAGACTATACAAGTGTGACACATTCCATGACTTGTGTCTAATCAAGACATCAAAGGATAAAGGGATTAGACTACACGATAACATCTATCACGAGTAAGGTTATGTCGAGTCATTGACATTCTCGTTACATGGGTAGCAATGATGTGTTGCTAGATACCGCTCATTGCCTGTGACAATTTTGTCATTGCCATTGTTTTGAGAACCTATTGGGTCGCACACTTAGAACGGATCAATGAGGAGCTTAATTAATCCTATTCTGAATTGGATTAAGGATATAACTAATCCTATTCTGAATTGGATTAGGGATATAACTAATCCTATTCTAAGTAGGATTAGAGTTCTGTTTGGCAGTAAATTTTAGGGTAAAATTTACTGCCTATAAAAGGATGTTTTCTGAAACATAGCCGGACAACAATTAAAAAACAGAAAAATATTTTTTTAATCGAAGCTAGCAGTTCGGTTATAAAGAATCAAAAATGCTCCTTAAGGCTTCTGATCGTGAGACGTTCAAGAGTCGTGAGATCCGTTCGTGTGGATACCATAGAGGTAGGAACGAAAGGTTGTTGCTTGTGACTCGACCAACGATAGAAATCAAAGAAAGCTTTAGGTAAAATCTCGAAACCCTAATCAGGCAACTCTCCGAATCGATCCTGGTGGAGGCCGAATGATTTAAATTCTGCTGCATGTTTGTTTCGGTCTCCTTCAAATAGAACCATGAAGGGTGTTCTAGCAAAACAACTCCACTTTAGGTGGAGCAAATCCTTTCCATATGAGCTTTTCAATGACAGAACCAGAGTTTGAAGATTCAATCAGTTTTTAAAGGATCGCTTTTGGTATTCTTTAATAAGAGAGGAAAAAACAAATAAGGTATCAACGATTACTCTTCCTTCCAGTACAACTTTAATAATTTTATTATTTCCATAGGAGCCAACAGCAAAGAGGTGATTTAACGTGGAATTGGATCAATCAGCAATGAGGTGATTCCACCTTAGCAGCTGTCCCAACATGAGTGTAACCATCTCCTTCTCTGTAAAGCACATACATCGCTCTTGCAAGGTTGAGGCTTCGATTAAGAACTGGTACTGGCATTTCTGCTGGTTTCAGGAATTCTTCATTTACATCCTTCCAGAAACTCTCAATATGCTTGTTGAATTCATCGTATGCCTCTTGGGCTGATACCTCATATTGCTCCATGTAACACTCGATGGCTGAGCAATCGTCTTCTCTCCTATGGTTAAACTGAAGCCATGAAATATAGGATATTTACTCAATTTAGGAATAAACTTTAACGTGGTGCTCATATAAGAATAAAATTATTATAATATAGTATAGCATACCTTGTGTTCAGCAACATCGTCCATGAACCTGCAAATGATTGTGGAAGCTTTGATGATCTTTGGGCCATTAGCTGCCCACTTAAAGGTCTCTGGGGTTATAACATCTCCCATGCCGACGAAAGCTGTGATGGCAAGCATGGCATATCCAGAGGTTGACAACGCATTAGCCCTAAACTCCTCGAATGTTGGTTTACAGTTTTCATGCGTCCGTTTAGCCTTGAGAAGGTAAGCTTGAGCAAGTCGTATCATCTGCATGGGGATATCAAAATCCAACAACTATTAATAAATTTTCAGATTTAAACGTTTATGATTCAAGTCAAATTAGGTAGTAATTTGAGCAAGTACTGTTAGATGTTTGCATTACCGCATTTCTTGCATATTGGACACGGTACTGCCTGCCTTGTGGTGTCAGCAGTTGCTCCATTTCTTCGTAGACATCTAACAAACCCTTGTAGCTTATCTTCATGCGATCAAGGAGTTGATCCATGCATTTAATATCCCACCTGAAATACGATTCCAAGGTTATTCCTATGATGCTATTCCACCAATTCATCATTAATTATTATTTTTAAAAATTCAAAGCTCAATAGTTAATCTAACCTCTGAATTGCATCTGTGTATAGACAATGAGCTCATCGTATGTACCGTATGAATCATACGTACCATCTACAATTGATGCCATGGCTATGACTTTTGTCAAAAACTCTCTACCAAGAGAGTATTGGGGCTCAAAGTACACTCCCATAATCCAAAAATAACCTTCAACCACTCTGTCTCTTGCATATAGTAGTTTCCTTGTAAAGTCTAAATTTTTCCACCACCTAAAAACATCATACCCCGACTGCAAAAATCTATTTTCAAGATTTAATTTCTAAGTGAAATGTCAACAGCGTGAGATATGTTGATAAAATACTAAACTCTTAATTCTAGAGATTGATTCAAAATCTCGAATAGGAAAAAAAAAATTTTCAAGCAGTTACCTACGGATCTCACTTAGCTCCTTCCTTTGCCAAAGTTGTAACAAGTTGAAATCTATCTTTGAAAACCCCAGCAGTGCTTTATTATGCGATTCTATTTCTTGGTATACGGAAATGAAATGCCTAGCCTCAACCCTTGGCAAGACTCTTCGGATTGACTGCTCCAAAGCATGAGCAACTTGTTCTGACAGAGGATAGTCTAAAGATTCTACCTCAAGAGTTAGGTGAGTGGTGGCAAACGAATAGAACGTTGGATGAATCGTTGGTGAATTCGTTCATTTTCTGTTCATTTATGTTCATTTATTAAACTTAACGAATGAACATAAACAAATTTTAGTGTTCGTTTATTAAACAAACTGAACATGAACAGAGGTGTGGTTCGTTTTTTTTTATTCGCTAATAGGCTCGTTTATGTTTGGTTATTATTCATTCACTTAAAGTATCATTTATTATTCGTTTGCTATCCGTACGTTTATAACTCATTCATTTAAAGTATTATTTGTTATTCACTTATTGTTCATTTTTTGTTTACTAAAATATTAAAATTACTTATATTATAGAAGTTATATAATATATATATATATATATCCTATTTTTAAGACATTAACCTAAAAAATTAGTACCTAATTCTTAAACATATTTATACAATACAACTTTGTTGGCTTAAAAAATTAATAAAATATAATAATAAAATAATTATAAAATTGAGTTAGTTAATTATACTTAAAATAATTATTTTTTTAAAATTTTAAACATAATGCATTGAAATTAAATTAATAAGAGTTTCATAATAAGTTAATATCTAATTCTTATCCATTGACCATTTATATATACATTACACATGTGTATACACACACATATATATGATACTTTAATATATGTATACCAATATATGTATATGTGTATAATACAAATTATACTTATAATTGTAATTATCAATTTTAATAAAACATTGCTGACTTAAGTTGTGTTATATTTAATATTTCATGTTGGATGGTTTCAATTTGCACGTGAGATTTAACCTTTACGTAGGATTTTTAATATTTAATATTTAGTTTGTTCTTATGAACACTTGGTCATGAATATGTGTTCGTGAACATACTTGTTTAATGGTTTATGAGCACTTATTCGCGAACGTATTCATTTAAATGTTCGCAAACGCGTTCGTCTATATGTTCGTGAATTGTTCATGAGAATTTAATGAACAATCCCTACTAAACAAACGTAAAAACCAAATTCTTTAACGAACACGAACGGTACTAAAAAAACAAACGAAATAACAAAGACATTAGCTCGTTTGTTGATGTTCAATTTGTTTACCGCCTTAGTAAATTTAAATCTTCAAGTTCAATAAATTTAAATTGAATTATTCTTTTATCGAAAAATTATAACTTCTATCCCCCGTTGCCTTGGAGAACAAATTTGCGATTATGATAACCTAAATAATTCACTTGTTATTTCCATTTTTTATCTGACTTTGTA
This sequence comes from Heritiera littoralis, assembly GCA_031772115.1. Classification (NCBI taxonomy): domain Eukaryota; kingdom Viridiplantae; phylum Streptophyta; class Magnoliopsida; order Malvales; family Malvaceae; genus Heritiera; species Heritiera littoralis. Next base: position 2,755,961 of record JAPDPK010000075.1, read on the forward strand.
GACTTCGGCTTTCCTTGGAAATAAAAAATTTTGTATAATATTAATGCATGAATGATGCAAATATTATTAAATTATCCAAAATGTTCAATTTAATGTGTTCAATAAAGACTATGCTTCTGATTTTTTTAATTAACGCAATTGTCAGCAGCAGTCCAATTGTTTAATAAGCAACATAAAATGTATTGGAGTGAAGAAAAATGGTAATCTAACTCTCATTGATTAGTGTTATGTTAGCAGCCATATTTGAATCTTACCGATTTTCTTAGGGATGAAATATAAAAATTATAAGCTGGCTTCTGGTTGTATTTACATTTTAGTAAAGTTTTAACCCTTTTTGCTATGTAGTATTCTTCATCTTTCTTTCTTCAAAGGCTTATTTAAAATGAAAATTGTAGTTTAGAAATTGATTAATAGCTTTTGAAATGAAAAAGAATTAAATGGTCAAATTGTCTTGCCAATTCGAATGACATAAGATGAGTATCCAAATGCCATAAGATTGGCGTCCGAATACCAGGCAAGATTTCACATTCTATGTAAAATTTGCTGCATTTGAATGCTTTTATTCGAAATTTAAAAATCGTTTGATAATTCTTTGTCTAAATTGTTATATTCGCGAGAATGTGTTTCAAATGCCATAGATTGAGGCTTATAAATCTATATAATAAAAGTGGGAAAGCCACGCGCCTCACCTTTTTGCCACGTCTTTTTACTATGTTTTTCCACTGTTCATCCCGTTTTGGTTGGTTTTCTTTATTCGTTTTTGGGTCAAATGGTAATTTCAACAGGTATATTTTTTCCTGACCTGATTTCGCGCGTGCGCTACTTCCCGTTTTGTTTTCCCCACTGAAACCTCAAGAGGTTTTAGTCACGTCGCCTCTGCAATTTTTTGAATCTTCTAGCCTCCATCACTTCTCTCCATGTTTTCTCTTCATCTTTCTGCTTTGGAAATTCACTTTCCCTTTTACTGCCCTATCATCCACCCACATTTATCGAAATTTTTTAACTTTTTCCTTTCAACCTCTCTTGCTAACCCATGCCAGTCACACATAAACCCATATCTTTTCTTCTTCCCCTGCAAGATTAGCTTCTGAAACCCTAATGTTCGATCCTAATAGCCCAATTATGTAAGATTGTAACAAAACTCAAGGTTCTGACGGAAGAAAGATTTCCAAATTTTTAGCTTTATTAAATTTTTTTTCTTAAATTGACGTCTTTTCTTCTGCTGCGTGCCTACTGTGATGATTTGCAAAGACGCGCCCTCATCTTCTTCTTGCTCCGTTTTTCTTCTGTTCAAAGAAACGCGCATGACATTCAAACGCTGGGTTTTGTTGTACACCCTCTCCCTATTTAGAGTTGATTTGCTTTTTTCGCTGCCCATTAACCGCGAAGCTCCCTAGGTTTTCCTCTTCTTTCTATGGTTTGAATGCTACTGCAAATTTGCTTCCTCATAACTGTTCACCTGTCTGGAAAACCAAGCAAACTCCCTAACTCAGAAAAAGTAATCTTCTCCTTGCTATTCTGTTGATGCTTTCTTCCCTTTTTTCCCTCTCGAGAGCATAGACTATTTAGTTTAGTATGTTTCGCCTTTGGGTTTTGATTTTTGAAGCAAGACGACGACCCACATCCACAGCCTCCCTTATTTCCTTTTCATTATGTCTTTCTTATTCATTTTGGTTTCTTGCCTTTTCCACTTTCTTTATCTGATTAACTTTTGTATTCAATATTTTGCAGTTAATTTCTTATATGAGACAATTTTTATGTATCTTTATTGCTTTCATCTTTATGATTAAATAACTGCTCTTTATGAAATCAACATTCTGATTTTAATTTGTGCAGTAGCTTTAATAATAATGCAGTATCCTTAGAATCTGCAAACAAATATACATATTTATAGAAGATATTCAAAGACTTTGAATATTTACGTAGTCGATCTCAATGATGAAACCTCAATCAACTGTCATGTTGTCCATGTTTATCTGAGTATCATACCAAAAATAATAAGAAAAAAAATTTAGTTATAAGCTTTAGTGATCGTGTTAGTTGAATATAATGTGTTTTAAAGATGGAGAAGTAATAAAGTTTCTTAGTGGCAGAGCCATAATGGCTGAAGTAAATGTAACGGCCTAGCCCAACCGGCCATGGCCACCCATGTTGGGCCCACGCACAACGGTTGTTGTGACATCGCTACTCAACCGAACTGTCCTTTCTGTGAGGCGATGGGCTACCCACTGGGACTAGGCCTAATGGTTAGTCATGATTTGACATAGGCAAAGTAAGTCTTATGTTCGAGTCATGGCGGACGCAAATTGGGAATTTATTCCTGATAAAGCCTTGCGTGAGGTGGACCTGTGTAGTCCCAATGGGTAGCCCATCGCCTCACAGAGAGGACAGTTCGGTTGAGTAGCGATGTCATAGCAACCGTTGTGCGTGGGCCCAAAATGGGTGGCCATGGTCGGTTGGGCTGGGCAGTTACAATAAAACGCGCATTCTATTGTAGGTGCCTGTCAAAGGCCAGCCCGACCACTGGCTCACCCACTCAATCGTACTGTCCTCTCTATGAGGCGATGGGCTATCCACTGAGACCACACAGGTCCACCTCACGCAAGGCTTTATCGGGAATAAATTCCCAATTCGCATCCGCCGCTACTCGAACCCCTTACCACTTGTAAGTGTCGAGTAACAACTAACCATTGGACCTAGCCTAATCGTACCTTACGGGTCATTCATCACCTCACACATCCGTACTGTCCTCTTTGGGTTCTAGAAGTGGCCCCCGTCTCACACAGACGTGCCACTTAGTCCCTCACGGATTTCTTTCGCGTCCGCCGCTACTCGAACCCTTGACATCCAAGCGATTCAAGTAACGACTAACCATTGGACTAAGTCCAATGGTTAGTCGTTACTCGACACTTACAAGAGGTAAGGGGTTCGAGTAGCGGCGAACGCGAAAGAAAGCCGTGAGGTGGTGATGAATGACCCGTAAGGTACTTCAGGCCCACCAGAGTGGATAGTACGGATGAGTGAGGTGATGAATGACCCGTACGGTACTTCGGGCCCTCACAATAAAACACGCGTTTTATTGTGAGGGCCCGAAGTACCTTACGAGTCATTCATCACCTCACTCATCCGTACTGTCTGCTCTGGTGGGCCCAAAGTACCTTACGGGTCATTCATCACCACCTCACGGCTTTCTTTCGCGTCCGTCGCTACTCGAACCCTTGACATCCAAGCGATTCGAGTAACGACTAACCATTGGACTAGGTCCAATGGTTAGTCGTTACTCGAATCGCTTGGATGTCAAGGGTTCGAGTAGCGGCGGACGCGAAAGAAAGCCGTGAGGTGGTGATGAATGACCCGTAAGGTACTTCGGGCCCTCACATTAACAGATCAAACTAGCTCTTTAACTCAACCCTCAAATGAACTAGACAATAACAAAATCATTTTTTCAAAGTTCTCTTGCGACTCTCTATCATATTCTATTCAAATGTATGATGCATTCAAAGTCTTTTGGTTGCCATTGTTATCAAATTAAATATAGTTATGTATGAGATTTCAATTTTGATGATGCCTCAGTCACTTAGTCAAAGGCCATGTATCATCTTGGCTTTTCTACCTGTAGACATCTAATTTTGTCCGAACAATTTTTTTTATTTTATTTTGTTAAAAAAATAAAAAATAAGAAAATGATTAAAAAAAGAAAAGTAAGGAAAGTCAACTTGGGCCTTCATGTAATCCCAAACCCTAAAAGAACTCTTCATGCAAAACCCAGGCAAACCGTATATAAATCCAATGCATGCCCCCTATAAATCTCATGTAAATCAATGAGATTTGGTACCAAATAAAGAGAATTGACCAATTGATTAAATTGCCTTAAATAAAAGATATATATTATCGTTAAAATGAGAAAGAATTAAATAAAATCTGCCCTTGAATGACAGCCATGATTTGGGGCCTAAACTTGAGGAAAGTTGATTCTTTCCCCAAGCATACGGCCATGAAATGGCTATAAAAAACCAAGAGAGAGTTTGACAAAAGGGAGGACACACGATTTTTACACAGAGAAGAAGGATGAAAGAGGAGGAAAAAAAAAAGAAAAAAAAAAGAGACATCTCTCGATTCAACCCAATCTAGCTGCCACCTCTCCTATTGATCATCATCTTCCTTCATGCTCTGTGGCTGTCGTTCCCATCGCTTCAACCCAGTCTCGCCGCTGCTGTGCGCCTGCATCAATCTTGGCCTACGCACCAACCCCTTACCCTGCTGCAGCGACCTTGCTCTCTTCTCCAGTTCGCTGCACCAGTCCAGTCGCTACCCTTTTTCTGCTTCTGCACCAGCACCTGAGTCGCGCACTGCCCCTGTATTGTTGCTTCCCTGCTACGCCGCTGGTACTGTTGCATGTGTCAATTTCCGCTCCTGCCTCGTTCTCCATCACTGCTTGCTGCTCTTGACTCCAACATCACCAAACCGCCTACTCGAGCACCGTCTTCGCCTATCGCCTGCTTATACACTTCCATGATCTGTTGAGCTCAACGTGGCTTGCTACGTTAGTGTTTTGTGGGTGGGCTTTGATTACACATATTGCAAAGCTTTGAAAGAGACGTTAACAAGGAAGACAAAAAGGAAGGGAGCACTCATTAGGTACATTTATTTTACATTAAGTTCTTTTTTATCACATGTTATATTTAATTTATTCATTATTTTAGAGATAGAAAAATAAAAAAGATTTTGTTCATTATTTTCATTAGTATGCTCCATTTATTCAATGCACACACATATTGTAAATAATATCTTTAAAAATAATAACAAATATTTTTCATGAAATTCTCTAAATATGAGTTACTAATAGTAACAATAAAAAATATAAAAATGAGAAATAATGAAAAATTTCGAGGATAAGGTTTCGAAGAAATCACAAGTAGTGATTCTTCAATTATCTTTAGGATCGAGGAAAAATTATTGGATGTTACTAGCGTATTGGAACATCTAATTAATTTTATCTCGATATCGAATTGTCATACAATCATAAAGATATATAATAAAGAAAGTTAAATTCAATAACTTTAAAAAGATAAGACTATATAAACTAAATGAACAAAACAAAAATTCTAAATATTAAAAGAAAATTTTAAAAAGTACTAAAATAATGAATTATTAATAGTATGCAAAGAAACTAATAAAAAACATAAGACTTTAAAGGAATTTCTGATGATAGGATTTTATAGAATTCATAAGTAGTGATTCTTTGATAATTTTAGAGTCGAAATGAAATGTTTAAATGTCACCAGCGTATTGGGGCATTTAAACGATTTTATTGCGATATTAAATTTTTACAACTAATGATCTTTTGGAAATAAATAAATTTGAAATAATAATAATAATAACAACAACAACAACAACAATTAAAAGCAAAACAAAATAAAAATGTAAATTTTAAAAGAAATTTCCGATGATGAGATGTTACAGAATTCACAAGTAGCGATTCCTAACTGATCTCTAGGTGAGAAGAATCTACTAGATGTTACCAGCGTATTGGAATATTTAGTATGATTTTTTTAATAACAAATAAAATTTTATAATATAAAATTTAAAAGTTGTAATAATAATAATAATAATAATAATAATAATAATAATAATAATAATAATAAAATAATGGATTTCTCATGTGCATCATCTATATTTTGATTGCATCATTTGCATCTATGAAATTTCAAAATAAGTGTGAATCTCTCGAGGATAGGATTCTGTAGAAATCGCAAGTAGCGATTCTTGAGAAATCTCTAGGTGAGAAAATTATCCGAATTGCTACCAGAAGTATTGGGTTATTTCGGAATAATTTTCAATATAAAAAATTCTCATTTATTTCAAATAAAAAGTAAAATTTAACACAAATAAAAATAAATTTTAATATGTCAAAATAAAAAATAAAAATGATTTTAAAATAAGTGGAATTTTATTTAAATGTTTAATTAAGACCATTTTATTAAGATCAAAAGATAATACATGATTAAATGGTACCGTTTTCTAACGAGCGTTGTGGGGGTGCTAATCCTTCCCCATGCGTAACCGAACTCCCGAACCCTAACTTTGTTTTCGTAGACCAAGAATTGTCTTTTTAATAAAGTTTAATTAATTTTAAGATTTTGTTAAAAAGATAAATGATTTTAGGTGGCCAATCACACCTAGCCAAAAAAGATTGGTGGCGACTCCATCTTGTGTTTTTCAAAATCGTCTAACGATCGAGTCCCCGGACGAAAATCGTTACGACACTGCCGAAAGTTGAATTGAAAAGACCTTCTTTTATTATAAGTCTTATATATATATATATATATATAGAGAGAGAGAGAGAGAGAGAGAGAGAGTGAGGAGTTGATTTTGTGATTTGCGTTGGTTTAATCCATTAATTCATATACATGCGAAATCAATTAATTTAGATGGACTCCTCATTCCCCTGTACCAAAACTCCCTTAAATGCAAGATGACACGGTTGAATGTTGAGATGCCATTTGTCTTGGTAATCACTAATATCTATATTATCTTTCTTTGATTTACTACTACCTAATTCATGTTTGCTCTCTCGGTTGCAGCATGTGCCTAATGAGTTCCATCGACAATATCTACTTCAACACTCAGCTGATATCACACTGTCTATACTGAACAACACTTTTATGGTCTCTGCGTTACAAATGTAGTAATCACAAGAAAATCCTGTTGAGTGGATGGAGGTGATTTGTGCTTGACAACCGTATTTAAATTAAAGATCTCTGTTCGATAGTGATGAAATAATCATTGGTATTTGAAGTTAACATTTACGATTCCAAATCTAATTAATAAATCCATGGTTGTACCCAAATTAGATTGCAGATTTATTACATTTTGGATATTTTGCTGCTTTGCGAAGTTCTCTAAAGATTTCTTTGTATTTTGAATACATAATCTCGATCATATTGCTCCCTGCATCTGCCTGCTATTTTCCGTATTTCAAATAGATATTATTTGCCCCTTCTTTACCTTTTCACCCCACGGCATCCCTCGGACATGCACGATGCTAGTACTTTATTAAAATTCATTTAACACAGCTTTACATGCACTCTCAGTACTCTTATTTTCTTATTATTAGTTCAAGTGTGTCCAAGTAAAACTTTAGGTACACTTTTTTTTGTTTAAACTTTTTATCCAAGCTAAGAACCTAATAAGTAAGAAATTATTGTCTTTAACTTTAAGATGACTTTTCTGGCTTTTGACTAATATTTTATCTTCTTCAATATGCTTACATAAGTTTATATCACATGCAACAATTTTGGGATACTAAAAAAACAATTTCTTTTTATTAATATTCTTAGAAAAAGAAGGACACTGACTCGTAATCTTATCATTTAATTTTGAATTTTAGCACGTGAACCTTAAAATAAATAAGTTTATATCATTTAATTTTAATTTTATTAATATATAGTGGAATGATTTTTTGTGTTTTATATATTCTTCTCTTTCCATGTTCTCCGGCTTGAATATTAATTCTTTTTCTTTTCTTTTTTTTTTGAAAAGCAAAGTTTTTAATATAAAAAAAGTACAACAAGGTCACCAACAGAATTAACAAGCAACTGTTAAATCAATCCAAAAGAAACACAGGAAAATGAGTCGTTTAAGACTCCAAATCTCAAAGGACGAAAAACAACTAATTAAAGCATTCTATAAGATTTGGGGCTCTATTTACCCTTAATTTAGCAAGACCGTCAGCAAAATCATTCGCCTCACGCGAAATGTGAAAAATCTGCCACTTTTCTAATTGTTGTTTCAAATATTCCAAATGTAAGCCATGTTTCTTCAACCTCCAAGAGAGGGGTATTGGAGGTGCTTTGACCCACGTTACTGCATTTAAAGAAGACAGTTACTAAATACATCTTATATTTTCTTCTCATACCCATTTTATCCTTTAAATAAACAGTAACATATAACGTAGAACAAGTTATGAAAAGAAAAAATATAAGTGTGTTTAGCTGTTTTCTTTAAAGAATCACTTTCAATCACACGTGTACGGGCATTGGCCCATGAGAAAAGAAAAAACAGTGTACACTGACGTGGATAACTAACCTCCACGCTTGTTTTTAATGGCTGTAGGTTTCGTGAAAAGAAAAAAACACATGCGCCACTACTTTGTGTCTTAAAACAATCAAAGAAGACCACTGGCGGCTTTCTCCCAAAACACGTTGCTTGCTACTCGAGGCACTTTTAATAATTGCCAAAACAAATATTGTCTCACTTCCTCGCTTAATCATTGAAAGCGATTTCAAAGTGGTTTTTTTTGGTTAAACAAAATCTTTGATAGCTCTTGAAAATACAATAACCATCTCAGCAAACTTCATAATTTTTACTCAATTGTTTAGATTCTATTTCCTTTGTCCATATTACTTTTAGAGAAGCAAATTTATTTTGCTGGTTCTCTTGAAAAATAAGAGTTAAACATAACTCTGATTTTGAGGTATAGTTGTAACGTTTTACATCTTTAATAAATTTTCTTTACCATTAAAAAAAAAAAAGACCACGTGTGACTTGAATGATGATGCATGCATAACAGCAGATGATTGTAAACCCTACCACTCTAAATTTTTCTTTGCATTTGGTGAATGTGGCGAAGGATTATCTTTGCAAACTATTAATACCATACAATTGTATGGTATAGGACTCTTGAAAAGGAGTGCTTTCACATGCTCTAGCTCATGTGAAATGTGGTCTAAAATAGTCAAATGATGGGATTTGTGATGGACTAATACTTTGAGGAGCGTTGGTGATAAGATGGGGATGGTTTTGTAGTTTATATTAATTTATTTTTGTATGCGAAAATTTTATAGTAAAACTAAAATTTTTAATCTTATTATAAAGTTAATGTAAACACAAATGATTGAGTATAAATTTTTTGCTAATTCTTTGGCTAAAGTTGGGGCTTTTAGAAACTTTGACTTGATCGCTTGGATATAAACCTGCTCAAAAGCCAAGCTACTTGCCCGAACTCAAAGGTTCATTTGATATTTAGTCAAGTTTAGAAAAAAATATGGGATGCATTTAATGGGCTTGGAAAAAAATTTTAAGCTCGATTAAAAAACGGGTCAAGTTTGGGTTTGACTCTTTAAAGCCCAAGCTTGACCAGAAATATAAATAAATTAATTTCTTAAAAAATATATTTACAAAGTATATTGTAATTATATGGATATAAAATATTATTGATTAATAAACATAAACATGATCATATTTATTTAATATGAAAATTGACATGCAAATTTTGACAAATCAAATTAAATTTCAAAAGGACTAAAAGAATAAAAATAAATAAACAAAAAATAAAATACTAAAAAATAAATAAACTAATATTTGGATAAGTTAAATCAAGTTTGGACTTGCAATATAAAATAAAAAAAAGGTCATGAATTAAAAGTTAGGTCCGAATTTCTTTGTACTTGCATATAAGCTATTATTATATGATTTAAGCTAAGACGTAATCTCTTATTATTAATAATTCTTAAATTTTCAAAAAAAAAATGTGACAGCAATATGATTAAGCTAAATTGGCGGCCTTCTATATTTTTTTAATGGCGTTTTTAAGTGCCAGCAAAATATTGAAAACGGTGGCGTTTTAAGTTCTAGAAAAACGCCGCTGAGTTCTTCAGTTTAGAGAAACGCCACTAAATTCTTTGCTTTATTTTAAATATATCTAAGTTAACTTGACCATGGACAGATCAAAGCACACTGGTCCCTAAACACCGCTCAGACACCCCATCAAACAAAACACGACAAGCAGTCCACAAAGTTGCTTTACTTTCATTCAAACAAGCAACTCAGTCCATTAAGCTGCCACTATGAGATGTAAACTTCTTAAATAAGAACAGCAGTCCATACCATGCAGTGCACAGCCCCTCCAGTGATCTCACTCGGCAAAAGTTACCACCAGCCCATAAACTTCTTATGGCTCTCCACCCGAGCTTTAACAAGAGCATCAGCAAAAGCAGAGGAATTATTTACTTTAAAAGTAAAAGTTAGGGTTTTTACTCTCAAAATTTTAAAAATTTTATCTCATGTCAAAATGAAGATTTAATTATCATAGGTGTTTAATAGCGAATATTTTTATTTTTTTAATTGGGAATTTCATTTATAATCAGAGGCTTTAGGCTTCAAGCTTCCTTTGCAATTATACTTGGGGCAGTCAAACACTCATAAGGCATTCAACTTCCCTTGTTGTTTTATAAGATGAAAAATTGTGAAGACCTCCAAATTACTTTATAGAATTTATAAATGAATGTATAAGATTGAATAAATTAAGTGTTCATATATATATATATATATATATATATATATACATTCATGTCATTTACATATTAATATATGAATGTAAATATATAATTCTACTCAATTAAATTAATTAATATAGAAAGTATGTAAATGTCAAGAACATATAGTAAATAAATTTAAAATGAGTTAGAATATAATTAGCAAAAATATCAATGTAGGACTTAAATTACACAAAAGAAAAAAATAATAGCCAAATGAATAAAATATAGATTCATATGCGTGTGGCTTCTTAAAGAAGCTTTGACAGCCACTTAAATCCCACTAATACTCTCTCTGCTAGCCACTTACATCCTCACTATCACCGTCCATCATCATCACTCATCATCCCTCTCCCCCATTTCATTTTTCTCTCTCGTGATTTGCCTTACTGCTTCACACTTTCCGCTGCACTCCATCACCATTGTTCTCGCCAACCTCAACTTCCCCGTGTCTCTCCTCCACGCAAACAAGGCAGCAGTAAATTACCTTCCTTAGGCCTTTATTTCTACAGCAACTTACCCACACAGCTTGCATGTAGGTTCCTTCACAGCAATGGCCATCTCCATTTCTCCTTTGCAGCAGTGAAATGGAAAATGATATATGGAGCAGAAACGGAAGTCAACCGATAGAGGAAAGAGATGCGGCCATCATCACTGCCTAAAGAAGAAATACCCGATGAGGAAAGAAAACTGAAGCTAGTTCAGTGAAGAGATGGGTCACGAGGGAGAAGATGCTCTTTCTCTGCAAAGAAATGGAATCGAAAATGAGTGAAGAAGAGGGAGATCGAGAGAGCTAGAGATAGATGAGGGCATAAAAGAGATTGAAGGAAAGAGAGGGAAACGAAAGGCAAAAATGTGGAAAAAGGGGTTGAAAACGATGGGTCATTTTGGTTACTGTTTGGATGATCTTGAAAGCTTAAAACAGAGGCCAAAGTATGGGATTTCGGGAGTTTCTTAGGTCAAAAACGTAAGCTCGACAAGGGCTAAGCTATGGCTGTTGGAAGGAGGTTTCAAGTGGCGTAAATAGTGGCTTCTGAAGGTGAGAATAAGGTGGAAATATCAGGCAGCATGAAGGGCAAAATCAGGGCCTATATTCACATCTGACCAAGGAAGGAAAAAGAGAGATATAAGGCTGAAAAATGAAAGGGTACTACAACTTTTCAGTTTTGAAACGGTTGGCCATTGTGGCTGAACAAATGGTGTGCATTTGGCTAAATGATGGTGAAGCAAGGCTTGCAAATAAAAGAGGTAGTGGTGTTGTTGAAGCTCGGCATTTTGGTGGTGGTAAAGGCCAATTCTCAGCTGGCTTGAGGTGTTGTTGTAAGCTGAAGCTTGGGGTTTTAAGTTGTGCATTTGTGGTTTGAAAACAGAAGAGAAACAACAGCTTCTTGGTGGTATTTAAAAGCTGGAAATGCAAGGTAAAAGAGGGAGAAGCCAGCTGTTTTAGGGGTCTAAAAACAAGTAAATAGAGGCTGGATTTTTAGGTATCTTGAAGGTTGAAGGTAGGGATAGCTCGACATGGAGAAAGAACTTAGAGCATGGGTTGTCCAACGTAGCCAAGGCTGAACTTTGGTGCTCCAAAATTAAACACTTGAGGGTTGTGTTGAGAGGTTTTAGGCTAAAGAACAAGGCTGTACGGGGGCTGTTTTAAAGTTGAAAAATAGTGGATAATGAAAATGGAAAAGCAAGTATTTTGAAAGTGGTTTTTGGCCTCCTTGGAAGTGGTTCAAATGGTAAGGTTTCTATAGTGTTAAATTTAAAAGCTTATGTGTATACATATCTCTAGGTGCTTACACACATATATTAAGAAAATATAATGATGATGGTAAATGTAGTATATATTAATGAAATGATAATGAAAGATTAGTTTCGACGTAAAAGTGAAGCTAACTAAATTGTCGTTCTAAAATAGATGATTTTGTTAGATGATTAAACATGATTAAGAATTGTTTTGAGACAATGTTGATTTTGTTTGTAGTGACTTGGAGTAGCTAGAAGCTTGAGCTGTGATTCGAAAATTTGAAGAAGATATTTGCTAAGTGAGCAAGGTAAGAGATATATATAAGAACGTAGGGGATACTGAAACCAATTTAAAATCAAGTGCCTTGTGGATATATAAACTGTATTTTCCTGCAGGGGGTTTTAAGAAAATATAAGTCGTTATGTTGCCGGATTTTTATGAAAAAATGGTTTTTATGATTTAAGCTTAACTTAAGCAATCATTTGAAAATAATCGTTTATCCGGTAGACTTATTTTGAAAACGGTTAAATCTTACGGATTTGAATGGTTTATAAGGCTTTCAACCGAGATATTTATCTCAAGGAATTATCAACCTATGTTATTGTTTTGAAGATATTATGAGTATTTATAGTTTATATGTTTTGAAAGAAATGTATGACTTTTGTTATGAACTTTCCTAAAGCACGAAAATACTGTTTTGAATTTCGAAAATATATGGTATTGTTTTGAAACTACTGTGTGTGACCTTGATTCTGCTCGCAGTAGGTATTTGTATTCGGACTACTGTGTGTGGCCTTGAATCAATCCACAGTAGGAATTATATGTATGGTAATGTTTTGAGACATGACTAAGAATCATTGCAGTAATGTTTTGGACTATTGTGTGACCCTGATCCAGTCCACAGTAGGTAATGTTTTGGACTACTGTGTGACCCTGTTCAGTCCACAGTAGGTAATGTTTTGGGCTACTGTATGATCCTGATCCAGTCTACAGTAGAGTTTCTATTGCTGTGACCTTAATCCAGTCCACAGCGGGCCCAGTTGACACCTGATCAGTGCTCACTGTGGACCCCCTCTAGACTATGGCCATATGTCAATTTGAACTGCATGATTAATTATTAGTCGCTAACATGTCTCCAGCTTAGTATGCATATGATTTTTCGTGCTTATCTTCGTATATGAGTTTTGAATGAATGATATTTGGATTCTGAAACTGATAAGAATTTGATTTGAAAATTCGTATTGAAACTAAATGTGATAAGCATGTATATTTTGAAATATGTTCAGAATTCGGTTGTTTATGTTTCGGTTTAAATGAAATGCTTTCTGATGCATTGCATAAGCATGATTTGATTTCCGAATGGTATGAAATACGGTATTCAAGTTTTAATAAATGTTTTAGAAAGTTGCATATAGAAATTCGGTATCTGTTTCTTATATGTATTTCTTATTGGGCTTTCCAAAAAGCTCACCCCCCTCTCCACCTTCCAGATTATTTGCAGTAGGTGCTTTGTACACGGGGTTTAAGCAAGTCCTTCGAGGCTTTTGTATCACTCTTAAAGGTATGTGATGTACAGTATTCTCTTTTATATTCAGACTTCTATATTCAGTACTTTTATAGTATGGGGATGTAATTGAAGAAAGTGTAGGATATATTTAGGGTTTTTATAATAATGCATGCAACTTGGGTAGAGATATATTTAATGAAGTAGAATGATTTAAAAGTGTAAATGCATGCTTAGTAAGAGAATTTGACTGGGACCTAAGATTAAAGGGTATTGACTTAGCTAATATAAAATTAGCTTAAGAATTGATTAGTGACACTACGTACAGCCCAACCAAGTAAGTGAATAAATAAAAAATTAGGTTCGTATTTTCGGTATAAAGGGTCGTTACAAAAGTTGGTATCAGAGCAAGGTTGGCCTGATGTACGTTAGTGTCGGTAGGTCAAGAACTACTTACATCCCCAAAGTACTGTACATGTCTAAATATAAACTGTACATCTCTGTTTAGAATGGCACTAAATGTGTTTATTTTATATGGATAAATTATATCTTTTCCCTACCTAATTCGTATATGATGTGATTTGATAAGAAATGAAGTGGTAAATGTTATTGTTTGGTTTTGAACATATTGAAGTGATGTTAGTAGAGGTACATTGACCTATGTGAATTAAATATTTATGCAGTGTACTTATCAAGGCCTCGTGAATAAGGAATGGAGTTGTGTTTAGTGGAGATGATAAAAGTATATCCTAGCATAGTTGGCCTAAGATAGGTCCTGCAATGATCTGAAACGATAAATTAGAATACGTTTGCCTTTGAGAGAGATAAAATTATTGTATTTTATATGATTGATGCAGAAGTAAGTAATGATTGAAAGGTGCAAGAGGACTTAGTTAATATGGAATTGTAGGAACGTATGTTGGGTATCATGAGGTTTTTGATGGAACAATGATAAAATTTATGTTAAGATAAGGATAAAAGATTATGAAGATTGTTGAATGAAGCTTGGTTACATGGGAATTGTGTTGGAATACAAATTTGAGTTCTGATAGTGCATCCTGAGAATGGCATGTGATGAATATGCTTAATTGCATATTAAATTCATTTACACAGCTATGAACCTTAAGTATTCCAACACGTGCCTTGTTGTAGCTCATGGACATATTTAGCATAAGCTTTGAGCGTTTGGAATCGTTTGGTTTTGATTATACATGGATTTAAGGGTTAATGTATTTAGAAATCTTAAATATGTGGGCTATTTCGAATGACTGGAAAGAAATCAAACTATGCATTGAACTTTTTGTTTTATAAAGCCATTCGAACCTAAAGTCTTATGCAGACATTATTTTCCTATGAAAGGAGTATAAGATTTGATCGAATACGTGATCTAGCTTTTGTTTTGAGAACCATATGAAATTTGGGATTGCGATTTTAAACTATGAAACTTGAGTTTTGAGGATTAGGCATCCTTGAAGAGCTTTAGTTGAGTCTCAACACCTGGAGTGATTTCGATTGTGCTTATTGAACTTGACCAATAGGGTTTGAACCTATTCACTGTACAAACAAAAAAATAATAATAAAAAAAATTGATTGAACCACGTGATTTTGTGAACTTTGTGAGTTTTGAAAAGTCCTTGGTCTCCAACCTCTACTAATAGAGAAGCTTTTAGTAGAGTTGATATCAAATATGACTGATTATAGAGATTATGAATCTTTGAGTATTACTGGAGATCTTTAAGGAATATCAAGCAAGGTGATAAATTGATTTAAAGGTTCAGATTTCGTGAGATAAAATACTCATGATCGTCTTAAAATGACATTGATCTTAACTTGAGGGTTATGCATTTATAAAATGAGGTACGTTTGTAATGTATAAATTAGTGAGACACCCGATTTGTGAATTGCTTGAATATTGAGTTTTAAGGTCTAATGTAAAATGAATTTGATTCATGGATAAATGGTTACATATGAATGGACTTCGAATTCCTTAGTTATGGATAAAAAAGATAAGGTATTGAGGTTCAAGGTGATTTCCAAAATAAATAAATAAATAAATACTTTGGAAAAGTTACTCTTCGCAAGAAGCTATAAAGGAATTGGAAAGTTAATGAAAGCGAAGAAACCTCACCTATTCTGAGATTACCATGATCAAATTTGGAAGGCCATAATTGAATATGTAATTCTATTGAGCACTATAAGTTCTATATTCAAATCTTATGTAGTATGAAGTTATGGATAAAATCTATTGTAGTTGTTTGAAAATTGTTGAAGTTTTGCAATGGTTTAGTAAAGGAGAAAAACTTTGATAGTCAATGTGAAGGAAATTGACAATTAATATATAATACTTTGTGGAAATTGAGTTATTGACAATTAATGAATTAGAAAATTTATATTAAGTGCGACAATGGACAAGTGATTTTGTTAGTACAAAAGATACTGGAAATACAATTGGTGTTTTAGATTTATATTGGAGTGAGATATCAGAGTGTGTAGCAAAAGTATGAATTAAGTTACGGATATAGAGATCGAAAAGTTGGAACGTTATTTCTTGGACTATACAGAATTTGAAAATAAAATTTTGTTGATTTCGTTGTACAATAAAGGATAGTTAAGAGTTTTGATTGAAGCTTATTAGATAAAATTTCATGGATCCATAAGAGAAGAACTACATATTAGATTTATCTAAAAGATGGACAAGATTTAGAGTTCATGAAATTTTAATTCAGTGCTTGCCTTTTCGAAATTGGCCTAAAGATTTTAGTGTAGATTTAGCTACTTTGCATCGAAATTCATATTGATTTGATTTACTATATGAACTCTTAAAATCATACAGGTTGAACTACAAGGATTTTGAAGGCTCTATGATCTAAAATATACGGTCTTTAGCTATGAGACTTAAGAACATGTGGAATTTTGAGAATCAAAGGACTCTTCAAACTCCCCATTGGTAGAGTCGAGTTTGAAACACAACATGTTATAAAGAGCGAATCCTGGAGTAAATATTAAAGAATTATTTGGACGCTTTATGCAAGATAACAATTGACTTGAAAGTTAAGATTGTATGAGATAAGACATTCGAGATTGTCTTATCACAACATCGATTTTGCCTAAATTGAAGGTTTTTGATTTATAGGAGAATGTATCTTGCAAAGTGTGAGATAAGGAGGAACATTTGATTTGTTCAATGCTTGAATACTTGAATTTGAAGTAATTAGGATCTTTGGATAAGTAATAATATGCGAGTTAGACCTTGAAGTGTATCAAATTTAGTATGTAAAGGATGTAAAGTATAAGTCGAGATAGGAGACTCGAGATCATATTGTTATAACATTTATCTTAGGTCAATTGGTGGTTTTTGAGTTATAAGATGTATGATCTTAATGTGTGAACCAATGAGATACATCAAATTGGTGAACTTTCTAAACATCAAACTGCAAGGTTAATGTGAAATAAGTCGATCCTTAGATAAGAGATAATATGAAATTTGATTTTGAAGTTATTAGACTTCGATTATATGGATACAAAGCATATAAAAAAAAAAAATTTACCCTCACCTCTTTTATATGGACAAAGAAAAATTTGGAGGACCAAATTTCCTAAGGTGGGGAGAATGTGAAGACCTCCAAATTACTTTATAGAATTTATAAATGAATGTATAAGATTGAATAAATTAAGTGTTCATATATATATATATATATATATATATTTATATATATATATATATACATATATATACATTCATGTCATTTACATATTAATATATGAATGTAAATATATAATTCTACTCAATTAAATTAATTAATATAGAAAGTATGTAAATGTCAAGAACATATAGTAAATAAATTTAAAATGAGTTAGAATATAATTAGCAAAAATATCAATGTAGGACTTAAATTAAACAAAAGAAAAAAATAATAGCCAAATGAATAAAATATAGATTCATATGCGTGTGGCTTCTTAAAGAAGCTTTGACAGCCACTTAAATCCCACTAATACTCTCTCTGCTAGCCACTTACATCCTCACTATCACCGTCCATCATCATCATCATCCCATCTTCCCCCATTTCATTTTTCTCTCTCGTGATTTGCCTTACTGCTTCACACTTTCCGCTGCACTCCATCACCATTGTTCTCGCCAACCTCACCTTCCCCGTGTCTCTCCTCCACGCAAACAAGGCAGCAGCAAATTACCTTCCTTAGGCCTTTATTTCTACAGCAACTTACCCACACAGCTTGCGTGTAGGTTCCTTCACAGCAATGGCCATCTCCATTTCTCCTTTGCAGCAGTGAAATGGGAAATGATATATGGAGCAGAAACGGAAGTCAACCGATAGAGGAAAGAGATGCGGCCATCATCACTGCCTAAAGAAGAAATACCCGATGAGGAAAGAAAACTGAAGCTAGTTCAGTG
Source organism: Heritiera littoralis (assembly GCA_031772115.1). Classification (NCBI taxonomy): domain Eukaryota; kingdom Viridiplantae; phylum Streptophyta; class Magnoliopsida; order Malvales; family Malvaceae; genus Heritiera; species Heritiera littoralis. The sequence goes on from JAPDPK010000075.1 coordinate 2,773,933, forward strand.
AAGAGATGGGTCACGAGGGAGAAGATGCTCTTTCTCTGCAAAGAAATGGAATCGAAAATGAGTGAAGAAGAGGGAGATCGAGAGAGCTAGAGATAGATGAGGGCATAAAAGAGATTGAAGGAAAGAGAGGGAAACGAAAGGCAAAAATATGGAAAAAGGGGTTGAAAACGATGGGTCATTTTGGTTACTGTTTGGATGATCTTGAAAGCTTAAAACAGAGGCCAAAGTATGGGATTTCGGGAGTTTCTTTTGGTTCAAAACGTAAGCTCGACAAGGGCTAAGCTATGGCTGTTGGAAGGAGGTTTCAAGTGGCGTAAATAGTGGCTTCTGAAGGTGAGAATAAAGTGGAAATATCAGGCTGCATGAAGGGCAAAATCAGGGCCTTTATTCACATCTGACCAAGGAAGGAAAAAGGAGAGATATAAGGCTGAAAAATGAAAGGGTACTACACGTTTTCAGTTTTGAAACGGTTGGCCATTGTGGCTGAACAAATGGTGTGCATTTGGCTAAATGATGGTGAAGCAAGGCTTGCAAATAAAAGAGGTAGTGGTGTTGTTGAAGCTCAGCATTTTGGTGGTGGTAAAGGCCAATTCTCAGCTGGCTTGAGGTGTTGTTGTAAGCTGAAGCTTGGGGTTTTAAGTTGTGCATTTGTGGTTTGAAAACAGAAGAGAAACAACAGCTTCTTGGTGGTATTTAAAAGCTGGAAATGCAAGGTAAAAGAGGGAGAAGCCAGCTGTTTTAGGGGTCTAAAAACAAGTAAATAGAGGCTGGATTTTTAGGTATCTTGAAGGTTGAAGGTAGGGATAGCTCGACATGGAGAAAGAACTTAGAGCATGGGTTGTCCAACGTAGCCAAGGCTGAACTTTGGTGCTCCAAAATTAAACACTTGAGGGTTGTGTTGAGAGGTTTTAGGCTAAAGAACAAGGCTGTACGGGGGCTGTTTTAAAGTTGAAAAATAGTGGATAATGAAAATGGAAAAGCAAGTATTTTGAAAGTGGTTTTTGGCCTCCTTGGAAGTGGTTCAAATGGTAAGGTTTCTATAGTGTTAAATTTAAAAGCTTATGTGTATACATATCTCTAGGTGCTTACACACATATATTAAGAAAATATAATGATGATGGTAAATGTAGTATATATTAATGATATGATAATGAAAGATTAGTTTCGACGTAAAAGTGAAGCTAACTAAATTGTCGTTCTAAAATAGATGATTTTGTTAGATGATTAAACATGATTAAGAATTGTTTTGAGACAATGTTGATTTTGTTTGTAGTGACTTGGAGTAGCTAGAAGCTTGAGCTGTGATTCGAAAATTTGAAGAAGATATTTGCTAAGTGCGCAAGGTAAGAGATATATATAAGAACGTAGGGGATACTGAAACCAATTTAAAATCAAGTGCCTTGTGGATATATAAACTGTATTTTCCTGCAGGGGGTTTTAAGAAAATATAAGTCGTTATGTTGCCAGATTTTTATGAAAAAATGGTTTTTATGATTTAAGCTTAACTTAAGCAATCATTTGAAAATAATCGTTTATCCGGTAGACTTATTTTGAAAACGGTTAAATCTTACGGATTTGAATGGTTTATAAGGCTTTCAACCGAGATATTTATCTCAAGGAATTATCAACCTATGTTATTGTTTTGAAGATATTATGAGTATTTATAGTTTATATGTTTTGAAAGAAATGTATGACTTTTGTTATGAACTTTCCTAAAGCACGAAAATACTGTTTTGAATTTCGAAAATATATGGTATTGTTTTGAAACTACTGTGTGTGACCTTGATTCTGCCCGCAGTAGGTATTTGTATTCGGACTACTGTGTGTGGCCTTGAATCAATCCACAGTAGGAATTATATGTATGGTAATGTTTTGAGACATGACTAAGAATCATTGCAGTAATGTTTTGGACTATTGTGTGACCCTGATCCAGTCCACAGTAGGTAATGTTTTGGACTACTGTGTGACCCTGTTCAGTCCACAGTAGGTAATGTTTTGGGCTACTGTATGATCCTGATCCAGTCTACAGTAGAGTTTCTATTGCTGTGACCTTAATCCAGTCCACAGCGGGCCCAGTTGACACCTGATCAGTGCTCACTGTGGACCCCCTCTAGACTATGGCCATATGTCAATTTGAACTGCATGATTAATTATTAGTCGCTAACATGTCTCCAGCTTAGTATGCATATGATTTTTCGTGCTTATCTTCGTATATGAGTTTTGAATGAATGATATTTGGATTCTGAAACTGATAAGAATTTGATTTGAAAATTCGTATTGAAACTAAATGTGATAAGCATGTATATTTTGAAATATGTTCAGAATTCGGTTGTTTATGTTTCGGTTTAAATGAAATGCTTTCTAATGCATTGCATAAGCATGATTTGATTTCCGAATGGTATGAAATACAGTATTCAAGTTTTAATAAATGTTTTAGAAAGTTGCATATAGAAATTCGGTATCTGTTTCTTATATCTATTTCTTATTGGGCTTTCCAAAAAGCTCACCCCCCTCTCCACCTTCCAGATTATTTGCAGTAGGTGCTTTGTACACGGGGTTTAAGCAAGTCCTTCGAGGCTTTTGTATCACCCTTAAAGGTATGTGATGTACAGTATTCTCTTTTATATTCAGACTTCTATATTCAGTACTTTTATAGTATGGGGATGTAATTGAAGAAAGTGTAGGATATATTTAGGGTTTTTATAATAATGCATGCAACTTGGGTAGAGATATATTTAATGAAGTAGAATGATTTAAAAGTGTAAATGCATGCTTAGTAAGAGAATTTGACTGGGACCTAAGATTAAAGGGTATTGACTTAGCTAATATAAAATTAGCTTAAGAATTGATTAGTGACACTACGTACAGCCCAACCAAGTAAGTGAATAAAGAAAAAATTAGGTTCGTATTTTCAGTATAAAGGGTCGTTACAAAAATTTGAAGGCATTGGGCAATCAACTACCTATACATAGCAGTTGACTGCCCGTTGCTTTCAATTTTTGTGTTTGAAATTATACTTAGGGCAGTTGAATGCCCATTTCAAGCATTTGACTACACATATACAAATTAATATATATATTTATCATAAATATATATTTATGATAAATATGCGATAATTAATTTATTCTATCTATACTACTTAACAAATAATTTTACAAAATTTCACAATAAAAATATATATTTAAATTAATGAGCACAAATTTATCATAAAAATATAAATTTATATAAATATATCTTTATCATAAATTTGTGACCATTAATTTATTTTATTTCTTTTACTTATAAACAAATATTTTACAAAATTTTAAAGTAAAAATTTTATTTTTGTCATAAATAGTGTTTTTACGCTTATAATCTCAATTTTACAATGAATTACATTACTTTTAAAGTAATTATTATATATTTATGTTTTTTTTAGTGTTTTTATACTTACTCGCATCAATTTTACGATAAATCTACTAAATTTTGTGATAAATCTAATAAATTTTATAAAAAATGTAATAAATTTTACGATAAACTTTATATATATATATATATATATATATATATATATATATATATGACTCAACAAATCCAATATAACATTTGATTAAAAATATATATAAATATTTAAAAAGTAACTTAAAGGGGTGTGAAACCCGTATAGTTGTCGTTGTCAACTATGGTGCTAAGCATTAACACATTGAAGGTTTTTTCTATTGATAAATTTTTTTCTCTATTTTTTTGCTAAATATTAAGATGTAAAAAAAAATCATCTACAATGAATTTTTCATAGCAAAACCCAGAGGAAGTGTAGTAGCAGTTGCAAAGCATGCGCAGGAGGAGAACAACAAGCGGTTCAATAGATAAATCCAAAATTGAAACCATAAAATTTAATATTAATATGTTATAAATAATTGATATTAAACAAGCCCTATTTTTGCTATGAACTGATATTAAACAAGTCCTATTTTTCTATGAACGGTTGCTGGGACTATGCCTCAATCATACATAGATGACATTGCAGAACTCAAGATCTCTCTAAATGTCGGTTGTCGTGAGCATTGGTTTTATTACTTTTGTTGCCATTCTTCACGTTATGGGCGAGTTATATTTTGTTTGCAGAGACTAATGAGACTTCAAAAGGTCCAAATCCTTCCGGAGCGAGTTGGAGTTGTAGTCAACTGGCACATTCTGACAAATTCGTGCGGAGTGGTGGCCCTACAAGATGCACTCCAAAAAGGACAATATAATTGAGTGACTCACTCAGCTGTGAAATCCCCCAATTTCATGTAATTCCTCTATGATTGTAAAGTGTTATAAGCTGAAGTAATAAAATAAATATGAAGTTGATGTGTAAACGATGTATGCAATATGGAGGAAATAAGAAAATTGATAGCCAATTAGTCAAAGAGCTTATTTTATTATTATGGAAATGAATGGAGTATAAAGAAATTTATATCAGAAATTTAATTGGTAATTCAAGCCATAAGTCATATGGAAGAGAGAATACAAATTATTGATAGTCAAATGAGTCAAAGGGTCAAGGAAAAGATTTATGGCTGAGATGATGATGGGATAAAGAAGCATTTAATGCATTTTGCATGACTCATCATCCCCATCATCCATCACCCCATGGTAACAACCTTTCCAGCCCTTCATTCTCGTTCCCTCTTCAAGTTTCCATAAATTTCCATTTTGTCACCTTGACAAGCTACCTCATTCTTCCATCGATTCAATAAGTTTGTTGAACGAAAAACAATCCTTGTCACTAGACTAAGCTATATCTGAAGTTTAGTGGATTGAATCCAAGTATTGGAGGAGATCTCAAAGTTTGAGATTTTGGTCACTAGCAAAGGTAAAAGAAGAAATGGATTTAGTTAATTCTGTTCATATTTTGGAGTTGTACTAAGTTGATATGATATGTGTGTGATGATTGTTTAAAGATTTGAATTGTATGATGATTTCAGATTTGAGGAAGTGAAAAGCTAGGGTTGGATATACCAAGTGATTTCGTGTTCTCGAAGTAATCGAGGTAAGGAATTTATGTAACGGACATAAGGCGGCTATGTCCGCATGTTTTATTATGTTTTATGTGGATTGGAGAGAAGCACTAGTTGATTTCATGCAGGAAAAGTTGCAAGTGCTAATTAGGCTAGGAGCAGTCGATTGCCTTAAAGGGAAGTCGACTGCCTAGAGACAACCAAAATGCCGTTTTTCGAAAACCGAGAAAAACCAGTCGACTGCTATGTAAGCTAGTCGATTGCTATTTACCCAATAAGCATTCTATTTCAAACCAGTCGACTGCTATAAGGGACAGTACACTGCTTTTACAAGAAAAGCATTCTGTTTCAAAACCAGCCGACTGCTTATAAGACCAGTCGACTGCTAATTTTCCAGAAGCATTCTGTTTCAAAAACAATCGACTGCTATATGACCAGTCGACTGCTATTTCTTAAGAAGCATTCTGTTTGAAAACCAGTTGACTGCCCCCATGAGTTTACAGAAAAGAAAATATCGAAATTTTAAATGAAAATAATTTCAATAAATGAAGTCATGAAGCAGCAGCCGACTGCCCTATGAGACCAGTCGACTGCCATGTATGAAAACAGATTTCAAAGCCTATTTGGTTTAAACACGAAAGTGTTTTCTGAAGAAGTATACTATAAATGTTTTGAGACTATGAACTGCGTGATGATCATGCATCCCTAATGGCTAAGAGACTCTGATCAAGTCCTCAGTATTATGTATGTTGAGCGAGGAACCCTAGTCTGGTCCTCAATCCCACAAGTGACACCTGACTAGTGTTCACTGTGGATTATTAAAGGCAGGAGAGAATCCCTGACCATTACATGGTGCACCACTGTACTAATGCATGATTAGAATCATATAAATAGGTATAAATGATTTATATAATGATGCAATCGCTTGAATAAATGTACATAGTCTCCATCTGATTTAAAGTATAAGATGTATGTTTTGAATAAGTATAAGATGTAGGTTTTAAAGAATATGACGTATGTTTTGAATGAAGTTATGAAGTGTGATGTTTTAAAGAAAGAAGAAGATGCATGTTTTAAAGAAAGTATGTTTGCCTATACCATTTGAAAGAAATATGCATGGTTGCAAACAATGTATGAAAGAAGTATACGATGTATGCATGCTTTATAATGATTTACATGACATTATAGAGCCAAGAAGGAAAAATGGATATAGAGGCATAGTACGCTCTTTTACAAAATTTTCTTACTGAGCCTAAACTCACCCTTTTACGACTATTTTTCATACAGACTATCTGAAGTGATCCATCGCGCTCGATAGAGAAGAGCCTATTAGTGGGTCCTCTAAGTTTACCTTCAAGAGACGCTTCCCAGTTAGCTTAAAAGGTATACTTATGTACATTTGTAAGGTTAAATTGTAATTCAGCTATGGTACAGTACATGTAGCAATTATGTGTATAAGATGTCGGGGATTTAAGTTAAGAATGATGTGTAAGATCCTGTGGAAATGGATGATATATATGTATCATTAGTCTATTTTATTGAAAACGAATTATTGATATTGAGCTATTAGATATTTAGCTTAAGAAGAAGAATGAATGACATTGATGAACCAAATCGAAGCAAGTCATATAAGATAATAAGAAAAAGTTGAAAAAGTTAGATGGTAAGATGTAGTGACGGGGACGTCACATCAACACGGTGGCCTGGGTCGATGACCTGTAAGTGCTCACTGAGGCATCACACTTAGTATCGCTTGTGAAGTCTAAAAACTCCACTAATAGTGCATTAGATAATAATCATAGGATTAATATTCAATACGTCGTTAGTGGAGGTTTTTTACTTTAAAAGTGAGGTTAAAATGATGACACATGTTCTTAAAAAATATAAAAAAAATAACTAAAATAGGATAAATGTCATCATCTTAATCCTGCTTTTATAGTTTTTAAGTTTAGTTAATAAAATATTTCTTAAATAAACTAAAATTAAAATTAATTATTTTGTAATATAAATAGATATAAATTAATATTTTATTTAGTTTTTTAAAAAGATAATATTAAAATTATATTTTTTTTAAATTTTTGTATTAGACAGTATTTAAATTTACTTTAAGATAATTTTATTAAAAAATTTAGAAATTAGTGAAATTTCAGGAAAGTGGAAAGGTGAAGAAATTAATAAATTTTAGTATTTATTGTTTGCTTTAACTTACATATAAGTTAATGTATGCTTACATGTTATTCAAAGAGAATGTCTAAGTAAACATCTATATAGACATTTTACCATATTTGCTATATACCTTGTAATATAATATATATATATAGTGTGTGTGTGTGTGTTAGATAGGACACTCCTATACAATTTTATTGAAGTCAATGAATAGAATAAAAAAGCTCAAAAGAAACATTTAATAGTTGAAAATGAGTATGAAGTTACTTGGATTCGAAACCAAGCCTTACAATATGCTATAACTTTTCCTTAACATCAAATTCAAAGGCTGATTGAGTCTAGCTAATTAGTCCAATTCGTGAAAAGAGGAATGAAAGAAAAATGAGGAAATTCGAAGAAAACGGAGAAATAGTAAAAAGAAAGGAAGAAGACCCGCCAAACTTGACGCATTCATTTATTTATTCGCAAAGCAGAATTTTTATCCTCAAACCATGTTTGACAAGTTAATTGGCCAGCGAATTTGCCTTTCTTGTTGGCTTCATTCTTGATATTTTGAAGGAAGATTTGACAGAAAAGAGAATTCCGAAGCCAAATTAAATCTCTTTTTAGTTTTTTACAACATTATCTTTATTTTAGTTGAACTGCTTTTCTTTTTGTCATCATTTTATTTTTAACATGTGAATAAAAAATGTATTCAAACAATTAAATTTTGAAATGTATCTAATAATTTCAATATTAATTAAAATTCAGTACTTAATTTATCATATGCACAAAAAAATATTTACAATAGGTTTTTCACTTTGAATAAGAAATAGAACTCTGGTGAAATTTGATTTCCTCTGGTTCTATCTTTCTCCAATGTACATACATTAGTCATGGCATGGGGTTTGAAATATCGATTTCCTCTGGTGGGCTTTATTATAATACTGTTAAAATCGATGCATCATAATTCAAGTCAACAGTGCTCGTGTTTGAATAGTTTGTTTTCTTCTTTTCAGCAAATCCATCCACAAGAAAAAAAAGCGTGGAGGTTAGCCATCCACGATAGCGTCCACAGCTTTTTTCATGCATTTTTTTTTACGTTTTGTTTTTTTTTTATGATGACATACTTTTGGTTGTTTTAAATTTACTCTTCAGTTTTTCTTAATATTAAATAAATTTTATTTTACTCTCTATATCGTTTTTATTTATCTTGAGGAATAAAAAAAGGTATGATGACACTCCAGTTTATTTGAGATCTTTAGAAGTGTTTTTTGGTCAATTTTGTTTTATTTAAATTAAAGTCCAAAATTAAAATCAAATTTTGTGTGATTGTTCGATAATTAAGGTCGATAAGTTCAAGAAACGAAGATGGAAGTGATCCCTGATAGTCTGATCCAAAGATTATGGCCCGACAGTTATTTTGATTGGTGTTTTGCTGATGCTGAAGGTAATTCTGGTGGGTTGGTGATGGTGTGGGATTAGAGTGGCTTTAGGAAGACTTTATTGCATCAAAGAAAATTGGATTTGTATGGGTGGCTACTGGATTGAAATGGAGTTTGCGTGCGTGATTGGAAATGTTTATGCGTCATTTGTTAATGAAGAAAGATTAATGTTGTGGGCGTAAATTGTTGAGGTGTGGAATGCAAGGAGAGGGTGCTGGTGTTTAGCTGAAGATTTGTGTCAAAGAGGATTAAAATGGTTTTTATCTGATTACATTTCTCTGATCCTTGAGTCAGAAAATACTGAATGGGGCCTGAGACCCTTACGTTTCATGAATTGCTGGCTGTTAAAGAAGGAGTTGTTGATCGAAGTCAAGAAGAAATGGAAAAGTATGAGGATTGATCGAAATGTTGGTTTCTAATTATACAAGAAGATGAACGAAGTTATGGCAATCAGCTTTGCTTTGGAAGTGTTCTCAAAAACAGAATGGAAAGGGAACAGTGGTTTGATTATTGCGTCAGATTCTAGAGTTGCTGTGGTATCACAATGAATTTTTTCGTCCTTTTTCGTCCTTGAAGGCAGTGGGATGTATATGTTAAGATTGATTTATTATGGGAGGAACTGCAGAATGTTCACCTTGTTAACATTTATAGAGAATTGAATGGATGGCTGACTTTCTATCAAGTCGGGGGTAAACAGGGAAGAAATGTTCATGACATGGCGGTAGTTTTGTTCAGTGAGGAGAGTTTAGTTTGCTGTGATTAGCGCTTTGATTGGCTTGGATTTTGCATTCTGTTTTATTGACTTTATTGGTTCTGTTGGGCTTCGCAAGGATGCTTGTTGGTTATTGTGGTGATATGGTTTCTGTAGTTTAGGCTATCTATTTTTGGTGTTTCTCTGTTTCTGGTTTGGTTTTGTTGGGATATCATTTGTTTTAGAGTTTTTGCTTAAGATGCTTTGTTTTGGTGTGTTTCAGTGGATTTCTATTTGTGCAACAGGGCTTTATTTCCTGGCTGCTTGGATGTAATATTCCCCTCAATTTTAATAAATTTTCTGATTTAGCAAAAAAAAAAAAGGTCGATAAGTGATTTTGATTGATAATCATGTTTATTAATCGATAAATATTTTATATACATATAATTACATTATGCTTAGTAAATAAAAAACAAAAAATAAATTTAATTATGTTCAGGTCGAGCGTGGTTGAGTCTTGGTTTCAAAGGGTTAAGCTCAAACCTGTCCCAATTTGTCCAAACCCGTTAATTACATTCGATATTTTTATCTAAATTCACCAATTATCGAATGGACCTTTCAGGCTTGAGCAAATAATTCAACCCTTGGATAGGTCTAATTACAACTTTTTTTTTCTAAAATTTCAATTTTTGGATTGAATCAATCGATTTTGATGATCTCGAGTCAGATGTAACAATTGAGTACGGTAACACACCTTTAGCAAGGGATGAGGAGCTTTAATTGCAACGAAGTCTTGAGTAGGATTAGTTTCAGACCGTTAAAATGGATAAGAATACTGTGGTTTACAAAAAAAAAATATTACCAAAAGTATTTATTATATAAATAAATATAAATTGGAAACACTTATATTTTAAATTTAATAATAATATTTATTATATTTATTTATTTGATAAAGAAACACTTAATTTGGTAATATTTACAACAAATAATTCCTTCTTCGTTTTGTTTCCAAAAACGGAAAAAATAAGAATATTGTTAAATTTAAAATAAGCGTATGAAAAAGGAAAGATAAAGAATACAACATAAAAAAAATAAGGTTAACATTTGATTAAAAAGTAAATACAACCTAAGAAAATCGGTAAGATTCAAATATGGCTGCTAACATAATACGATATTAATGAATCATTGAGAGTTAAATTACCATTTTTCTTCTTTTGAATACATTTTATGTTGCCTATTAAACAATAGGATTGCTGGTGACAATTGCATTAATTTCAAAAAAAAAAATCAGAAATATAGTCTTTATTGAACACATTAAATTGCACAATTTGGATTATTTAATAAAGTTTTCATCATGCATGCATTAATATTACACAATTTTGTTTTTTATTCACAAGGAAAGCCGAAGTCTAAAAAAACAGATAAAAAATGGAAATAACAAGTGAATTACTTAGGTTAAGTGTCATACTGGCAAATTTGTTCTCCAAGGCAACAAGGGATAGAAGTTATAATTTTTTTTTTGATAAAAGAGTAATTCAGTTTAAGTTCTTTGAACTTGAAGACTTGAATTCAGTCTAAGAAAAGAAAATGATATTATATCCCACGTTTCAACAATTAGTTTTTCAGAAAGGTTGGTAAGAAAGACTGCTAGTAAAGATTGTCAGAAAGGTTGGTAAGGACTGCTAGTTACATAGGGGTGTAAATGAACAGAGTGTTCGACGAACTGTTCGTGAACCCGTTTGATTTCTGTTCGTTTATGTTCTGTTGACACTTAATTTTATCTCATTATTGTTATTATTATTATTAGCATTATTATTTTTTCTTCTTCTTTTATTATTATTATTATTATTATCTTTATTTTTATTTTTTGCTTTTGTCCAATTTGCCAGCCACCCATAGCCCTGCTCCCCAGGCTGTCTTATCATCCACCATCAGTCTGAAAATTCACCTTCCCCGTAACCGCAGGCCACCATAGCCTCCTGTCACCTATCCATCAACCCCTGCCAGCCACCATTCCCAAGCCTTATACCAGTCCCCCTACAAAAACCCTCCCTCAAGCCTTGGCTTAAGGGGTCCTCCGCTCACCAACTCCAAACCAGCAGCCCCATTTGCTCACCATTTTCGACAGAGCCGGGCCCCAACATCATCCTCACCACCCGAGACCCTCAACCCTTCACCACCACTACCGAAACCCTTGAACCATCACCATCACAATCCCTAACACTACCTTCACCAAAAATCCCGAAAAACCTGAGACCCATTGCCGATCCACCATCACCGAAACAACCACCCTCAACCCTCAACCCTTCACAACCATCACCGAAAAACCCCAACTCCACTATCCCAAAACCGAAGCCCCAGATCTGAAACACAAATCAACACACAAACACATGCACACATACACACATACCAACAACCAGCAAACCATAGCCACAACCAAACATAAACCAGATCTTAAAAACAAAAAAAAACAAACAAAAAGGAAAAAAACAAAAAAGGAGAAAGGAGGTTTTCGGTGAAGAGGTTCCAGAAAGCTATAAGCTTTTCCCTTTTAGGCCACCGGCAACAGCGACCGACGGCGGTAGGTAATCGCACGGGTGTAAAGCCTTCAAAGGCTTTAAAATTTTTTTTTGAGAAAAAAAGGAAGAAAATGAATTAAAAAAAAAGTGTTGGATTTTATAGTTGAAAAAAAAAAAAACAAAGGTCGACCTGGGCATGGACCTGGATCCGACCTGGAGTCCGCGTGCCCGTTCGATCCGCGAGAGGAGGAAGATCTGCGCTCGCAACCCGCATGCTGACCTAATCCGTGAAGGAAACCGAAACAAACACGCAACGGAATTTAAATCATTCAGCCTCCACCAGGATCGATTCGGAGAGTTGCCTGATTAGGGTTTCGAGATTTTACCTAACGTTTTCTCTGATTTTCTGTCGTTGGTCGAGTCACAAGCAACAACTTTTCGTTCCTGCCTCTATGGTATCCACACGAACGGATCTCACGACTCTTGAACGTCTCACGATCAGAAGCCTTAAAGAGCGTTTTTGATTCCTTATAACCGAATTGCTAGCTTCGATTAAAAGAATAATTTTGTTTTCTGTTTTTTTTGTGCAGCTCTGTTTTAGAAAAAACATCCTTTTATAGGCAGTAAATTTTACCCTAAAATTTACTGCCAAACAGAACTCTAATCCTACTTAGAATAGGATTAACTATATCCTCAATCCAATTCAGAATAGGATTAGATATATCCTTAATCCAATTCAGAATAGGATTAATTAAGCTCCTCATTGATCCGTTCTAAGTGTGCGACCCAATAGGTTCTCAAAACAATGGCAATGAAAAAATTGTCACAGGCAATGAGCGGTATCTAGCAACACATCATTGCTACCCATGTAACGAGAATGTCAATGACTCGACATAACCTTACTCGTGATAGATGTTACCATGTAGTCTAATCCCTTTATCCTTTGATGTCTTGATTAGACACAAGTCATGGAATGTGTCACACTTGTATAGTCTAATCAGCGTTTCTTGATTCCTGAGTAGACTAATTAAACAAATAAAATCAATATCTCATATTGACTTATTCGAGCACAGCCATGCATTTCTTAGTCTCACTCTATCAAAGGGCCCAAGACATCACTCTTGTTATATAAGAGGGATAAATCCTATCTTGATCACTCAATATCCCTCTACATAGATCAAGGCATACCCAATTACTACCTTTATAGTCCATCCTGTTACGAATGACATCTAGCAGCATTAAAGTATGCAATTCTCTATGTTGGGATCTCTGATGATCTCAAGTCAAAGGATCACATACACCATCATCACTATGAGAATCGCTTATGACACTCATATAACAATCCATGTAGTGTTTTCATGGAGGGTCGATCCAGTACATAGTTCTCTAACATGTACCCATGTGATGACTTGATATCCTATATCCATGACAATGGTCATCAGTCAACCACATACTAGTCTTATCGTATCATTGTTATCCTTGTTTACGATAATACTTGACTAGGGATATTTTAAGAATAGTATGTTATTACTATTCTAAGGACATTATCATATAAGATTACATTACGCTGTTATAAGATAAATATAATAATGAAGTAAAATGTCATGATACATAAAAAAATGTCAAAGTCAATCATGTAATGAATGGTTCTAAGGGCATAATCCAACAATCCGACCCGCGTACAACCCGCCTTAAACAGCAGACTTGGGCCTTGCAGTTGGGCTCGATTTTTGGGCTTCATGAAGGCTTATTTGGGTTTCAAGCCCAATTTTGTTTGGGTAAAAATTTTTATTTATTATTTACTCTTTATTTATTTATTTATTTGTTTGTTTTATTAAATAATTTATTTTAGACATTCTTAATATATTTTCATGGCAAAATAATAATAATAATATATATATAAAATAAAATAAATGTTTTTTATTAATAATAAATAATGAAATTTAATAATTGAATAAATGTCTGATGATGGGATGTTACGGAAGTCACAAGTAGTGATTTCTAACTGATCCCTAGGTGAGAAAAGTTGTACTAAATGTTGCCAAAAGTATTGGAATATTTAGTATGATTTTTCAATAATTTAAAAAGAAAATGAAGAAGTTTAAGAAAATCAAAGTATATAAATTTTTTTCTATAAAACCACGTGCATCATTTATTCTCTGTTTGCATCATATGCATCCGTAGTTAACTACAAAAAATAAAATGTGAATTTTTTGAGGATGAGATTCTATAGAAGTCACAAGTAGTAATTCTTAAGAATTCTCTAGGTGAGGAAAATTATTTCAAATATTACCAAAGGTAATGAAGTATTTGATTTAATTTTTCAATACAAAAAAGTTCACATTCAATTTCAAAAAAAAAATAAAATTTAATGTTTTTAAAATAAACAAAATGATTTTTACAAATAAAAATTGACTTTGAATAAAAAGAATAAAATTGATTGCAATAAAATAGGAATTATTTTTAAATATTAAATTAAGACTATTTTATTAAAACAAAAAGGATAACACATGATTAAGATGGTACCTGTCATAACATTTCTTAGGGTTAGGTCGCTAGACATTAAAGAAATGGAGTCACCACCAATCTTTTTTTTTAACCTAGGTGTGATTGGCCACCTAATTGACTCTAAGGACTGGTCTATATTTTAAGTTTTGGATTTGGGAGTTAATTTACGTGTAGAGAAGGTTATAGCACTCCTACAACGCCTAAAATTGGTACCATTCTAATCTTGTGTCATCTAAGTCTCAATTATGTGGCCTTTAAAGTTTATTATTTTTTTTATTGTTTAATTCTTAAAAAATCTTTTAAGAATCCTTCATCATTCTGAATGAACTTTTAAAAGACTCTTCTCACCTCAAGAGTATTCAAGGGGTACCATTCGACTCTCCTGAAAAGGCTCCGTCGTCGAAGGTATCAATTTTTATTTAAGTTTACCATTCCCTAATTTATTTTATTTAATTGTTTTATTACTTTTATTTTTTTAAATATTATTTTTTATTTATTATTATATTTAGGATTTTGGTATTTAATATTGAGAATATCTTCAAAATTTTTCATCATTCTGGATAAACTTAGAAGAACCCTTTCACCTAGGAATTCTTCAAGTGTTACTCATTTGTAATCGCCTTGAGGATTCCATCATCGAAATTATTATTTTATTATTTATTACTTTATTTATTATTTATTATTTTATCTTTATTAGAATATAAATTTTATTATTTGTTATGTTTGTCTTTATTTATTATTTGTTTATTTTGAAAATGCCTTTTAAATCTTCCATCGTTCAGGATAAACTTAGAAGGATCTTCTCACCTAGAAATTCCTCGAGTGTTACTCATTCGAAATCGCCTCAAAGATTCCATCATCGGATTTAATTGTATAATTTATGTTTTTTATTTATTATTATCCTAAAAATTTTACTATTATGTTTATTATATTTTTTTTACGATTATGATTTTTATGTGTTATTCTATTTTAATTATTTAAAGAATAAAGTTTAACCTTCATTTCTTGAAAATACCTTTTAAATCTTCCATAATTCTGGATAAACTGAAAAGAATTCTCTTACCTAGGAATTTCTCGAGTGTTACTCATTCGTAATCGCCTCGAAAATTCCATCATCGGAAAGGTCTAGCTCATCCTCAACATTTATTACGCCATTATTTATCAATTAATCATCTATCTTAATAAATTTATTCTCCTATATTTATTACCTTTAACTTTATTTTCTATTTTTAATTCACTACTCTTACATACCTTTATATATATTTTATACTTTAATCATCTTTTCCTTTTTTATTTCTACATCATCTAAAGAAAAGCAACCTGACATAATGTTCAATCATTAAAAACACGTCCACATCATTAATAAGAAATATCACATGAAAACAAAAAATAAAGAAATTCAAGAATTCTTACCTTGATAATTGATGCACGAGCTTACAAAGATTGATTCGCTTGGCTTTGAAGACGATAGGAGTGGATCTAAAACTGGGCAGAAAGAATTGATGTGGCAGTAGACCTTTCGAAATAATGGTTGAACTGGAACCAATGAAGACACACCTAGAGGACGTCGTCTGTAGTCTAGTTTTCGCCATGTACGTCAAGTGGGCACTGCGTTCCCGGTGAAATCTGTACTCAGCGAGAATACAAAAGAGAGCTGCTATGTTGTTTGAACCGAATATTCCCTCTAATTTTTTCCGAAAATTGTTTGATACTGCTCTCTTCCTCCCACCCCCCCCCCCCCCCCCCCCCCCCCCCCCCCCCCCCCCCCCCCCCCCCCCCCCCCCCCCCCCCCCCCCCCCCCCCCCCCCCCCCCCCCCCCCCCCCCCCCCCCCCCCCCCCCCCCCCCCCCCCCGTCCTAATACAACTTAACTTATTCTATTAATTATCTCTTATTTTTAATATTTTATCTATTTAATTCTTATGTTAATCCTAATCTAACTCTATCAACTTTAATATTAATCTAAATAATTATCCTAAAAAATCTAATTATCCTATCCTAAAATTAATTTTATTTTCTTTTCTTATCTCTTCTTTTTTTTTTATCATTCCTAAATCCTATTTTAACTTTAATGTGCTAATTAATGTTAATTCTAAATCTAAAAATTCCAATTTAATTCTAGCCTAATTCTAAATTGTTAAATTAAAATACAATGTCACCTAATCCAATTAATTATTTTATAAATTAAGACTCCAGACAAAATAAGGTGTCTACAGTACCATTTTTTAAACGGGCGTCGTGGGGGTGCTAATCCTTCTCCACACGTAACCGTACTCCCGAACCCAATTTTTGTTTTCGTAGACCCAAAGTGTCTTGTTAATTAAACTTAATTAATTTTGAGATTTTGTTAGTAAGATAAATATTTTAGGTGACCAATCACACCTAGTCAAAAAAGATTGGTGGTGACTCCCCTTGTTTTTAAATGTTTTCAAAATCGTCGAGCGGTTTAGTCCCTAGACGAAATCGTTACGACACATATTATTTTATGTCTTTTATTCACCTCACATTATCGTCGTGTTTAAAATTACCAAATCTAAACTTTGATTAGCATAGCTACTTCCTAGTTGCTACCTGGTGAAGGATTACGCTGGGAACTACCACTGTTTTTAGAGTAGAAAAAACTTCAAGCAGCTTGGTCACTGTGGAAAAATGGCTGCCAATTGATAACTTTATCATTGCTCTTTCTCTTAACGAAGATCAAGAATAGTCGGATTTGACCAACGCCTATGCCAGAATTCAGACTCGGATTATGTCATAAGGTTGCTGCAGCTCAGCAGACAATTGCTGTTAGTATTAAGATAGAGGACTTAATATCGAGAAACAATTGCATACAAGCACCAAAATTCCTTGAAGATACAGCAAATTAATTAGAATTAAGCAACCTTGGAGCTAGAAAGTTGCAGACGTTACCACACTAGTTACGTGTGATTCTAAATTAGAGACAACAGATATATTCAAAGTCTTCAGCTCACCAGTCAACACCCATTCTTCTCAATTCTTTCTTTACATGCACGTGGTTATAATATTCTTATGTATGTAGGAATTGTCAAAGATAAGAGAGAACCATTTTACCAATCGCCTAGATATAAGTAGATGGACTGCAGCTTCAGTAACACCAGCCATAGGACTCTCTGATATTCTACATTCATGGAGCACCTGTTCTTCTCCTTTGCAATGCTCTTTCCTTTTATAATCTTCTTGTTCATGCTGCTGAAACTAGGGAAGAGATTCAAGACCAACAACTTGATTCTAAATCTACCACTAGGGCCAAGGAAATTGCCTGTCATCGGGAATTTACACCTCCTTGCTGGCTCTCAACCCCATCATTCATTAAGCGATTTGGCCAAGAAATTTGGCCCCTTGATGCACCTTCAGCTTGGAGAACTCTCAAACATCGTTGTTTCATGTCCAAAAATTGTAGCAGAAGTGATGAGAACACATGACATCATTTTCGCATATAGGCCTCACCTACTTTTTGCAAATATTATAACATATTGTAAGGTCCCAGATCACAAAGCAGGGTCACCTTATTCACCCGTACTATCCGCTTTGAGTCCAGATCACTAAGCAAGACCCTCACAAATTTCTTTCGGGTCCGAAGCGACTTGAACCCTTGACTTCCTTAGGTGTCAAGTCATTCCTAACCAATTGTTCTAGGACAATTGGTTAGTTAGGAGTGACTTGACACTTGAGGAAGTCAAGGGTTCAAGTCACTCCGGATGCGAATTGTGAGTGACCCAGAGAACAGGCTGAGCCTCACAACAAAACCTTGAGGGGGCCATGTGGGCTCACCAAAGAGGACAGTACGGATGAGTAACGGCGGATGGCGGACGAGTCGGGGCCTTACACATATAATGCAACAGACATTGCATTTTCACCATATGGAGACTGTTGGAGACAGCTGCGGAAGATTTGCATGTTCGAGATGCTAAGTTCAAAACGCGTGCAATCTTTCAGTCCAATTAGGGAAGAAAAGGTATCGAAGCTGGTTATGGCGATTTCTTCAAAAGCAGGATCACCAGTCAACCTTAGTAAGATGTTATATTCTCTCACATATAAACTTGTTTCAAGGACTGCTTTTGGTGGGAAATGCAAAGAGAAAGAGAGATTTACATTACTTGTCAAGGACGTTATAGAGTTGGGTTCAGGTTTCACTGTTGTAGATTTGTTTCCTTCAGTCAAATTGCTTCTGTTCCTTAGCGGATTGAGAACTTGACTTGAGAGGTGTTGACACCTACTTTTGTCCCATTTTTGTTTTTATATATTTGTATTTGTGTTTATTTTTATTATTTGTTCTATTATTATTATTATTATTATTATTATTATTATTATTATTATTATTATTATTATTATTATTATTATTATTATTATTATTATTATTATTAGTATTATTATTATATTTGTATTTATTTCTATTATTTGTTTTGTTATTATTTATATTATTATTATCATTATTCTTTTTGTTATTATTATTACCTATTATTATTATTATTATTTTATTTTATTTTATTTTATTTTATTTTATTTTATTTTATTTTATTTTATTTTATTTTATTTTATGCCTTTTGTCAAATCTGTCAGCCACCAACAGTCTGAAAGTTCCCTTCCCCATACCCGTCGGCCTCCACTCAAGCCCTTCTCCCCATGCCATCCCATCCCCGTAGGCCACTCTCCTCTGTCACCCTTCTTTGCCACCCATCTCATCTCTGCTAGCCACCATTCCCAAACCCTATACCAATCCCCCTACATGAACCCCCAGTCCTCGGCTCACCAATCAGGGATCACGGTGAACCACTGCCTCTCTGCCAGAACCGAGACCCCTATCACGCACCATCACTCAGCCTTACTCCTCTCTAAAAACCCATCTGGCCAACCCCTACCCAAAGCAACCACCACACACCGCCAACATCAACTTCAACCAATAATCAAAACCACTACCCAAAACCATTCAACCGGCCACTACCAAGTACCCGGAACCACTCAGATCTCCGGACACTAACACTCACCCGAACATCATCCTCACGACCCACACCGAAAATCCAACCAACACCGAGGCTCTAAACCACTACAACCACCACCGCACAACCGACGACCGCCACTTGCCTACCCAAAATCACCTCGGATTTCCACTATCACCACAACAAAAACCCCAAAACAGCCATAAACGCACCTGCAAAAGAAAACAACAAGCAAACACAAGCCCCAACAACAGCACAATACAAAAAAAAAACAAACAGAGAACCAAAAAGGGGGTTTCGGCTTAAGATGTTATATAGGGTTAGGGTCTCGAGATTTGGCGTAAGAAGCTGCCAAGGAGGAGAACAAGATCGATCTGAAGATCGGTGGCGAAATCGGTGGTGATAGGCGTTTTAGGGTTTCCAACCGGCGGCTTTAGGTTCAGATTTGGGGATTTAGGGTCGCTTTTGAGCGGAATGGAGGTCGAATTTGGAAAGAGAAGATGGAGGAGCATTGGAAAGTGGTGACCTTTTTGGGGTTTGGCGATGGTCGGCGGTGGACCCAGCGGGGGCCGAAAATCGCCTGGCCGGGAGAGCTTCGAGAGCTCTGGGAGTTTTTTTGTGAAAGGAGAGCAAAATGAGGTAAAAAAAAAAAGGTAGGTTTTATAAAAAAAAAAAAGCTGACGACCTGCGGGTGGACCCGGATTCGACCCAGGATCCGCGCGCTTAGACGTTCGACTCGATCCGTGTTGCGCCTGACCCGCTTCGCCAAACCTGGATCGCGACCCGCGCGCTCACCCGTTGACCCGACCCTATCTGGCCCAGCTGGAAAGCCTTTGGGCCCTTCAACTTGGGCTATTGTTTGGGGCCTCCTTTCTCTTAGGTTTTAAGCCCAAATTACTTTTGGTATATTTCCTTAACCATTTATTTATCTATTTATTTGTTTTATTAAATGATTTATTTTATTTTCTAAAACTCCTTAGGATTTAATTAATTTTATTGCATAGAATTATTTAAAAAAATATATATAAAATAAAATAAACAAAATAAACATATAGTTTTTAAAAGAAAATTAATAATAAATTTTATAATTCAATTAAATGATTATCTGATGATGGGATGTTACGGAAGTCACAAGTAGTGATTCCTAACTGATCCCTAGGTGAGAAGAGTCGTACTAAATATTGCCAAAAGTATTGGAATATTTAGTATGATTTTTCAATAATTTAATTTTTTGTTAAACATAAAAATAAATAATTTTTTAAAAGAAAATAGAAAAAGGAAATAAATAATAAAATTTAAATTAAATTAAATGAATTCCGATGATGGGATGTTACAGAAGTCACAAGTAGTGATTCCTAGCTGATCCCTAGGTGAGAAGAGTCGTACTAAACGTTGCCAAAAGTATTGGAATATTTAGTATGATTTTTCAATAATTTAATTTTTTTTTAATTAAATATAAAAATAAATAATTTTTTAAAAAGAAAATGGAAAAGGGAAATTAATAATAAAATTAAAATTAAATTAAATAAAGTCTGATGATGGGATGTTTCGGAAGTCACAAGTAGTGATTCCTTAACTGATCCCTAGGTGAGAAGAGTTGTACTAAATGTTGCCAAAAGTATTGGAATATTTAGTATGATTTTTCAATAATTTAAATTTTTATTAAAAATGAAAATGAATAAGTTTTGTAAAACAAAGAAATATAAATAGATCAACAAATAAATAATGAAATTCAAAATTAAAAAATTCATTTGCATCATTTTTATCTGTTTACATCATATGCATTCATGATAATTTCTCGAAATAGATGTGAGCCCTTCCGAAGATGAGATTCTGTAGAAGTCACAAGTAGTGATTCTTAAGAAATCTCTAGGTGAGGAAAATTATTTCAAATGTTGCCAAAAGTATTGGAGTATTCAATTTAATTATTCAATACAAAAAGATTCACATTTACTTTCGAAAAATAAAGTTTAACCTTTTAAAATAAAACGAAATAAATTTACAAATAAAAATGATTTTGAATAAAAAGATTGGAATAAAAAAGGAATTAATTTTAAATATTAAATTAAGACCATTTTATTAAAACAAAAAGGATAACACGTGATTATTATGGTACCGTTTTTTAACGGGCATCGTGGGGGTGCTAATTCTTCCCCACGCATAACCGTACTCCCGGACCCAATTTTGTTTTCGCAGACCAAAATTATCTTTTTAATAAAACTTATTTAATTTTGAGATTTTGTTAAAAAGATAAAAATTTTAGGTGGCCAATCACACCTAGTCAAAAAGATTGGTGGCGACTCCCTTTTGTTTTTAAACGTTTTCAAAATCGTCGAGCGCGAAGCCGTTACGACAGCTTGGCGACTCCACTGGGGACTTTTTGAGGGTCAAGCCATTTATTAATAATGTGTTATCCTAAGTTTTAATTTAAGGGTCTTAACTAATATTTAAATTTAATTTCTTTAATATTAAATAATTTGTTGCATTTGTATTTGAGTTATTATGTTTATTTTACGACTTTCTTTATTTTGTATATATTATTCTTAATAAATTGTTGGGGCATTGTAAGATAAGGGTTATGGTTTGATAAATGTTCCCTCATACACATACTTACACTTCCATTTGCATAACATGAACTCTATACCCGGGTTCCATCCTCCTTAGGAGGGAGTAAAGTACCTATGCTCTCGTGAGGTAATCACCTCCGCAATGGCAAGTGAAATACTCCCACTCGAATTAAATCTTACTAGTCCAGTGTGGACGACAGTGAGGTATAATTTGGGAACCTTTAGATTTTGAAAACCTAGCCCAGCATATAGAAAAACCTAAGAGGCCAGCCTTAGGTAGAGCCATGTCCAATTTTTGTAGAAATTATGCCAAAATTAGGACATGAGGGAATACTATTCGACCCATTTTGTCATGTCAATAATAAAGGTACAATCGATTTTGATTTGAATTGTATATAATTTAAGTCTTTGATTTTTTCTAAAAAAAAAGAATTTTTGTAAAATAAAAGTGAAAAAATATATTTTCTTGTAAAAAAAAAACCACTTATTTTTGAAAAAAATAAAGATGTGTGATAAAAACAATAGAATAAATGTGACTTTCTTTTAAAAATGCAAATATTTCTTCATTTTTAAGAAGGAATTTTTTTTTTAAATAGGTTCACATAAATAGAAATTAATAAAAATATGTTCTTCGAAGCAATAGGAAAAAAAAGAGGTTTATGTATATTTGGTTAGAAGATGTTTTTCTTATCTACAAAAGCAAAAAAAAAAAAAAGGTTTTAATTCCTTTCACTTTTTCCTTTAAAAGAAAATATGAAATGATAAAAAATGCATAAACTTTTCTTTTTATAATAAAAAATAAAATAATTTGTTAAAAAAATGGTTGAGAAAAATAATTTTTACCTCTTTCATTGAAGATAATAAGAAGAAATTCAATTAGGTTTTTTTTAATTAAAAAAATTTCTTTATTCTTTATTATTCTTGAAAAAAAACTCTTGGGATAAAGGCAAAAAAAAAAAAAGTAAAATGAGAGGGATTAAAAAGGAGAATGTGTTCTTTTTGTTTTTTGAAAAAAAAAAGAGATAGAAAAAGAAAAGGAAGGGAGAATGGCATAAAAATGAAAGAATCAAAAAATTATAAAGTAAAAAAAAAATCTTGATTTTAGGAAAAAATTCATTAGGTTAGAAGGAAGGAAAAAGAAAAGAAAAAAAGGATAGTAGAAAAAATGTAGTACTTTACAGAATATAAATGATAAATATAAAAAAAAAGAAGAAAAAAGGAAAAAAAAAGAAAAAGAAAAAAAAGGGTTAAGAGAGTAGCTTAGTGACAATAATGAGTGCAAATTGCAATCAAAAGAGAGGTGTCATTTTTTTGATAATCATTTGGGCAATATGCATATGAAAATAAATTTAGTAAACCTGTTTTGCATTTTATGTCATCTCACATCATCCATCATTGCATCCATGCATCCATTGACATGTGCGCATCATGTTGATTAGGCCTATGTTCAAAAGAGTCCAACAATCTTAACATTTTGTTAAATTCCCTTGGAAGGTTGATTCTTGTCTTTATAAAGTGGTTCAACATGGAAGATGATCAAGTAACTCGAATGGACAAAGTGGAACAAGACCAAAATGAGATAAAGGAACAGCTCTCTCGAATGATACAAGAAATTAAGGGTATCCTAGAAAGGAAGGAGATTATGGAAGGGAGTCTTATGCAAAGAAACAATCAAGTTCAAGCACGTGACAACCCAAAAGGGAACTTTCAGGGACAAACCTCTGGTAATGTGAATTTTCAATCGATTCTTGATCGAGAAGCAAAGTTTCCCAATCCTATTGGTGTCCTTAAGTTAAGATCTCCAAATGAAAATCCGTCAAAAATGGCTTGGGGTCCAGTTACAGAAAGAAGTTATAACCTCTTGGAAGAAAGAATTCATGCAATTGAAGGAAGGAATGAACTTTGTGATCCAAAGGAGTATTGCTTGGTGCCTGATGTGGTTATCCCACCAAAATTCAAAGTTCTAGAATTTGAAAAGTATGATGGAACTAAATGCCCTAAAACACATTTAGCCACATATTGTCACAAGATGATTGGGCATGCTCATGATGAAAAGCTGCTTGTTCACGTATTTCAAGATAGTTTGATTAGGGCAGCAGCTAATTGGTATTTTAAGTTGAAAAGAGGCCAAATTTATACATGGAGGGATCTGTCTCGAGCATTTTTAGAGCAATATAAACATTTGATGGA
The DNA here is from genome assembly GCA_031772115.1 of Heritiera littoralis. Classification (NCBI taxonomy): domain Eukaryota; kingdom Viridiplantae; phylum Streptophyta; class Magnoliopsida; order Malvales; family Malvaceae; genus Heritiera; species Heritiera littoralis. Next base: position 2,797,936 of record JAPDPK010000075.1, read on the forward strand.
GATAGGTCTTGATCGTTTAACCCTCCAGAGCATGAGAAAGAACTTGAATGAAAGCTACAAAGAATATGCTCTTAGATGGAAAGAAATGGCATCACAAGTTCAACCACCACTTACAAATAGAGAAATGAACTCTCTGTTTGTAGATACTCTCCCTTCTCCATATTATGAAAAGTTGATTGGCAATGTTTTTTCAGATTTTGCGGATTTGTTGTTTTCTGTGGGTAGAATTGAAGATGGGATAAGAAAAGGGAAGATTGCAGATACTAGTACAAGGAATTATGGTGAGAAGGGATGGGACACCTTTAGTGAGCAAGTTCAAGAAGCAACTGTTGAACGATCCGACAAGAGGAAATTCAATGTGATGCAAGGACCCTTCAACAGTCATTCTCACCTTTTGCTACAGTCCTTTTATCCTTACACTCCGGTATCTTATCCCCACAAGTTGTCACAGCCACGTTATCCTAACACCTCAGTCTCCTGTGCACAAGCCCCTCTGCCTCAGAAGCGCATTTTACCAAATGACCATGAGATTGATCTTGACTATCCTGAGACCAAGATGAGAAAAAGGGCTAAATTGTACCATTCAATCCCAATGTCCTATACAGACTTGTTCGCACTCCTTGTCCAAAGTTACAAGATTTCCACTGTTCATGCCAAACCTAGTAAACCTCCTTACCCAAAATGGTATGACCCAAACACCAAATGTGACTACCATGAGGGAATTGAAGGACATTCCATTGAAAATTGTACTGCGTTTAAGGATAAGGTGCAAGCTTTGATCGATGCAGATCCAACGAAATTCAGGGAACTTATCTGTGGCTATCATCATCAAGGGAAAAGACCTAAGGATTAGTGGTTTAAGAGATAACATGTATTCCAATGGGAAACTTTTGTTTATGCTTTGTACATATTTTTCATTTCAAAATCACTTCTAAGGATGTGAACTGGATTTGACAAGGTATTTCATGAATTTGTAAATATTTATATTTGAAATTTTTATATTTCTTTTAAAATTTTGTTTTTTTTTAAAAACACAAAAATCAAATGAAAAAAATGGTAACTAGGCATTTTTCTTGAAAATAAGAGCCCTTATAATTGCCAACAAAAGAAAAAAAAAAAAGAGAGAGAAGAAGAGGATAACAAAGTCTCTAGAGAATTGGTGAATTTAGAGGAAACTTATTCCAGCAAATACATTCTCTTCGAACAATTTCTTTCTTTCAAAATCACAAGTTGGAACTTCATGGACCTTCATTTTTCACTTAGTCATGGTGAGATTTTGAGGAAAGATGACCTTTATCTGGGCTAATAAAATGATTTATTTGTTAAAACCTTTTTGTCAGGATTCCTTAATGATCAAATAAATGACACTCTTTTAGATTTGGACTTTGGTAGTTTAATAATTGTCAAGATTATGCTAAAACTTCTTTGAAAAACCATGGGTCCTAAATTCCTTGGCTAACCTTTTCGACCTGATGCTTAAAGCACGCAAACGAAAGATATGGTAAATAAAGTCCCTTAAGCCTTTAAAACATCCCAAATACTATAGTATTTCTTCCCTTTTCTCTCGGTAGAGATACTACGAGTAACATATGGTCAAAATGAAATGCTCTAACGTGATATTCATTGGTCTATAAGGCATTATCTATGGATTTGCATCATTGCCATGGAAAGATTGATGCATGGGGTGCAGGACATTCAAAAAAAAGGGAAAAAAAAGAGAAAGAATAAAAGGAAAAATTGATTGTGACATCATGCACTTAAGATATTCAGATGATTCCAAACACTAAAGACAAATCCCTCCAAAAAAAAAAAAAAAAAAAAATAAAAAAAAATCCATGAAGCCCAATCCAAAAAAAATGAAAAAAGGAAAACATAAAAATAAAGCTTTCTTTACCCTTTTGATTCAAGGAATAACTCTTCAATTTAAGTAGCCATGTTTGAAATGACAAATGGCCATCTTTCGTCATCCATTCAAAAATTTATAAATTTATCTATTTGCTAACCCCTTTGAGCTAGATGAACTCTTTCTAAATTAACCCTAATCAAGGATCACCCTCCACATTGAGGGGCAAGTGCAAAAAAAAAAAGAAAAAAAGAAAAGAAAAGAAAAAAAGAAAGAAAGATCTTTTCGAAGAACATGAATGATCCAGCCCCAGTTTCTAGATGAAAAAAGAAGATTATTATGATGAGGGGCAAGTTTGAATTAAATTGATTTCCAATAATTTTGGACAAAAAAAGAAAAAAGAAAAATGGAGAAATAAAATGATGAAAGGTGAGACTTGATAGTGAAAGAAAAGCCTTAAAGAGAATCCTTCAATCATATTAAATGATTCTCTGTTTGATCACCTTCAAATACATTTTTAGGCCTTTTTATTCATTCTTTCAAAACCCTGAACCTTGGCCTACATTACATACCTTAGAAAGTCCATTTCGATCAAGCTTGGATACCTAAACTGAAGAGATTGTTCTTTGAAGAGTCATAAAACCTATGAGGCACTTATCCCATTTTTTGCCAATATTATCCTTTGAGAACCCTTATACTCATTTCAAATCAATTTTGAATTTTTAAGTGCATGATGAAACAATCACAAAAAAAATGAAAGAATGAGGCTCTAGGGTGAAAACCCCAAAAGGGGCAGTCTAGAGCAAAAGTGACAATTCTTCGAGATCATTCATGGTGTTGTTAATGCCACAACAGAAACGGCATTAAGAAAGTCATTTTGAAGTAGCCAATGAGCATCCCAAACCATTAAAATATCCAAGAATGCCCGTGTGAGAGCCATTAAAATGATTGGTACCAAGATTGAAGCTTTTGTCTCCTCCCAAAATAACATGCCAAAAATTTAAACCCATCATAGCTAGTCCTGACAAGTATCAAAATACCTCATTTGAAAATTAAAAGAGTGTCATTTTTTTATTGCACTTTAAAATGGATCTTTTCACCAAAAAAAATCATTTCAAGGAATCTAGTGTTTTTAAAATAATTTACACTTTCTTTTGTGAGCCTAGATGAAGGGACACCCATCCCTTTTCTCATCAAATGGCAGCTATCCTTCCCAAACCAAAACCTTGGTGTGTGAACTCACTCAATTGAGTTGATGAGAATAACCTACCATTTTCCTCCATATGCATCCAAATAGTGATCACCAATTTTTAAGAGAGTTGAATGTAAAAAATATTGTATAATTGTGGGTCTTAGGTTCAACTTCCTTTGACTAGAGAATGGGGTAATCTGTAAAATTGAAAAGTTTTCACTGGATAAACATTTTTGAATAATGAAATCATTTATATCCCTCAAATGAAGAATGGAAAGGTTGTTTTACAGGAAATAATAAGCTCTTTGTAATTTCTTTGGGGCAATTTTGCTCAATGTTTTTAGTATTTCCAGTGAAAAATGAGGGAGAAATTTGATAATTATGGTGGGGCAATGAACTTCTTGTGCCTTTTTGGGGCAATTCTCATTAAGGAAAATTTTGATGGTGTTTCAAAATAATAGTAAAAAGGAATGTGATGATTAGGGCAACTCTTGAAGAAGAATAGAACTTCATGGAATAAAGAATTTTGTTGACAAAGGGATCAAATAGAAAATTCTTGGATCATTGTGTTTGCATCTTTATAGTGCAAATTGGCAATTTCATGAGACATTTGAATTTGGACAAAAGTTGTTTGCATTGGCATCACAATAGCTGATCATTCACTGAAATAAAATTGCATTTGCATCATCAATCATTGCATTTGTCAATGTTGATAAAAAAAAAGGAGAGAGAGAAAGGAAAGATAGGAGTTTTGTGAATGAGAAAAGAAAATGAAAATTGAAAAAGAAAAGAAAAGTTTGTGTGAAAGAGAGGAGGAAAGAAATAATAAACAAGTTTCTTTTTGAAAATGACAAGAATGCCAAAATATAGCTTGAAAAGCAAAAAAAAAAGAAAAAAAAGAAAAAAAAAGAGATACTTCTTTTATTTTAAGAGAGCAAAGGAAGGAAATAGCAAGGAGAATAAAAGCCAAACAAAAAAGAGAAAATGAGATGAGTTTAATGGAATTTTGAGAATATGAGAGATAAAATGGAAAGTTTCAAAATTTTGAGAATTTGAAAAAAAGAAAAAACTTGAGATGAGATAGTAAAGAATTGTTAAAGGAATTTGCAGAATCAAGAATCTTCAAAAAAATAATTGCAATCTTGATATTGGATAAAAGTTTAAGCCCAGTAAACTTGGCACCCAGATGAATTTAAGCCCAACGTAGCTGGCACTAGATGATGTCTAAGCCCGATGTAGTTGGCACCATTGCGTGGTATTAAGCCCAATGAAATCGGCACATAATTAAAGGAGATTGTTAAGCCCAGTAAAGTTGGCACCCAATATGAATTTAAGCCCAACACCGTTGCGTGGTATTAAGCCCAACAAAATCGGCACATAATTAGAGGAGATTGTTAAGCCCAGTAAAGTTGGCACCCGAGATGAATTTAAGCCCAACGTAGCTGGCACCTAGATGATGTCTAAGCCCGATATAGTTGGCACCGTTGTGTGGTATTAAGCCCAATGAAATCGGCACATAATTAAAGGAGATTGTTAAGCCCAGTAAAGTTGGCACCCGAGATGAATTTAAGCCCAACGTAGCTGGCACCTAGATGATGTCTAAGCCTGATGTAGTTGGCACCGTTGTGTGGTATTAAGCCCAATGAAATCGGCACATAATTGAGGAGATTGATAAGCCCAGTAAAGTTGGCACCCAAGATGAATTAAGCCCAACGTAGCTGGCACCTAGATGATGTCTAAGCCCGATGTAGTTGGCACCGTTGTGTGGTATTAAGCCCAATGAAATCGGCACATAATTAGAGGAGATTGTTAAGCCCAGTAAAGTTGGCACCCGAGATGAATTTAAGCCCAACGTAGCTGGCACCTAGATGATGTCTAAGCCCGATGTAGTTGGCACCGTTGTGTGGTATTAAGCCCAACAAAATCGGCACATAATTAGATGGGATTTTAAGCCCAGTAAAGTTGGCGCCCAAGATGAATTTAAGCCCAACGTAGCTGGCACCTAAATGATGTCTAAGCCCAATGTAGTTGGCACTGTTGGGTGGTATTAAGCTTAGTGAAATCGGCACATTATGAGATGAGATTTTAAGCCCAGTTCAACTGGCACCAAAATTTTGAACCTAATTAAGTGGATGCATGATTTTCAAGGTAGGAAATGATTTCCAAGTCCTCCAAGCACTTTTCAGGAAAAAATTTAAAGTTTCATTGCCTCTGCTGCAAGAGGAGCATATTTCAGAAAAAATTTAAAGTTTCATCGCCTCTGCTGCAAGATGAGCACATTCCAGAAAAAGAATTTAAAGTTTCATCGCCTCTGCTGCAAGAGGAGCACAGTTCCAAGATGATTTAAATTTAAAGTTTCATCGCCTCTGCTACAAGAGGAGCACATTTCAGAAAAAGAATTTAAAGTTTCATCGCCTCTACTGCAAGAGGAGCACAGTTCCAGGATGATTTAAATTTAAAGTTTCATTACCTCTGTTGTAAGAGGAGCACATTTAAAAAAAAACCACCTTCAAATAAATAAAAAAAAACTTCAAAAAAAAAAGAAGAAGAAGAGAGAAGAAAAGGAGAGGAGTAAGTTATAAGCCGGACAAAATTGCTGTCTTTTGTCTTTGCTCTATTCTTGATCCTCAACAATGAGCAAAGAGGGGCAGCTGTTGACACCTAATTTTGTCCCATTTTTGTTTTTATATATTTGTATTTGTGTTTATTTTTATTATTTGTTGTATTATTATTATTATTATTAGTATTATTATTATATTTGTATTTATTTCTATTATTTGTTTTGTTATTATTTATATTATTATTATCATTATTCTTTTTGTTATTATTATTACCTATTATAATTATTATTTTTATTTTTATTATTTTATTTTATTTTATGCCTTTTGTCAAATCTGTCAGCCACCAACAGTCTGAAAGTTCCCTTCCCCATACCCGTCGGCCTCCACCCAAGCCCTTCTCCCCATGCCATCCCATCCCTACAGGCCACTCTCCTCTGTCACCCTTCTCTGCCACCCATCTCATCTCTGCTAGCCACCATTCCCAAACCCTATACCAATCCCTTTACAAGAACCCCCAGTCCTCGGCTCACCAACCAGGATCACAGTGAACCATTGCCTCTCTGCCAGAACCGAGACCCCTATCACGCACCATCACTCAGCCTTACTCCCCTCTAAAAACCCATCCGGCCAACCCCCTACCCAAAGCAACCACCACACACCACCAACATCACCTTCAACCAATAATCAAAACCATTACCCAAAACCATTCAACCGGCCACTACCAAGTACCCGGAACCACTTGGATCTCCGGACACTAACACTCACCCAAACATCATCCTCACGACCCACACTGAAAATCCAACCAACACCGAGGCTCTAAACCACTACAACCACCACCGCACAACCGACAACCGCCACTTGCCTACCCAAAATCACCTCGGATTTCCACTATCACCACCATAACCCCAACATACACCACCAACCTACCACAACAAAAACCCCAAAACAGCCATAAACCCACCTGCAAAAGAAAACAACAAGCAAACACAAGCCCCAACAGCAGCACAATACAAAAAAAACAAACAGAGAACCAAAAAGGGGGTTTTGGCTTAAGGTGTTTTATAGGGTTAGGGTCTCGAGATTTGGCGTAAGAAGCTGCCAAGGAGGAGAACAAGACCGATCTGAAGATCGGTGGCGAAATCGGCGGCGATAGGCGTTTTAGGGTTTCCAACCGACAGCTTTAGGTTCAGATTTGGGGATTTAGGGTTGCTTTTGAGCGGAACGGAGGTTAGATCTGGAAAGAGAAGACGGAGGAGCATCAGAAAGTGGTGACCTTTTTGGGGTTTGGCGATGGTCGGCGGCAGACCCAGCGGCGGCCGGGAATCGCCTGACCGGGAGAGCTTCGAGAGCTCTGGGAGTTTTTTTTTGAAAGGAGAGAAAAATGAGGTAAAAAAAAAGGTAGCTTTTATAAAAAAAAAGCTGACGACCCGTGCGTGGACTCGGATCCGACCCGGGATCCGCGCACTCAGACGTTCGACCCGATCCTTGTCGCGCCTGACCCGCTTCGCCAGACCCGGATCGCGACCCGTGCGCTCACCCGTTGACTCGACCCGATCTGGCTCAGTTGGAAAGCCTTTGGGGCCTTCAACTTGGGCTATTGTTTGGGGCCTCCTTTCTCTTGGGTTTTAAGCCCAAATTACTTTTGGTATATTTCCTTAACCATTTATTTATCTATTTATTTGTTTTATTAAATGATTTATTTTATTTTCTAGGTGGCCAATTACACCTAGTCAAAAAGATTGGTGACGACTCCCTTTTGTTTTTAAATGTTTTCAAAATCGTCGAGCGCGAAGCCGTTACGACAAAGTTATTTAATGAAACAAGATTATCTTTTAATAAAACACTATGGAACTTTTTCAAAATCATGAAAATTTCTTGTATAATGCAATATAGTAATTCTTGTAAAATCATTTAAAGTGTAATAAATGTATTTCGTATTTCAATTAATGCTATAAAACTTTTCTCGTAAAATCATTAAAATAGAATGAATGCACTTACATTGAGAAAACATATACTGCAAAACTTGTATTACTTCCTTTGTCACTTTTCAATCAACTAGTGTATTAATCTCGTAAATCAAATCATTCACTATTCTCGTAAATTAAATCATTCAGTAAATCAATCATTTGTCAAATATCACTTATCGATAGAAAATAATCTCCCAGAGATACATGTACAATCTTGTATCCCCTAAGGGACCTCGTATCTTCGTAGGGACGATCACATATCTTGTATCCCCATAGGGACCTCGTAACAATGGCCACTATCAATCACTCACAGTTCGCACTGGTCAGGTGCTCACTGCATAAACCTGTGAGGTTTGACCGTAACTCCCACAGTCATATCATGTAAAGGGAAGGTTTGGGACATCTCCCAGCCTAATCATCATTATCTCATTGCACGATCATCAGGGAGATATCAATCTCATATAAAATCACTTCATATAAATCATTTCTTTTAAATCATTTCATGTAAATAAATTCATATAAATCTTGTCATATAACTCAGTTCATGTAAATTATTTCGTGCAATTCGATTCATGTGAAACATTTCATATAATTCAAATCATGTAAAGCATTTCATGTAAAACAATTCGTGTAACTTATTTCTTGTAATTCAGATCATGTAAACAGTTTCATGTAATTCAATTCATATAAATCTTTTTTTGTAATTCCTTTCATGTAAGTCAATGCATATAAATTACTTATTCATGTAATTCATCTCATGTAAATCAAATTATGTAAATCATTTTGTATAATCAGTTCATGTAAATCATGTCATGTAAATTATTTCTTGCAATGCAATACATATAAATCATTTCTTGTAGTTCAATATATATAAATCATTTAATATATTTTAATTCATGTAAATCGTTTCGTATGCAACTTTTATATATGTTCCATACCTCTATTTCCGTGCTGAATAAATCCGATAACCTCATTTACGCCTCTTTATTCCTCGTACTTCACATTGCACAATAATACTAAGTTATATTTAAAATTCTATATTAATTATCACAAAATACTACAATTAAATTATATTCTCTTTTTCTTAATTCACTCCATCTATATTATAAGATTATTTGATTACAATTAATTATCCATTCTTGAATTCTATTTATTTCTTATCATATGCCACAATATACTTACTCTTAAATTATAAACCCTTCCTAAGTCTAATTTCACTAATACTCTTATTAACTTTTATGAATATTCTTTTAATTATCAACTATAAAATTCACCTAGTAATCACCTTAACAAACTTCTATATATATATATATTCACAATTGATCTTGATTCATTGCTATGTTAATTTCATTAGTATTATTTATCAAATGTACATTAACACTTCTCTTATTTTTTTTTCTTTTTCTTTCCCTTTTCTTTTATTTTCTTTTCCTTTTATTGTTTTCTTTTTCTTTTCTTTTTTTTCTATTTTCCAGTCATGCCGGCAGCTTCACCTTTGTCTTCCATAGTCGGCTGCTCTCAATTTACCCAACCTTTATCTTCTATTTTCATTCTTCAATCTACTCTAATTTTTATGCACCTCTTTTATTCATTCATTTAGGACTATTATCAAACACTTTCAACTCATTGAAATGTCCTCTTCTTCCTCCAGCCCCTGTTTTTGGGCGATCACACCATCACCACGCCACATATCTGTTTTGTAATTTCATCTCCATAACCAATTTCCAACTAAATTCCCTCATCACTTGCTACTGATTTCTATTCAACAAACCATAGAGTTACCATAAATTTCTTCACCTTTACTCTCATAATCAAATCTGTCCTACTCTTTTATATTCCAGTTTGATCCAATTTAAAGCTGAAATCATATCATACATGCATGAGACTAGTAAATACCCAAACTAGAATTAAGTAAAATATCATGAAACCACCTTACCATGTCAGTCGAACCCACACAGCCCCACAACCAGTCACGAGTTCTGCTGTTCAGCCCCCCAATTCTGACCTTAATGTGATCTTGATGCAAGAATTAAGTTATGTGAAGCTACAGAGATGAATAAATGAAGAGAGGGTGGAGTTCACGAAGTATACGCGAGGCCTTTGACAGAAACAGAACAGAAACGTGCGACAGTAGCAGGGGAAAGAAGAAGGTCGGTTATGCAAGGAGAGTCGGCAGCAAATGGAGATAAAATGTTGAGTTTTTTTTTTTTGGGAATTCTATAGTGAGATCACAAATTTTGACCTTATTATAAGGTCAACGTAAAAAATATATGATTAAGCGTAAATTTAAAGTCATTAGGCATAAAAAATGTTAGACATACCGTAAAAATATAATTATCAATATAAATATTAGTGTCAATAGATTTAAACACATGATAATTTTACTATAATATATGTTTATGTTAATTATCATGTGTTTACATACTTCTAACATATTTTACACCTAATAACTTTAGATTTATGTTAAATCATGTGTTGTTTACATTAATTTTAAGTTAATTATCAAGTATTTACGATACGTCTAACATTTTTTATGCCAATAACTTTAAATTTACGTTTAATCATATGTTTTTTATGTTGACCTTATAATAAAGTTAAAATTTGTGACCTTACTATAGAATTTCCTTTTTTTTTTGTTCCTTTTATTATTGTTATTATTTTTTTTTCCAATAGAAATAGGCCATATGGACAATGAAATAAAATTCCCCTCTTTGTTTCTGTTTCTTTCAGCAGCCACGTGCAGCAATGACAGGGGGAGAAGAAGAAGTCGGTGATGGCTGGTTTAGGTGGCAGATTTGTATGGCTATTTTGTGTTATTTAACATATAAAAATCTATCTTATATAAAATAACAAGTTTACCTCTTTAGTCTTCTAAACATTTCACTTTTACCATGCTTTTTATTTTATTAATTTTAATTTTCAGATTTTAATTTATATTTTTATTATACATATTTGTTAATTTCAATAATTAACTTACTTTATTTCTTATCAATTGTTCAGAACATAATTACCACTAAAATATATTCCAATTTCTATACCATAATCTTAGTAATTTCTTTTTAATTTTCTATCTCCTATTTTATTAATTCCTATCATTAATTTATTTTATTCCTTATTAAATATAATTACAATAAATTGTATTATTTTTCGATTTTAATTTCACAATCTATTTTTATACATTATTTTCTTTAATTCCATAATTAACAAATATTAACAATTACATCATTTTTTTCTTAACTTAATTTAGGAGTTATTTCTACTCATGTAATATATTTATGATACGCTTATTTTATACTTAAAATTACACTAATTTCATCTTCTAATATAATTATTTTAGGGTCTCATTTCGATATGGCCAAAGAAAGTCCGAGTGGGACTCTTACCGAGTACCTCTCTGAACCTTATCGAACAGACCCTTTATTAAATATTTAGAAATAAATTCTCTTTTAAATTTCTACATTTTGTAGCTTATATTGAATATGGAAAAATTGGGGTTATCACATGAATAATAATCCATATATACACACACACACACACACACACACACACACACACACACACACATATATATCTATATATGAGGGATTCATTTACAAATGTGTAAAACTAAATAAATTTTACATTATTTCATATATTTTTATACAATTTATATTTTTTTTAATCTGATCATTGAATTTTATACTAAATTCACATAGATCATGCATATCAAATTTTAAGTTAATCGAAAATGTTTTACTATATGTTTGATAATAATAAAATTTGAACAATTAATATATGTTGAAAAATGCTATTATTAATTGAAATGATAAGTTTATTGGATAGATTTAAAAATTTACGTGCATGATGTATACGAATAAATTGTTAAATCTAATTGTTGACTTAAAAAATATTAATCCTATATGAAGTTATAAAATGTGTATTAAACAACTTGTTTTACATTAATGTAACTTGATCTCTTCTCACAAACACATATATAAGGAGGGATCCACTTACGTTAGTGAAAAACAAATTTAGTTTTACACGCTTTAATATTTTTACAAGATTTATAAATTTTTAATCTGACTGTTGAATTTTATACTATATTCACATAGATCATATATGTCAAATTTTAAGTTAATCGAAAATGTCTAACTATTTGTTCAATAAAATATTCAACCTTTAATATATTTCAAAAAAATGCTATTTTTATATTGAAATGATAAATGTATCAGATTGGTTTAAAATTATACATATGTAACGAATAAGTAAGCTGTTAAATCTAACGATTGATTTATAAAAAAATGTCTAAAATATTAAAAAAGCAATTGAATTTTGTACTTTATTTAAATAAGCCATTGTACTTTGATTTGTACTCCAACAAGTCTTTATTTCAAATAAAAAGATTACAAATGTATAAAAATTATTCCAATTTGATTCAACTAATAAAAATTCAATTAATTCGATTCAATTAATCGCTTTCGAATTTAAGTTAATTTTTATAAGTCGATTTATTTTAATTAAGTCGATGTCTAAAATCGCGAATTAAACCAACATAATTAATTTGACATTTTCTTAAAATATACAATATATAATATATAATATACATAATCAAATATTATATAATATATTATATCTAACTAGCCCTTTTTATATTGAAAGTTAGATTTTAAACCCAACCCAAAAAATCAATTACTCACTCATATAAAAGATTGATTTATGTTAAGGGCTCATTTAGATATAAATTAAAAGTTAATGACCTATTTAGATATAAATTAAAATCTAAAGATTTATTTGAACTCAAATAAAAAGTTAAGAGCTTATCTAAATGTAATAAAAATACAAAGACATATTTAAATAAAATAACAAAATTTAAGAGTTTTTTTAATGTTTTAGCTTAAAAATATTAATCTTGAATAAAATTATAAAAATCGTGTGCAATAATTTATTTTAGACTAATATAATTAGATCACGTCTACATGCATTTATTAAGCACTCCGGCATGACGGCAGGGGTGCAGTGAATCTAAACAATATCTGACACCAAATCCTCGGAAAAATATTCTTGGTTGGTTGGTAGATTCAGCCTTTCAACATGGAAATTGAAGTAATGGAATAACTTCTCCATGCAGTTGTTGAATTTTGGCTACAAAACAATCTTGGAAAAATTCACATGAGAGAAAACTAAGTGTTGTTTTCTTAGAGAAAACTAAGTGAATTTTGGCTACAAAATTCACAGTGGTTTGAAGTTTGACATGGTAATTTTAAACTAATGATAGAGAGATATAATAGCAATGGTTGTGACGGAATATATTTTTGTTTCCTTTTTTGTTTTTGCTCTGATATTTTTGTTTCTTCCATTCGTTTCTTTTACTACATTTTAGTTTGTGATATGTTTAAATACGAATAGAGAAGGAATAATAGTCAAGCTGGAGAACACAAAAAGAGAAGAATATATAAAACACAAAAAATCATTCCACTATATACTAAGGTCCACGTGCTAAAATTCAAAATTAAGTGATAAGATTAAGCGTCAATGTCCTTCCTTTTTTAAGAATATTAATCAAAAATGTTGTTGTCTATAATCATAAAATTGTTGCATGTGATATAAACTTATGAAAGCAAATTGAAGAAGAAAAAATATTAGTCAAAAACCATAAAAGTTGTCTTTAAAGTTAAAGCTAATAATTTTCTCACTTATTAGGTGTAAATGGATTTCTTAGAAACGTTATCTCTTGGATCCAATGTTTAAATAAAAAAAAATTTGTACTTGAAGTTTTACTTGAACATACTTGAACTAAAAAAAAGAAAATAACAGTGTGTTTGAATGGAGAGTTTTGAAACTTTGAAGAATTTCAAAATAAAGGCATTTTAAAATGCATCAATTTAAAATGCTAGCATTTATAATTGTTTTATTTGGATAAATATTTTTTAAAAAGAATTTTTGAATACTAGAATTTGGTGAAATAAAAAATAACTATAAGAGAAAAATATTAAAAAATGCAATATTGGTATCATTAAATCCGTAAAAATGTGTAGATATTATTAATAATATAAAAAAATGAAAAAATATATATTATATTTATCTTTTTTAATTTTATATTAAGAGTGGGCCATGGGTAAAATTATAAGGAAAATTTGGAGGAATTTAGAAAAACCACCTATTTAGATGGGTTTTCTTTTTTCATGTGTGCATTTGGGATATCAAATATCCCTTTTGAAATTCTCACAAAATTTTTAAATTCTTCATTATTTGCCAAACAAGTATATTTATTTTTAGAATTTTAAAAATATTTTTTTAAAAATTGAAATATTATTAGATAATCAAATTGAAAAGTTAAAAATAAAACACTAAAAAGAAAATTACAACCAAACAATCAAGTTTGAGCTCCTGTTAACGCCGGATTTAGCGAAATGATCAGCAAGTTGATTTGCCTCTTAAATACATGGCAAAAAGAAACCGACCTCAAACCAGAGAACAAATTATGAAGCTTGTTGATGAGATTGTTGTACCTTCAAGGACATTCATTGATCCTATTAAGCCAAGAAATGACAACCTTAGAATCGCTTTCAACAATAAGGTTTGGAGCAAGATTAAAATTGGCCTTACCAAAGATGGAGAGCGCTTCAACAATGGCTGTTAGCTCCACTAGATTAGAGTATGCAATACCGATGTTCTTTGAGAAGATGAGTTTGATGATGCCCTCTGAATTTCTTAGAACCCCTCCTATTCCCGTTAGATTGGGTTTGTCTCATCCAAACATTTAAAAATCTAGATTGAAATGAAATCTTTCTTTCAAATGCCTCATTCAAACACACTGTAAGAGTACTGAGAGTGAATGATTTAATTATCCGAATCATTGGATTGTAAAGTGAGTTAAATGAATTTTAATAAAGTATTTATAAGCCTAAACTAAATCTATGGTATTTGAGACACATTTTTATGAATATACAAGATTTAGACAAAGAATCATCACAAGATTTTTGAATTTCGAATAAGAGTATTCAAATGCAGCAGATTTCACATAAGAACGTGAAATCTTGCATGGTATTCGGATGCCAATCTTGTGGCATTTGGATACTCATCTTATGTCATTGGAATTGGCAAGACATTTTCAAGCAGATGGCTTTTTTTTTGTGCAATCACAATTATCCTCATTTGTTTTATGGATTGAGATTAATTTTATTCGAGTTGAGAGTGATAAATAATAAAACTCTCCCAACAGTGATGATTCTAGGATTTAAGTTTGACCATTTAATTCTTTTTCATTTCAAAAGCTATTAATCAGTTTCTAAACTACAACTTTCACCAAAAATACAACTATATAAGTTCTAAACATTTGTTTTAAATAAAGCACATTTAACAAATACTTTAAGAAACATTCATTTTGGTAATATTTTCTACAAATAATTCCTTCTTCGTTTTGTTTCCAAAAACGGAAAAAATAAGAACATTATTAAATTTCAAATAAGCGTAAGAAAAAGGAAAGATAAAGAATACAATATAAAAAAATAAGGTTAACATTTGATTAAAATGTAAATACAACCAGCAGCCACCTTGTACTTTTTGTATTTCATCCTAAGAAAATCGGTAAGATTCAAATATGGCTGCTAACATAATACTACATTAATGAATCATTGAGAGTTAAATTACCCTTTTTCTTCTTTGGAATACATTTTATGTTGCCTATTAAACAATAGGATTGCTGCTGACAATTGCATTAATTTAAAAAAAATCAGAAATATAGTCTTGATTGAACACATTAAATTGCACATTTTGGGTTATTTAATAATGTTTGCATCATGCATGCATTAATATTATACAATTTTGTTTTTTAGTCACAATGAAAGCCGAAGTCTAAAAAAAACAGATAAAAAATGGAAATAACAAGTGAATTATTTAGGTTATGTATCATACTGGCAAATTTGTCCTCCAAGGCAACAAGGGATAGAAGTTATAATTTTTTTTTAATAAAAGAGTAATTCAGTTTAAATTCTTTTAACTTGAAGACTTGAATTCAGTCTAAGAAAAGAAAATGATATTATATCCCACGTTTCAACAATCAGTTTTTCAGAAAGGTTGGTAAGAAAGACTGCTAGTAAAGATTGATGACAAATTCTATCTGAATACTATTTATTAATATTTTGCAGGCATCTTCTTGGAAGATCATGGAACCAAACAAAAGCATCAGAAGGACTTTTCTCTCTTAGCCTTCTGCCTCCAACATGACATAATAGTCTTTTTTCCATTTTAGGCTGTCGTTTTTGACTTTGACGGGCAAATTTGTACCTATAAATACATGCAGCTATTGCAGTCTTAGCATCACACAAAACAGTGCTGATTTAAGATAGAAAAAGGCAGCAACTTAGCCCTTGAGTATATTTGCTTCCAACAAGAGAAATGGCTTCACAAGTTTCTCAAATTCTTGCTTCACCCCACACTGCCATTTCGTCCAATATCGAAAATCGTCCCAAGGCCGATTTTCATCCTGGGATTTGGGGAGATATGTTCCTTACTTGTCCTGATGAGGTATATATAAAATTACATTTCTATATATTTATATTGAAATTAGAGAAAATTGTTTACACATTTGTTACGTGTTTTTTTATTATTTATCATTTAATAAGAAAAAATTCCCATCCTTGACGAGCAGAAAATTGATACTACAACTGAACAACGATATGAAGAATTGCAAGAAGAAGTGAGGAGGATGCTTGTGGCACCTTTGGCTAATTCAAACGAAAAGTTGCCGTTTATCGATGCAGTCAAAAGGTTGGGTGTGAGTTACCATTTTGAGAAAGAGATTGAAGATGCATTGGAAGCTATATACCATGACAGCAATGATGTTGAGAATGATCTCTACACTACAGCTCTTCGATTTCGATTGCTCAGACAGCAAGGCTTTCGTGTTTCATGTGGTAACTTAAGTTTTCAATTTTAGCACAAACTCTTACCTATTGGACCTCCATGATGTTTTTCAACTTAATTTGCAAGAAATTTGTAGAATATAATAAGAATGTTTGACAATGACGACTTTGATTGATTTTGCAGACGTTGTCAACAAGTTCAAAGACGAAGAAGGAAATTTTAAGCCGTTCGTGAAGACCGATGTGCGAGGATTGTTGGAACTTTACGAAGCTTCCTACATGCGGGTGCTTGGGGAAGATATTCTAGATGAAGCAATCACTTTTGCCAACACTCACCTAACTCTTGCGGTAGAATCTTTAGACTATCCCTTGTCAGAACAAGTTGCTCATGCTTTGAAGCAGTCAATCCGAAGAGGCTTGCCAAGGGTTGAGGCTAGGCATTTCATATCCATATACCAAGATATTGAATCGCATAATAAAGCACTGCTGGAGTTCGCAAAGATAGATTTCAACTTGTTACAAATTTTGCACAGGAAAGAGCTAAGTGAGATCTGTAGGTAAGTGTTTGAATTTTTTTCACTGTTCTAGATTTTGAATCTTGATCACTAAAATTAAGAATTTACTATTCTATCAACGTATCACACAAGAAGACTATTTATATTTCTCATAGAAATTAACTCCTGAAAGCTAGATTTTACTAATGGGGGTATGTTGTTTTTAGGTGGTGGAAAGATTTAGACTTTACAAGGAAGCTACCATATGCAAGAGACAGAGTGGTTGAAGGTTACTTTTGGATTATGGGAGTGTACCTTGAACCCCAATACTCTCTTGGTTGAAAGTTTTTGACAAAAGTCATAGCCATGGCATCCATTGTAGATGATACATATGATTCATATGGAACATATGATGAGCTGATTGTCTACACAGATGCAATTCAGAGGTCAGATCCACTATTGAACTTTGAATTTTTAAATATACTAGTATGATGCCCGCGCATTGCTGCGGGGCAAGGAGGGAAAAGGGAAGATAAGGGGAAATTCGAAAAGAAAGATTGAAGAAGATAAATTAATATACATTTTATTGAACATAAAGTTAAATCTAAAACTGGTAATATAACAATGAAAATTCTTGCAACATGTAAACAATAGCCAATATGAATACAGGAAAAATGTTTATCATATCGGAGAGGACCAATTGTAAAAGCATGTAGGAATTCAATGTTTGATACCTGTGGAAATTTTCAGCAACATAGGAATCACACAAAGGCAGAAAAAAAGATTAGACTAATTCAGATATTGCAATGATATGCAAAATTAAAAATTTATGCTGCAGGCAATGTGATAAATTGCAATAAGTGTAACCATTTGCTTGTCTCGTTTGTGAAGATGTAATGTTGCATCAAAGGTACTGTTCAGACCAATCAAAATGTTATTCTCAAAATATGTTTAAAAAAAATGTCTATCCAACAAAGAGAGCGAGTTTTAATAAGATCAAGATGTTATTGTCTGAAGATATAGTTCACAATTATAGAGCCATGTCATTAGATTGGTTTCACAGCTCAATTAACACCTTTTTTTATTTATTTATTTAAATGTTGGTAATTTAGTATTTTTAATGTCAAGAACATGTTTCTATCACTTCTTTTGTAAATAGTGGGCCATTTACTGAGTACTGAAGTTCTAGGTTTCTTCATGGAACACAAATTTGAGGATAAAAACTCAATCACTTTAGTTAATTTAAAATCTATATATTGGATTAATGAACTGTTCGTGGTAGTGATCTATGTGCTAAATCTTCCATGATGTTACTATTAGAATAGATCAAAAAGAAATTTAAAAGACATTTTTCCAAGAAACAGAGCAAGTGTTTCATGTTTCTTACCACCGGTCCATTTTGAATTACTGATGTGAATTTGTCCTTGAAAGATTGTCAGCATTTACTCGAACCACCAACTTCCATCTGATGTGAATTAGTAACACATAATCCACCAACAACCACTTGCTCTAGCACCACCAATACCAAATAAAATGATCAAATCTCAAAAGAAATGTTATTATATATATATTGTTAGTTTAATCATACCATTTAAAAATTAAGATTCCAAATTGTTAAATAAATCTAACTACGGATAAGCTAATTGTATTATTAAAAAACAATGTGGAAGAAAGAAAGTATAGGAAATATATTTAAAATAAATAAATAAAATTTTTATTGATCCTACTCCTTACATGCACAACATTCAATTTTCAACATGAACAAAAAATTTTGAACTTAACTTAAAGCAATATATATATATTTTTTATATATCATTGTTTCTCAATTTTCCCCAAAAAAGAATCCCCTGAGCTTTTCTTTTAAATAAAAATAAAATAAAATAGTTTATGCTGGATGCAGAAGATGGAAATATAGGAAAAGCAAAAAGAAACAGGAAATCAAAATAAAAAAGCACAAAGAAAGTTCCAGAGGTCCTAATTCTTACCAGAATTTCCTGAATGCTTATTAGTTTAGACAGGAAAATCACAACTTGGACCAAGAAGACTTCTTCTCCTTTACAATCCCATCAGGTTTTCTAAACTCCTGGCTGATCATCAATGTTGTAAAGTCACTTCTTTTTTTTTCAATTTCACCAAGCAACAAATGTTTATCTTGGTTCCATAAAGCTTAGAAAAATTGACCTTTCTTCTTTTAGCAATAGATAGACAGGGATGTAACATTGATGCATAATTATTTAATACAATGAAAATAGAAAAGTAAACTCATGGTGATATTGCGATATGACTGCTTATGATAACCCTTTTTACCAGTCAAGAGCCTTATATTGTGAAGTAAACATGCAGCGTCAAGATGTTCTAGATCTTTTCCATCTAAAAGAACAGCAAGGTTAACTCATTGTTATCAAGCTCCTTACATTTTCTTATGAAATTGAGATTATAGACTGTAGATTTTCTTGACTTCTAAGTCTAGCTAACTAAAAATGTTACTGGTTAATCAAGATGTGATTGACTATCGAGATAACTTTTATAAATGGGAATCTTGCATTGTTGGCATTTCTATAAAGAATATCCTATGGTTTCAAAATTCAACATGGGAATACCCAGCTATCCTACTATTTTGTATTTATATTACAACATGACAGAGATCAATAAGCGCCATGAATTGTTTAACGTCTGAAATCACTGAAGCAATAAGCATAGTCTCAAATATGTACAATGCTTGGGTACAAAAGATTCCAAAAATAAAGAATGACAAACTTTACCATGTGAATGTAATTTAATATAAGCTTTAAATTAAGCTGGAAAATTGATTTTTAGCAAAGAAAAAAAAATTAACAAAACTATACCTGTCTCAGGGAGCATATAAATCCTCGTCGCCGCACACACAGCCGCCATAGGCCGTCGCTGTTAAGCAAAAAAATCGCAATACAAATTCGTAGAACCTTCTCAACCCATATTTGAAACTAAATTTTCCCAAAACATCGTGAAATGGCTAGATTTAGAATTAAAGACCCAAAAATCTTCTGTCAAAAGTTTGTTCACCACAGCCAAAACCAAACTCAAACCGTTCCAATTTGCATCTCCCAAAACCTCCAAATCAAACTTCTTTGTGCCAATGGCGACTACAGCAGCTGATGCAAGGAATCTGCTCAATGAGAGCAAGTCATTACCTCGGATTCTTCGTGCATCTTTTGATTGTTTCTAACCAAAGGACAGAATGCCCAAATACCCATATTTGATTTTAGAGAAACGGCTTCTCTTCTCGGGTCTTCTGGAGTGCCAAGTCTGGTGGCGAAAGGAAATGGCCATGGTGAAAGACGAGGTCGATGATGGTGATGAGATTTAAGATAATAACCTTGATGATGAAGATGGTGATTGTCTGTTTGATGATATGACAATTTTAGGGCTTCAAAAGTTAGTCGTGCAGGGAAGGAGAAGAAAAAATTGGGAAGAAAAATGATGAACAGGTTTTGGTGGGATCTCTGAGAGAGAGAGAGAGAGAGAGAGAGAGAGATTGAAAGGGAGTAGCGAAAAGAGTGTAGGTGGGCGAGAGTTGGAGAGGGTAGACTGTAGAAGTCAAATTGACTAATTTGGACAGATAAGACAAAAAAGCGATAAAAAATAAAAGGACATGAAAAGTAAAAAACAAATGCAGCGACATGGCACAATGTGGTATCGATTTTTTCTACAACTTTTATTATATGATATAATTAATGATGAATTCGTGAAAGAATGACTTTGAAATTGTGTTTCAGGTGGGACATTAAGTGCATGGATCAACTCCCAGATTACATGAAAATAAGCTACAGGGCATTGTTAGATGTTTATGAAGAAATGGAGAAACTGCTGACACCGCAAGGGAGACAATATCGTGTCCAGTATGCAAGAAATGCAGTACGTTCAGACATCTAACATCTAACAGTGCCTGCTCATATTAATGTCTAAATTGGCCTGAATCATAGACATTTAAATCTGAAATTTTATAAATAGTCGTTGGATTTTGATGTCCCCAGATGATCCGACTTGCTCAAGCTTACCTTCTCGAGGCCAAATGGACGCATGAAAACTACAAACCAACATTTGAGGAGTTTAGGGCAAATTCATTGCCAACCTCTGGATATGCCATGCTCGCTATCACAGCTTTCGTCGGCATGGGAGATGTTATAAACCCAGAAACGTTTAAGTGGGCAGCTAATGACCCAAAGATCATCAAAGCTTCCACAATCATTTGCAGGTTCATGGACGACGTTGCTGAACACAAGGTATATGAATCAAACAATAATTTTATCCTGATTTGGAGCAAATCAGAAGTTTGATTCTTATATATTTTTATGGTTGCATGCAGTTTAACCATAGGAGAGAAGATGATTGCTCAGCTATCGAGTGTTACATGGAACAATATGGGGTATCAACCCAAGAGGCATACGATGAATTCAACAAGCATATCGAGAGTTCCTGGAAGGATGTAAATGAAGAATTCCTGAAACCAACAGAAATGCCAGTACCAGTTCTTAATCGAAGCCTCAACCTTGCAAGGGTGATGGATGTGCTTTACAGAGAAGGAGATGGTTACACACATGTTGGGAAAGCTGCTAAAGGTGGAATCACTTCATTGCTGATTGTTCCAGTCCCACTTTGAATCACCTCTTTGCAATTGGCTCCTATACGATGAGATAATAAAATAATTAAAGTTGTATCTAAAGGAAGAATAATCGTTGATACCTTATTTTTTTTTTTCCTTTTCTTTTGTACTTTGGCTTTTCTTAATCCAATAAAATTAAGAAAATCAATGCACTTGTTACAACAAAAATCAGTTCGACAATGCTTAATTAGTATTAATTTATATTTGGAAATTAAAGATATTTGGGAAATAGGGAAGAAGTTGGGTCTTTCTGTTGAATGTGAAGATGAGCTCGTTATAGAAAGATTGAAGGAGTTAGATAACAGAGTTTAATCAGAAAATGAAGATATTAAGCTGAAACATAAAGGAATGGTTCTTTTGGCAGGGACGTTGAGTCTCTGTGATGTTGATAGGATCTTTTCACACTGAATGAAAGAGCTGGAGGTCTATTGATGATCTGAGATAAGAAATTTTTTTAGTTGGTATAAAGGTAAGAAGAAAAGAAAGATTGTTGGATTATAATATGTGCTGCCGCGTTATGACCTTCATGGTTAATGAGGAATGAAGTAGTTTGTGACATCACAAATCTTAACAATGATGAGTTGAGCTTCCAAGTAAAGTTGTGAGAACTTCTGGGTCAAAGCACTGAAAGTGGATATCCTTGTTGCAGAATCAGTTTGGTGGGTCAAACCAAGGGAAGGCGTGATGGAGAGAAGTAAACATAGTAAAAGAATAAGACCAGTTTCAGTTTGGTGTCCTCTTCTTGAAGGTGAAATGAAATTTTAATGTTCTGTGCTTGGAGGATGTGGGGACGTTTAGAGGAACTCTCAAGGTTTTATAGTGGCTCTGTTCTGTGGCCCTCTTCGAGTTGTGCTTCAATCATGGCTGAGGTTTTATAGTGGCTCTGTTCTGTGGCCCTCTTGGAGTTGTGCTTCAATCATGGCTGTTAATCATGCCTTGGAATTGTTTGTGAATACAGAATGAAAAGTTGAGAGGGGCTTAGCATAGTCTTTGATTCAGTTAATGCAGTTTCTGGTGCAAGAAGAAGGATGCTAGGCCCTGGAAAATGTGGGATTTGTTCCTTGAAATTGATGTGGTGGCTGAAGGATATGGAGTGGTTTGGCAATCTATTTATAAAGATGTAAATGGCATGACAGATGCCTTAACCAAAACAGGAGTTATCGTAATGAATTGTTTCAAAGTTTGGTGATAATGCTAGAGTGCGGAAGGAAAGTTATTAGGATCACTGCTCAGACGATCCTCAGCCTACTCCGCAAGAAGTGTTGCCTTTGAGCAAATCCAGAAATGGAATTGACAGCAACTAAGGATGGCGTTGACTATGCTTTGGAGAAATAGTTGTCGTCAATTATAAAGCATGGCTGTGGAAGGATTGAAATTGCATGGCTGGTGCGTGGCCGAGAAGAGGAAGATGGCAGGATTGAGGCAGCTAAAGGCAGAAGCTGAATGGTGCAGTAAAGGAGGAGGCTGGGCATGGACAGATTGACTGGGAGATAGCTTGGGTGATAGGAGATTTACAAAGGTTGAGTTTGGGTTAATTGAATTGAACTGGCTGATGTTGATTTGGCAAGGGAGGGGACAGATCTTCTGTTGGCAAGGGATCTGACAGAGTTTGTTGACAGAAGGATATGACATAGTTTTTGTTGTTTTTGATGGTTATTAGATATTTTTCAGGAGGGTGCCTTATGCGGTGAGGCCGTTGATATCTATATTATAAAGATTGTAAACCTACGCAGCACACGGCTCAACCACGTCGCTTTGCACGATTTTTCCACTATTCATCCTATGTTGGTTGCTGATCTTCGTCGTATTATGGGTAGGATGGTAATTTCAGCTAAAGTTTTTTCGCTCACCTGGATTGGGCGCGTGCGACTCTTCCGGTTTGTTTCTCCAGCTGACCCAGCCCCTGTATTTTCGTTTTGCTTCATCAATTCTGATTAGGTTTTTTCTCTGCTGTAGATTTCAACCCATCTACGAGGTTTCTTTTCTCTACGGCTACAACATCTACGAGGTTTCAGGTCTTCTTTTCTCTTACCCCGACTCCACATCAATTTCAGCTATCGGCACCACTTCCAAAAGCCAACACAGTAGCTCGTCTCCACTACAGGTTTTGTTCCTCGCACGATGCTGCTGCTTCAACCACCATTCACAGTCCCCAAAGCCAGCTAAAGTTCACGCCACACACACACACCCCTGCATTACCCTAATTTTCAACCCGAACCAATCATGGCAGTAGCTCCCTTTGTCTCGATTCCACTCACGCCTCGCCAACGTCATTACTCGCCCCTATTTCCTCGCGTAGCTGGTGTTCTGCTCTCCTTCACTCAGGCCCCCTACAAGACTCTTATTGAGTAACCAAAGCCACAATTTCTAGCCTTTAAAGACCAATCAAAATAACAGCCAAAACCCCTTCACCCGAACATCCAGCTTCAGTTTTTCTCCTTTTAGTTTCACCTTGATTTCCTCACTCACTTTAGCTTTGAAACTCAGCACCATTTAGCCACCTGATCAGCACATTTCCACCTTCATTTTTCGCACTGTTTTGGCCCCAAAATGCCACTATTTCTGATCCCTAACTCAATACCTTTCTCGCCTGTAAACACAGCTTACACAACCTTCCTTAAACCTTGGCTGTCAACACAAATGAGGAAGCTGAATGGTGATACGATGGTGAGGAAATGGTGGTCTCGGTACAGTAGAAGATGAAAGAAAGGAGGAGAAATGGTGAGTGATCCCGATGATAATGATGATGGACGGTGATAATGGGGGGGTAAGTGATGGTAGGATAAAATGATAGTGGAGGTAGGTGACGCCAAAGCTTCTTCAAGAAGCCACATGTTTATTTCTTTTGTATTTTATTCATTTAGTTGTTTATTTATTTATTTTAGGTCCTATATTGCTATTTAGTAAGTATATTCTAAATAGTTTAAATTTATTTACTATATATTGTTTGTTTCACTAACGTTTAATAATTTCTACATTCCTAAATTTAAAGAAGTAGAATTATTTATTTATATTCATATATTAATATATAAGAGACATGTATATACATATTAACACACATGGGACTTTATTAATTAAATTACTAATTACATTTATTTCACTACAAATTTGACCTATTAACATAAGGTGGTGCATTCTTTTATGTACTTACAAACTAGGTACATAAATTTGCGATCTTCACAATATTGTTGATGTGCCTGATTAACATATTGGAAGTTTTTAGTACAATGCAACTATATAAGTTTCTAATGAAGTTGACCATGAAAAATCCCTTACTCATACAAACTGTCATGGCCATGACATAGATAGATTAGGTCAAGAATAAACTTGAAGGACAAATATTGATCCAATCTTTAAGCTTCTGTGTATTTTGTTTGGTATATATTTATTCAATCGAGCCACTTCTGATTAACTTATATATATATATATGCATAATCTGATCTACCATGCATGATTTGTATGTTGAAGAAAGATAAATCCATGATTCATATGATATTAAGTTGCGTGATTATTTAATCCTGAAAGGTAGAAAAGAACTTAAGAGTTGCATTTCCAAAGTAGTTCTTAAGGTGTCTTAGTTAATGAGCTAAAAGATAAAGAAAAATGTGCCACGACCCCAATAATTAAATATGGAAAAAAAAAGAAAAATAAAAGAACGCAAGCAGCCTATTGCTTCAATCAGTTAGTTTTTTTCCTTCCTGCTTCAATCAACAGTTGATCAGGAATACCTTTAAATTCTTCCGTATCCTAAAACCCTTTTAAGCAATCTTAAAATTTTGGTAGAGCATAGATTTTACTTTGGTTTTATGTCAATCTGAATTTGTTAAGGTAAGTTGGATGGTATGTTTTTGCTGGGATTAATATATGCTTCATATCATGCTTTTAAGTCAAATGATGAACGTATGTTTTATTTTTTCAAATTGCATTATTGTAGATTTATTCAAAAAATTGAGTCTACTAAAGTGATTACTTTTTTGGACTTTCACATAATTTTACGGTCCTTCTAAGTTCCTTGATAGCTTTGCATTACTTGAAGGTAATGTAAATGTTTAAATTAGGTTTAATTTTGATTGTAGGATGGGCTGAACTATTGGAGAAAAACTGCATGTACCATAATTAATATTTGTACAATAGATATTTGTTTGAATTTATGTAATGTTACCTATTGTTCAATCATGAAATAATTTAAAGAAAAGAATCAAAGTATATAAGTTAGTTCATAGTGGATCAAAGTATGATGTGATGCATTTTCTAATGAATTCAAATTCTTATCATAATTATGAGTTAATATTTTAATTTAATTGACATGCCTGAAGTTTAGCTTCCCTTTTAATTGATTTCTTATGTCAGTGTTGAAATAGTTTTCCTCTTCGTTAGCATTTTATCATAGGCATTGTATGAAAAATGATCTCTTATTCATTGCTTATATTTGCCATGGATTATTTACCGAGTGTATAAATATTGAAACTTTTCTAGGGACTTATAACCATGCATTTGTAAAGTAACGTACTTTTGATTATTTTGTTTGTTTTTAATTTGAACAAATCTCCTTTTCAAATTTTTGAATTCAAGTGTCAGGTTAGAGGTGAGAAATCTCAAATCAGAAGATACGTTACATTTCTTATTCTTTAGATAGTTGTTTTCTTTTCCTTTCAAATATCCGTCGATGGTAAGTTTCCTTATTTCTTTGATTAATATTCATTTTTCTTTTTTAAATTTTGTGTTTGGTTTTCGTTATGGTAGTTAGCATTAAACAAAATAAAGGCATTGTTAGGTTGGAGAGTTATACATTTGGGTCGGTGACAATCCTTGCGATTAAGGAAATCTGGTGCCTTAGTCTGGTGTAAACTACTCCCTCTTGGTTGACTATAGAGTTGTCTAATGAGTGTAATTTTTAAAATTTTCTCATTTTCTTCCAACTTTTAGCCAGATTTAAAATAATAATAATAATTTGGTTCGTTTACTTTGTGGGAAAGTTTGTGCGGTGTCGATTGTGGAACCATTTCTATGGCGGTGACAAATTTGCTTGATCTTACACGACTGTATGCTTTATCAGTATAGGAAATGTTATTATGTTAGCAAGTTAAGTCATTAACTTATTCTACATATACTCTCTTGATGTGCTTTTGTTTTTGGTTTTTTGTTCTCTTCTCATATAGATGTCTCTCTAATTTTGTATCTCATGAAGTTCTACAAATGCATTCTACATCATCATGAAAGGTATACTTCAACTTCATTATTTAGTAGAAATTAGCTGGAAAAGTTTCTAAGCATCATTTTGGGTCTTAAAATATTGTAACATTGTATAGTAGTTCTTATAATTGTAGTAATTAGTTGCTGTTTAAATTGAGGAAACTGGCAAAATAATGAAGTTTGTAAATGCTTTATTTAACATGAATGTTTGATTTGTAGAGTGATATCGCCTTTTCCAAAGGTGTTGAAGTCAGATTCTATTTCTTTTACATTAATAGCATAGGATTTCAGAAACAGTGTTTTAGGAACGGAGACAATTAATTAACATGAGAATTTAGAAGGAGAAACGCTGAATTGAATTTCTGGCTAATTTTAGTAAGTAATACCATCAGAACAGGGGAACAACAATAACATTACTTTTAATTATTCCTTTTGTAAGCTCAAATAGTATTCTTTAGTTTTCCTTCAAAAAATGACTTTAACATCTCTGTAATGGATAATTTTCTCTTTGATTTTCTACAAGTAAATGCTATTAGTTATAATTGGTTACTAATTTGTTGGTGAGTGTACCTCTTAGAAGAAAATTATATAAGTTTAATGCATGGAATTAGACATTTGACAAAAAACTTGCAAATCATATGTCATTATTTAGGGTTGATCATCAGGAAACATTACATGAAAAAACACAATTATGATTCAGCATCATTTTTTGTTATGAACTCCTGTTACAGGATTACATTGCATGTAAATTTATGCTTAAAATAAATTTCTAATGTTTTCTAAATCATATTACAAAGCAACATATGTCTGTCATTATGTGAGAACATTATGTCCTAAACAATAAGACTTTTTTGGGCTGGCAAAATTTATGAAGGTATACCCTTTCAAGTTGTCTTCTTGAAGTGAAAAGGTTGATTGATGAACTTTTTTATTCATTATAATGCCATTTAGAGAGAAATATTCTTCATGAATTAATGAAAGATAAGCATTTCAATATTGTAGTGACTATTTTTAATTTCCATAAGCTACTATTGAGTGCCGTGCCTTTATAGTGGCATGACTTGCACAATTCCATGACTAAGAGAATCATTAAGATTTTAATTTTTATTGTAGCTAGCTTTTGTTGCAAATACTCATCTTGGACATGTCGTTATCCTCTTCTTGAATATGTCACTTTTTTGCCTGTTAGAGACATTCAAGGGCTATTTGGATTGGTCATGGTCAATATACACAAGTTGATATGAAAGGCTGAAGTATTAAATCTATCATATAGAAATGGGATAGGTAAATTTATTGACTTTACTTCTACTTAATGCAAGATGATACATTGAATGCAAGAATGCATAGATTTGGATTTTAAATTATATCTCTTTAACAACGAGATATAATTATTTTGGTTTTCGTAGTTGAACTTAGGATTATATTAGATTTATTGTTGAATTTAGGATTGGAAACAATTATAATGACGGATGCAACATGTCTGCAACGTCTTTTGATTCTTGAAAGTGCTATGGTATTTGCTAATGAATTGTCCTTCTTTTATGTATTCTTAATAGTTGAATCAAGTCATTTGCATGGTTATTAAGCAATGCATTCATAATTATTTTTATAAGTTTATAATTTTGTGTTTATGCTTTTAAACATAAAAATGATAAAAATGTCATCCCGCAACATAGCGCGGGTGGCATTCTAGTATATATAAAAGTTGGAAACCTACGCGGCCTCACTCTCTAGCCACGTTTTTGGATCCCGTTTTTCCACTGTTCACCCTTTGTTTAGTTACTCTTTCGGAAAGGTTTTTTTGGGTAAAATTGTTATTTTTATTGGGTTTATTTTTAAAACCTGAATTTGGCGCGTGTAGCAAATTGAAGAATTTTGACGCTGTTTTAATTTTTTAGCAGGTTATTTGAGCCGCCCACTCCCGCCAAACCCTCTCACCAACTTCAGATTTTTATTTCTCGCTCCTTGTCTCCTGTGCTTCTCAAGAGTAGAACTCTCAGATGGTCCCTTTCTGTATCCCTCCGCCAGCAAAATGAAGTTTTTCAAGAAGAAAACAAAAGTGTTTTTTCCTCTTTTTCTCATCGACCTAGGATTTCCAGTTTTCAAGCTTCTCTCAAATTTCACATCCCATCTTTTTGCTCCCTCGGTAGAACTTCAGGAACTACCCCATGGATTTTGCCCTGACCCAGGCCTCCAAATGGTGTTTTTGATACGTCCTATCCTTTCCTATGTTCTCAAATGTTCCACCCCCTAATCATGTATGTCCTTTTCCTATTTAGAGTTGATTTGCTTTTTCCCCTACCCATTAACCATTAAGCTCCTTCGATTTTCCTCCTCCTTTCTAGGTTTTGAATGCTCTTGCAATTTGCTTCCTCATCAGGGTGTTCGGTGGTTTTCACTCGGTTCCCTCATCAGGTTTGCTAGGGGTGTTCGGTGGTTCTCACTTGGTTCCCTCTCGACTGCTCATGTACGTTCGTATCTTTTTTCGACGTTTGATTTTGTTTGATTTGATATTTCTTTGAGCTTTTTCTTTTTCCTGCTATTTTCCTTTTGCTGTTTGCGCTTGAGAGGCATGGATCTTCTGCCAAAGGATTGGTCTATTCTTGCTACATGGTTCCCTTTTGGTCTTCTTGGATGAGAAAATTCTAGGTTTCTTGATCGTGTGGCACTCCTGTTCCCCTGCTGGTATGTTTCCCCTCTCCACTGTTTTTGAGCTTCAAAACCATTGAAATAAAAGTTAAATCCTATCATCATTGTTGATTACTTGGTTCTTCCATATCCTGGGTCGTTGTTGAAACCATGTTCTTTGGGTGTGGTGGGTTAAGATTCCATGTTTTTTTGGTTTCTTAATTCTGAGTGCATTTGTACTTTGCTCGAATTCAACTATGTATGCTTTTTACTTTCTGGTGCTAAATATTCATAGGATGTGTGCTGTCAATCATTCTTAACTTCAATGATGTAATTTTTTTATTAAACCATGGTCTATAACAATACTCAATGTCATTGATTTTACATCATGCATTCTAAGATTCCATGGATTACTAATTATGTTTATTGTTTTACACTCCGTTCAATATCAATATCAATTGTTATATGTTTACAGTTTGTAATGACAATATAATCTCTTTGAAACCAACAAAAATGTATATTTCATTTAAATGTCAATTGTAAACATTGTATTAGCTGCCTAAGGAAGCAACTTGAAGCATCATGAAGGATTTTTTTTTTCTTCCATTATTCCCAATAATCAACCAAGCAATAGCTAAGAACAAAGATGCAAGTTAAGATCAATGGAGTGTCACCTAGATAAATATCGTAAGGAGTAGGATCAATAAATTTTTTTTTATTTTAAACATTTTAATGTACTTTCACCTTTCTCCTTTGTTTTTTAATACTACAATTAGCTTATTTGTAGTTTCTTTTATTAATCGATTTGGGATTTTAATTTTGAAATCATATTATTTGGTAACATTTTTTATTGAGGTTTGATCATTTTTTTTTGGCTATGTTGTCAAGTTTTTGACTTTTGTAGACATCTTGGTCATGAAGAGATCAAAATGCAAAATTGACCCTCCAAGGTATTTTACAGTCATAATTTTTTTAATGGAAATTTCGACTTTGTTAAGTTATTAGTTGCGCTCTACGACTTTAGGGGCTGTTGAGATTGTGTAAAATTGGAACTTATTCTCTAATTTGAAGCTTATTTATCTTATGGGTATCCATAAACAGTTCTCTTGCTGACCTCAACATTCTTAGCATGCATTTTTACCTTGGTCAAAGTTCGCTAGCCATCAGTAGTCTTTGAATGCATGTTAGCCACAAGGAATGTTCTATACCAGTAAACATTCTTTGAATGTGTCTCTCTCAATGTCCAACTGCTATTTCTTTTTATTTGATCTTATTATTTCATTTATGTAGAAGTAAAATTGAAATTTTTTTTTATTTTATAGTATAAAGATGAGTTGAGTTCCAAGTCTCTTTCAAAGAAGCAATAGAAGAAAGCCATATATCTCATAGTAATTTTCTTGATTGGTGCAATTTCTCTTTTATTCTTAGTTGAAAATTTTGAAATATTTTTGAGGCACTCAAGGTAGCATTTATAATTAGCAATAAGATGTTGTCAAAATGGTTATGATTGCATAAATATTTGTATGAAGTTCTTTCTGTGTTGTGGAATGGTCAAATGCAAGTTCTTGCATATGTCTAGAACATAACTATTGACAGGTTGATCGATTAAACTAGGAGTTAGAAGCATGCTAATGATGTTATTTTTTTGTCAACATCATCCCCACCCTGGTCACATGAATAAATCAATTGATTAACGATTGGATGCAGTTGATTGGGTTTTATTATGTGAATGACAAAGGAGTAGACATTTTACTAATTCTTTTTTTTTGTTAGACATAATTGATTGAGTTTTATTTTATGCGAAGAATCAGTTGCAAATCTATGATCAATGAGATGCTAATCAAATCAAAGCCACATTGCTAATTATTATTTTTATTTAAAAATAAAAAAATAACAAATTTCCAAACACTTTGCAAACCTGGAAGGAAATGATTCTACTGCTATTCCCATTCAAGATTCCATTACAGAAAAGAGACCCAAAAAAAAAAGGAAACATAGGCAATTTTTTTTCAGGTTTCAATAATTTTTAACCCTTAATCACCTATGTAAATTTTTTTGACAGCTCGCCACCCATATTAGTCAATAATAGGTATAGGAATATGAATAGGGATAGAAATCAACTAGATGGAATCTAAAGCATAGGTTTGACTAATAATCACTCACCCCCTCCGACCTTCCTTTGATAGCTACTTTGCTCACCCTATTTCACTTTACATGAAGCTTTTTCCTTTTTTTTTGGGTAAAATCTAGCTTAGTGTTGATTATCTTTTATGGAGGGAGAGAATGGTGATTTTTTCCGAACAAAGTTTCATCTTTTACTCTGAGGGGTTTTACAATTTGGGAGTTCCTCCACCAATTTATTAGTAATTTTTTAGTTACCAGCCTTCTATAGGTATTGTCTTCCAATTTCATATTGGATTTTATGCCTATAATAATGATTGCTAAGCATTAATCAATCTGTGGTTTCACAAGTGGTTTTCTTGGTATATACATAAATTTCAAATACGAAGTTTCAGGTAATTTTAATATTTTGACTTTATTTTGCTGGTTCTATGTAGATTCTCCAAGCCTTTTTTGTAAGTTTGTTTCCAAGTTTTAGTTATTTTCTCTTTATGACGTTCAATTAAATATTTTGTGATACTTTATGCCTTTAATCATAATTTACTTGCTTTACTTATTTTATCTCATATTCAATACACAAGCTACGGTTATGATAAACTGGTATGATTTCATATATTTGACAAGTTTCAGTCTCATCTTGCTTTTCTGCTCTTTTCATTTTACAGATTTGGTTAAATATCATTAAATAAGAGTTTTGGTAGTTAACCGATTGATGAAAATGCTAGAGCAAATGAAAATAAAACCAGATCTACTATAGAATCTATTAGTGTTTATATGCCTAATTGCTCATAGGCTTTTGTCCTATATAATCTAATTAAATTATTTCTTCATCTTATGCTGCTCATTTGTGCTATTCACTTTTGATTATTCATTTTTCATTAAATTTAGACACAATTAATCAATTGTTGAGCTATTCATGATGTTGTTATTCTTATATCATTCTTTTAAATGATTTTTGACTATTTATTTGAGCAAATTAAACAGTTTTGTTCCATTTAGACCGTTGTGATATAGAAAATAAGAGAAAGAATCATGTATGATGAAAATTTCATGATTCAGCCACGTTTTTCTACACGGTTTTACCACTGTTCATCTAGCATTTGGTTCCTGTTCTCTATCGCCTTCTGGGTAGAATGGTAATTTCGGTTGAGTTCTTTTGCAAACTTAGATTTGAGCGCGTGTGGCTCTATCCTTAGCATTCAAACTTTACCGTCCAACCACCTTGGCTACAAGACCAGGTCTTTTCCTAAAATCCTCAAACCTCAAAATCTTTCCCCCAAACCACAAATTTAAGAGTTCCCACAAGCAAGATTAGATCTTGCTTTTTGAAATCCCCACAATAGCAATCAAAGTGGCCGAATCGGCCATGGTTGGTAGGAAAAACCAGCTGCATCAGGAGAATGTTGTTGGAGGAGCATTCTACCCATAAAAGCCAGAATGATTGATTGAACAGTGAACCTAGACGACTGGGAGAGAGGCGCATCTATCTGAATGATGAACAAGTCGCGGGCACTTCACGCTTCGATAAACCCTAGGGTAAGTGCTCTGTTTGAGTCACCACCATTCACTGGTATCTTTTCTTTCTTTTGTTTTTTTCTCTAGAGTTTAACTCATTGTTCTTTTTCCTTTTTTGGTCCTTTGATTTCATGAGTTTCAATCTATTATACGATAGGGCAATTGTAATTTGGTGAGTCAAATTTTTTTATTTTTGGGGTCTTTGATTTTGGTTGGAGGAGTCTAAAAACTCCACCCTGGTAAAATTAATTAATTTCACCTGACTAAACTTTAAGGAAAAGATTCAAATACCGACGTCTTATTTAAGATTGATTCATGACATGCTCGAACAAGTCCATAATACATAGTATTACAATTTTAAATTATAATTAATGTCATTTTCACAATCCTTCACCATTGTCTCTCTTTGTAGATTTATTTCTCCCACAGTTGAGGAACTATTCAAGCTCTCGCCTCAGTGCTACAGGCTCTTCCATGTGCAGGAATAAACTATAAAGCAGATTGTTTATTACTGCATACTGACTGTTATTCCCAGGTATGAAGCTTGAAGAATTTGCTATATTTTCTATTTTCATTTACATGTACCGTCAGAATTCCGAATATATTATATATATATATCAATTCATGCCTAAATCAACTTATTAATAAATAAATTTATGTTTGTCCTGCAAATAGCATGGATTTTAATTTGAGAAGATTCAAGATTGATCATTGTGTTTATGGCGCAATCTATCTGAATCTATCTGCTGCAAGTATTATTAATTTACTATTTCACCTCACAGTTCCACCATTTCAGTTTAAATAATATCTTATCTCTGATCACAATTCATGGGTGACTATGCACGCCTAATGTTTTATTTTTTTTTCTTTATTGGTTGATGGTTCTGTTGAATTATTTGGTATAGTTTAAAATTAAAAGTGATTCTTTTGTGAGGGGTATTAATCAGCTTTAACAAAAAGAGGATTGTCAACGGCAGTCTAATACTTTTCTTGGATGTAAGATGGTATAGTAACAATTTGAATGTCTTTTTTTTAGAATGAAAGAGCATGCATATGGTTGGCAATTTGCATTTCAGGGATAAACTGCATCATTAGCTCTATTTGCATAACAATCGCATTTTGATTTGATTAAATTTTAAGTAGTTTACTTTTTTCATTGGATTTGCAAGTATTAATTTTTATGCTTTTTTTTTGTTTCCTGGATTAAGCAATTGAACTACCCAAACCAATGGCTTAGAATGTTAATTATGTCAAACTTGGATAATAAAGCATTAGAATAAAGAAATTAGAAGAGATAGTGTGCATTTGTTATAGTATTCCTCTTTTATTTGGTCTTTTTTTTAATACTTAAATTGATTTTGGTTTTCTATTTTTTTAGTCAATCACCATCATTGTTTGAGGTTTTGAAATGGAGGGAAGGTTGTTTTGTTTTCTTTGCAAATAGTAAACTGGACTTCTGTAATAGGCAACCCTTTAGAACCAAATGATGGTTTTGGTGATCATCAACCAGGTTAGCTAAACTACTTGCAAGCCTTTGCTTTCTCATCTATTGCCACCCAATGGAGTCCACTCTTTTCTCTCAATGATTATGTGTATTAAGTTACCTTTAATAGTTTGTCATCGTGTGAGCACTTTAAACAATTGTTGCAACAAAATTAGTTTATGATCATGTCATTGCTTTGGAAATTATTGTTTCAGTCTCTTGATAAGTGATATTATTTGATGTTTTACTTTGTCAGATATTTAAACTAATTTAGAGATACAAACACTTAAAGAATTTTACATTTGTTTTTATGATTGATCGTATATTTACAATTCAAGCTATTAGAATTAGAATAATATAGTAATTAAACTAAACTTCTTTCCTTTTTTTTTTCTTTGATTCCAATGGGAATTACATGATTGTGGAATTTGCCTTTTGACTGGCAAGCAGCAGCGCCAACTTGCATTGGAAGGACAACTGCATTAAGCTAATGCTTTGAAATTGAAATGTTAAAACTATTCTTTGGTAACAACTTTTCGATTTCATGCTTCTTGGCATCATGGTTTCATTGACTGTTTTTAAGACTTGGTAACCTCTTCTCTACTTTTCAAAATGAGAAATATTATTCTAAGCTACTTGAATTTGGGTTTGCATTCCCATCATGGTATAGCTCTCTCCCAAATCCATATTCTTTAAAAAAAAGATGTGGAATTTGCGTCATTGCTTTCAAAACTCAAAAGCTAAAGCTAATTGAGATAATTGTTTTACTTTGAATCACAATTTCAAAAGAAATTAGTAAATTTGAACACAATTGATGATTAGCTGCCAATGAACTCATCAAGAAATGAAATATGGTGGTATTCAGCTTTCCACATTGTCACTGTTATGATTCGGGTTGGTATCCTTCGTCTCCCTTAGGTCGTGTCAAAGCTTGGATGGTATGTTCGGAATAATTTAGTGCAAACTTCCTAATAAAGCAAAAAAATTTAAATATGTAGTAACATTTTTAATTACTTAATTATTTGATGAAGTTAATTTGTAACTGATTTTTTTGCCAAACATGACTCATTATGTAGTTATGACAATTTGCTATTTCTCTCTCTTCCTCCATTGTTTTTGGATCTTTTCCAAGTATTGAATGTTATATCATGATAACATTTTTTGAAAGGCATGAATGTCATGTAAAACCTGAGTGTGTCTTTTGGTCCATGAGTCATCAGGAATAATTTTTATTTTTGCTAAAATAAAGATGAATTTGCGAATGTGTTTTGCCTTTGTTATAACAGTAAACATATCTGTATTTCTTGAACTAAAAGCTCTTATCTAAGATTTGTTGCGTATGAATTTTTGTATCGAGGTATATTCTTAGTATTGATATCTTATGATTCTTTTGGATATCAAAATTGTGTTTTTATCAGCCTAAAACTATTAAATAATGTATGTAAAGTGAATGTGGTTTGCTTTCTTAATCCATGTTCAACATAAACTATTAATTATTTTTCTATTAGTTTGGAAAAATGGAAGGGAATGAAAGGAAATTTATTGTGCTTCCTTTTTTTTTTAAGCTACCATGGCTGATCTGTAGGGGGCAATTCACAAGAGAAGTGATTTGCCTTCTTAGTAGTTAAAAATTAGCTTAATTAGTTACTTCGTTAGTCAATTAAATGCTACTTAAAACAATAAAATCTTGCCATTTGCAATGTGTCTTACGGTCCTGCCTGCTTTCTCATGACAAAGGGGGTTCTGTTTGGTTTGTTTTTAATTTGGCATTCATGCCTTTTTTTTATTGTAATCCTCAGCCTTTGCTTCCAATTCCTAAAGGGATGTGTTTTTATTGCATCCGTGTAGACATTGTAATCTTGAGCCTTTCCCCCCTCATTGGTCAATAACTTCTTATTAATTGAGTTCTCATGTTTTGAACCTACAGCTCAAAAGTTCTATCTATCCTTCAAGACGAAAACTCACACTTCCTATGCCATTGGGATCAAAGGAGAGGCCTGTTGTCCTTAACTACAAGAAAAGTGTCAAAGATTATTGTGATGGAAGCCAGAACAACATAACAGTAGTGTTCAAGGACCTGGGTCCACATGTATCTTATCATATGCTTTTCTTCTTTGAGTACTTGAGTCCTTTGATCATAATGAATTTCTTTAACATTGGTTTGAAATGAAAATTTTAATATTGAGTGATTAATTAAAACATATTTTAATATTTTTATGTTATATTCATGCAACACAATGTAGGCCATGAATAAAATTTCCAAGACATTATAATGCTTTGATAGCTATAATATATTTTACATTTGAATTATATGACACACATTGGACTACTCATATGAACAGTCCTAAATTTATAAAATAACCATTACTATTTGTCTATGCACGAGTATCATTTTTGGTAGGTGAGGTGTTTAGATTTTATTTCTCTAAATTCGTGTATTAGATTTTGATAGTTTAATTCTTTAAAATACTTACATGTGGAGATATTAAAACCTAAAGTGAAAAACTTGGATACAGCTAAATTCCAATGTTAGCTAAAGGACATGTACTTTTCGTATATTAATGTGTGAACTTAGTCTTTAATCAATGATGGTATGAGCTTGAACCAGCTATTAATATTTGGATCCTGAAAACTCCCATTTTCTAATAAAAGTTTTTAGTGCATGTGAAAGTTGGCTTTGTATTCTAAAAGCCTCAATTACTTTGTGCTGTAAAGGAATATGTTATGTTCTCCAATAAAGACAATTATTTTTTATTCTTGCAAGTCATCCAACTTCAACTCTACCCTCACTTCCATGCTTTTGCTGCTAGGGTGATTGAGAGGTTTGAGTCCAACATGATAATGGCTTTGTGAGATAAAGTGTGGCTTCGCCTATTTAGATGGGGAACACTCAGTCATTTCTATGTGCCAAGTGAAATAAGGTTTGTTCTCTTCTTATGGTCTAATTTTGACTTCTGTATTTGAGAAATATATTTAACATAATGTGTGTATTTTTGGAGTCCTCGAATGAGGATGTTTTGGAAACTCTTTGCAAGACCACATATGAGATATACTACATGCTTTCTGATTTATTTTTATGAAAAGAATACAGCCCTCTTATGTATTATATGGCTACTTCTGCTGTCCCCTGCTATAATTATCCTAGCCGTGCTTGATTTGATGCCAAGAATAGTTCTCACAACAAAGCAAGATTTTACTATATTCAAAACTGTATGATAGTATAGCATTTAATTACGAAGTTTATCTGGTTATCCCAACACAACCATAGGAATACCATTGTTCATCTTACTGTTGAACTTCTTGCTTCAGTAGAATGTGTCAAACAACCTCTAACATCACTTTACCAAGACTTGGTTCATTTGTTAGTGTAAGGGTTTTTTTTTTCACCATCATAGACTCTGCCTCAATTAAACTATCAACATTGCCATTTTATTGACACATTACAAAATCAATATGTTTTAAAGTCTTAAGTTTTTAAATGTTTTCCAGGTTCTATTATAAATTGCAAGTTGCATTGTTAAATTCAACTTTATATTCTCTGCTCACTACCTACCTATATGAAATCTTCTTATGATCTATGGAGATGGAGTTAATTAAAGTAATGCATACATAAATGCAGGTTTTGTGTTCTCATAGGAATAAAGCTCTATCTTCAACAGTCCCTCTATTTTTTTTTACCTTTCTTAATATTGATGTTTGGCACTTCTAACCTTACTAACTTTATGCTACTTTCATTTTACATTTGCATCAACTATATTATTGAGTTATTACGTGGAAGCTACATGTTCTATATGTTGTGTGCATATGTGTGTGTGTGCACGCGCATGTCTAAATAGTACATGAACATGAAGGTGTTCCATTCCCTTCCCACAGCAGTAGCCATGAACTCACTCTTTCCACTCCATATCCATACCCTTTTTGGTAACTCATTCAATGAAGTGAACAATGATGAATTTGAAGCTTAAACTAAAAAAATCTAAAAATTTAAATAATACTCAATTATGTATTCTTAGTTATACCATATCTTCTCAAAGATTAAAGCTTCTTATGATTTAATCTGCAAAGTTTCCAGCTTTATCATTTCTATCAATTTTAAAATGAATGTCCCTTTTAAAATATTCCACACCTTACTTTCTAGCCCCGCAGCATAGCGCGGGTATCTTGCTAGTATTAATAAAAATTTGATTTAGCAAAAAAAAAATTGGAAATTAAAACTAAACTTTCTATATTCAACAACATAATGCTATCTCATTAAAGAGCAAAATTTAAAGATGCACACCCTTAAAAATAAATTTAAAAATTTTTTTAATGTTTACCTTTAAGGGCTTATGCATTATTAAATTTCTCTTCTTCCTTTGGCTTGTTTTATTTTCTTTTACCTTTGCTTCACTTTCCCGAGAAAATGATGGACATGACGGAAAATCCAAAGTATGTAAGAATATAGTCTCTCTGGGTTTTCTTCAAATATTTCTTTTCTTGTAAGTTGTAATTGTTTAATTGGTTGAGCATATGGAGCACTAATTTTTGTGATGTTTTACTTATGTGTAATATCTTACTTCTATATTGTAAAACGAATGCTTTTTAAGACTCTTCACTCTGTGTTTCAGTATTTTTTTTTGTGCTGTATTTTCTTTTTAGTTCCATGTGTTTTTGCAACATTTTCTAGCTCTTGCTCACTCAAGCTAAGACGTCTGACTTTGTTAGGAACATCACTCAGCAAGTATTCTATTTCACCTTTTAGCTTCTCTACGAGTATGGCAATTAATTGCCTGTATTGAAGCTTCATAATGTATATTTAACTCTAATGCATCTGGCTTACTGTTACACTGATTTTCTAGAACTTCTTCCCTTTCTATATTTCCTTCAAGGTACTCCTTTGGAGTTTGGAGGTTTCGTTGAAATCAGGACCCTTTTCTTCAATGATTTCGCTTTGAAGACCTGATGGTGAAAAAGCTTCAAGGTGACCCAAGAGCACGTAGATCAGTTGGCAGGGGGCTGTTCTAGCTTAACTAGAGGTCTCGAGTTCGAGTCCCTGGGTATGCAGCTGTGTTAAAACTCTTGAGGGAGAGCTTTGCCGCCCTTTGGGTCCTGCCCGGCTCGAATCCGGATTAGTCCTATACCAAAAGTATGGGATACTGGATGATCTAGACCAAAAAAAAAGAAAAGCTTCAAGGTGGAATCTTACGTTTGGAGGAGACCAAGGATTTCTTAAGGAAGGTTTGTTAGGATTGCTAGGATCTTAGGCTCTCTGATGAACATTGGAAGATTGTTGTATATATATTTTGATTATATTTTTCAATGACAAGGTAGTCAAATTACAACCTTGTTTATTTTAATTCATATTAAATTTTTTTAGAAAATATAATTAAAATAATCAAATTAAAAATTATAATTAAAAATAATTATATTAAAAAATATAATTAGAAAATATAAATCAAATTATACAATTAAAAAATATAATTTATATTTATCTATTTAAAATAAAGCAAATTTAGATTGAAGAATTTAGTAGCATTTCTCTATTGACAACACCAATAAAAAATAATAAAAACACTACGAATTTAGCTTAATCATATTACCGACACAAGTATAGCCGGCATTTTTTTAGTGTTTACGATGATAGTCGTCAAGATTTTAGTGGCGTTTAAAAACACTACTAAAGTGTTAAAAAATGTCGCTAATGACCTAATTTCCTATAGTGGCTTAATGACATTAAATTTATGCTTAATCGTGTGTGTGTGTATATATATATATATATATATATATTTTGTTTGGCCAAAAGGATTTCATTCATAGATAGTAGCAAAATTGCAATGAAGTACAGATCCATGAACAGAGCTAAAACAGAGAAACAAAACGCATTATAAAATTCACCAAAAGCTAAAGAAAACCAAAATAAAGTAGTTAAAACCAGGCGTGTAGAGTACCAGTTTTGTTGAGTCCAAGCTTTGCAAGAGAGTGTTCAAATGAGTTAGCTTCTCTATAGATGTGATAGAATTCAACACTCCCAATCTTCGAAACAAGGTTGTCAATATCATTCAAAACTTTCCATTCCTCCGAAGGACATTGATCAGGCTTAACAACCCAACAAACAGCAGATTTTGAGTCTTATTCAGTAACTAGAGCTTTAGAGTTAAACCTTGAAGAAGACAAGAACATTGAAAGAGCTTCCCCGATGGCAAGAAGTTCAACACTAGCTGGGCTTTGAGCAGAAAACGAGGCAAAAAATATGACCAGAACAGTCCCTAATGCATCTCTGAGGACACCCCACAACTAGCATTCTCAGAAGAAGCAATAAGAGAGCCATCAACATTAAATTTTAACTTATTCAGTTCTGGCCAAATCCTGCAAGAACAAATTCTAGGATTAGAAACAGCAACAGAACTTGCAATATCGAATGGAGAGGACCACCAACTAACATCACTCATTAAAGTTTCTTTGTCTAAAGCTTCAATCCAGAACAAAGATCGCATTTTGATCAAAAAAGGATCTCATCACTGTCCTATTGTTTACAATTGAAGACCGATTCATTCCTTGAAAGCCAAAGGGACCAAAGAGTGGCACCCACAATCGCAAGCCACCTCTGTTATATAGGACTGGGAACAGGAATGCTTTCACATTGTTGTATAAAGTCTACAACAGAATTAGGAATTACCCAAATTAAATTCCACCATTGGAAAACCAAACCCAAACAAGTTATGACATCTTACAACCAATGAGAATATGTGAATAGGTTTCCTCCTACAAATTGCACCAAAGAAAGAGGCAATGTCCATCATCAGATGGAACTCCTCTAGCTTTAGGAAAGCTTTTAGATGGTAGGAAATTCAAGATAGCAAGCCAAAGAAAATTTTGTACTTTTGGAGGAGCAGAATACTTCCAAATTGAAGTGAACCAAAGTTTTTGAGATGGAATTGCAAATTGGAGTTCAAGAACTTCTACAAAATTTTATAGATTGGAATTGCTTAATCATATATGTTTACGTTAATCTTATAATAAGATGAAAAAATTTATGAGTGGACTAGATCGTTTCCTTGTCTCATCTTCATGGTTCTATTTTTTCACAAGAATTAACCAATGGGGTCTTGAATGATCCGCTTTGGATCATATCCCTATTTGCGTTGGTGTTGATATTCAGGACCGGGGTCCCAAACCTTCTAAGTTTTTTAACCATTGGTTGGATAATGATGATTTTCATGAACTTGTTGATTAGAAGTGGAAGAGCTACAAAGTCAAAGGTTTTGCTTCTTTCTGGATCTCACAGAAATTGAAATTGTTAAAGAAGGATATTAGATCTTGGAAAGGGTACTCTAAAGATTTATCTGCTGATATTGATTTTCTTGAAAAGGATATTGCTAGGTTGATAAAAGAGCAGGAGAATAATCCTAAAGATGATAAACTCTTTTCAAGCATTGATGACAAGAAGAAAGAACTTTGGAATCTGCAACTTGTGGAAGAAAGAACATGGAGGCAAAAATCTAGGCTCATGTGGATCAAAGACAGTGATGAAAATTCTAAATTCTTTCGTAGTAGATGGAGGAATAATTTCCTCAGCTATCTCTCTTTCAGAGGTTCACAACTAAACACCCTAAAAGACATCAAGGTTGCTGTTGAGACTCACTTTAAAGTGTTGTACTCTGATAATCAGGTTACGATGCTACACTTCAACCCTTCATCTATCAGTAAGCTAACATCCCAACATGCCACTTCTCTTGAGGCTCCTTTCTTGGAAGAAGAAATACGGAATGCCATTAAAGCTTGCAATGGTGATAAAGCCCCCAGCCCGGATGGTTTCAATTTCAGATTCATTAAGAAGAAATGGAATCTGTTCAAGGAGGAAATTGTTGAATTTGTCCAAGATTTCCTCAAAAATGGTAAACTCACTAAAGGCATCAATTGTTCCTTCATAACCCTGGTTGCTAAGAAACAATGTGCTGAAACACTCAATGATTTTCGCCTTATTTCCTCATTGGATATTTGTATCATTCCAAAGATTCTTGCTAACCGTCCTAAGCAAGTTACTAGTTCTCATATCTCCCCATTTCAATCTACATTCATTGAAAGTTGACAAATCATGGACAGCATCCTAATTGCAAATGAAGTTATTGATAGCTTGAGAAAGTTTGATTGCGGTGGTTTATTAGTGAAGATATATAATGTCCCTTCATACCGAAAATACGAACCAAATTTTTCCTCTTTTTTTTACTTACTTGATTGGGTTGTACGTAGTGTCACTAATCTATTCTTAAGCTAGCTTTACATTAGCTAAATCATTATCCTTTAATTAGATTGGTCCCAATTCAAAATCTCTCACTAAGCATGCATTCACAATTTTAATTCATTCTACATGACAATATTTATCCACCAATGTTGTATGCATCGTTATAAACCATAAATATATAACGTACTTCTTTTAATTACATCCCCTACTATAAAAGTACTGAAATACAAGTCCAAATACAAAATAAATAATTGTACATCACATACCTTCAAGGGTGGTACGAAAGTCTGGAAGGACTTGTCTAAACCCCGCGTACAAAGCACCTATTGCATATAATCTAGAAGGTGGAGAAGGGGGGTTGAGCTTATAAAGCCCAATAAGAAATATATATATATATAAGAGACAAATACTAAATTTTTATATGCAAGCTTCTAAAAACATTTATTAAGGCTCAAAATCGAAATTTATACATTTTGGAAACCAAACTATGCTTACGCAATATATCAAAAAATAATTCATTAAAAAGTATAGATAAGCATTATAATTCGAAACATAATTCTCAACATAAACATTCAGAATTCATAAATGGCATAAGGATGAAAAAGCATATATATAATAAGCTAGAGACATAACGACTAAGCAATAATCATGCAGTTCAAATATTCCCATGAGGGAAAGTGCAAGTCAATTGACATATGGCCATAGTCAGGAAGGGGTCCACATTGAGCACTGATCAGGTATCAACTAGGCCTACTATGGACTGGATCAAGGTCACACAGCCTAGAAATTCTACTGTAGTCTGGATCAGGGTCATACAATAACCCAAAACAATACCTACTGCAGATTGGATCAGGGTCACACAGTAGTCCAAAACAATACTGCAATGACTGTTAGTCATGTCTCAAAACATTTTCATATATATTTTCTAAAAATACAAAACTTTGGTAATTTTTATGAAAATGGGTGTTTCGGATAAAGTTTCCATAAGTAGTCAAAATCATGCTATTTTGTAATCTTTTTCAAAACAACACTTGCTAGAGAATTGTTATTTTCAAATTGTTTTCTTAACTCTAGCTCTTTTCGCAAACCAATATTTTTACAAAAAAATCCGACAGCATAACATCTTAAATTTATTAAAACCTCCTGCAAAAAAATGCAATTTATAAAACACAAGGCAGTTGATTTTAAATTTTATTTAGTATCCCTTACGTTCCGATATATATCTCTTACCTTAATCGAGCACAGTCGTAGCTAAGCCAAGCAATCCGACAATCAATATTTAAAATCAAGCTCATAAAATTCAGTCACCAACTCACTCTCGAACTGCAAAAAAGTCATTTAAATATTTTTAATATCCAAAATTACTTTTATATAATATTATACATCTTAGAGATCTCTCAAAATTCCTAATACAATAGTAACTTGGTCTATTTCCTAACTAGCATTAAAATTGCATCCGTTACCAAATCATTTCCATTTTCGAATTCGACTTCACCACCAATCTTCTATTATTCCATACATTCTATATTTATCTCAATATCCCCCATATATTAAATCCATATCCAATAATGTTCTCGTCACCTAACAACTATAATTTCGTATTATCTCTACAATTTAGACATTCCTAATGATATATCATGATAATGCAAACCAATTCATTATTGTACAACATAAGTCTAATTCCAACTTATAGAAATATCTTACTTGATAAAATTAAAATTAAAAATGATTTCTTACTTAAAGCTACTCTCAAAATTTCACATAGCTATTTATTTCTTTCAAAATTCACGGAATCAATTAATTTTATGTCTACCACTCCAACATTGTAAATCACATTCCATTTATATTCCATCAACGTTATGCCATATTCTAATAACACTTAATCAATACTCTAATAATATGTATTAAATCGTCATACCAAAATATCAAATATTCAACTATAGCCAAATCATTTTTCAACGATGTCACATAATCGCCAAATCATTTTCCAGGAATTTCGCATATCCAACAAATCACAATCTTAGCATAAACTATTTTATACAAGTAACTTACCTAGCATCAAAGCTTGCAAATTAATGTCTCTCAAGCTCGGTGTGAGACCCGATTTTATTATACTATATAACAT
Organism: Heritiera littoralis; assembly: GCA_031772115.1. NCBI lineage: Eukaryota > Viridiplantae > Streptophyta > Magnoliopsida > Malvales > Malvaceae > Heritiera > Heritiera littoralis. The sequence continues at coordinate 2,842,764 of JAPDPK010000075.1, forward strand.
ATTGTAAATGATGGATAATCAAAATAAATTATTTAGTGGAATTAACTAATTATTAAGTATGCAATTCCACTTTACATTAAGGAATTTTTGGAAATTTAATTTTTGGAATTATGGGCTTAATAACAAACAAAAGAAGATGGACAACACACCAACAATGTACTACACTTAGTATATTCAGCTAGAAAGAATTGCCAGGAAATGCAATTCAAGTCATGGATAAAATGGTATGTAATAGGCATTAATTAAACATAACATGATGCTTAGAATCTTATTGGAGGAAGCTTTGAAAATGAAGCATGAAGGAAAGTCAAGAAAAGAGGCTAGGAGTGGATTTCACGCCACTTTGCTTCTCCTTGTGCCAATCGGTTGAGACACCAAATAGCTTAACCAATTTACATGCAATGTGAAAGATAATTAATGGCAAAGAGATCAAAGTCAACATGGGAAAGTTTGTATTGGTTGAGGAATATGACAAGGAAGAAAATAGGTCACTAGGCAGTAGAAAATTTGCTGCTACACGCCACTTCTGTTAGAAGGAAGAACCGGCTGTGTTGGATGAGTTAAGAAGAAAAGAATCTTGGCACATCATCCTTTGGCTGTAGCTTTTATCTACAAATTAATGAATGTAGAATATTGTTACCATGCAGTACCTTTGGCTACCATTTTTCTTCAACCATTAATGAGCAAGGAAAGTGATGAGCAAAGAGATTGGAAGCTACAAGACTTAATAGCCGGCTATAAAAGTTGATTAAGCTAAATAAAATGTAATACAATTCTCTTCAAGATCGACATTACCGATTTCTCTTGCCTCATCTTGGTTCATTTCTCCCTCATTTACTTGACAAGAATTCCTCTCTTGCTACCTAAGCATCTAGTCTTCCTTCATGTATTTTCCTTCACTCATAAAACCATTTAAGTGAATCAAGGAGAGGAAGACTGACGTGGGGAACAACAAAACAAGTTGTGAGTTGTGTTGGCTCAATCAAACAAGGTAAATAAAGTTCCAGCCAATGTTCATGTATTTAATCCTTGATTTATGATGATGATATGTTAATCGGGTGAGGTATGTGCATATTACTTGACATAAGAACATGTAGAAATTTACTAAGATGGAACTATAGGTTGTTGATGGTGTCAAGGAATAAATAAAACATGAACAAATATGAAGATTTAAGTGCTGGAAACTTTGTAAAAGTGATGAGAAATAGGCGAGCTCAGCTACTATGGGCGAGCTCCCACGTATAAGCCAATATGAATGGCGAGTTGAAGTGTGGGCGAGCTCTCACATATAAGCCAATATGAATGGCAAGTTGAAGTGTGGGCGAGCTCCGACGTATAAGCCAATATATGAATGGCGAGTTATATTGGGTGAACTAGAGGATTAGCCTCAAGTCTCGCCAAAGTATTGGAAAGATTCGAACAGAATATATTGACAATCTTGATAATTTATTTTGCAGTCGGGAATTGAGAATTGACAAAGGCGAGCGGGAAGCTAGGCTTCGTAAGACCAGGTAAGGGAGTAGTATGTGAAGTGAAATGCATGTCCTGTGGAGTAAAGTGTTATAAAAATATTGAGAAAATATTTTGGTTTATGACATGCATTAGTTAGATAAATTGTCTTGATTTGGGCGAGCTACAAAGCCGACCCCTTTGTGATGTTTTGGGCGAGCCAAAGATGGCGACCCCTTTTGATGTTTTGGGCAGGCGACCCCTATTTGAACAAAAATCCGAGTGAGCTAATGATAGGCAACCCCTTTTGTGATATTTTGGGCGAGCCAATAGTGGGCGACCCCTTGGTTTTGAAAGAATAGTTTTATAGGCGAACTGGCCATGGACGAGCCATAATGGGCGAACTGGCCATGGATAAGCCATAATGGGCGAACTGGCCATGGTTGAGCCGTAATGGGCGAACTGGCTATGGACAAGCCATGATGGGCAAACTAGCCATGGGCGAGCCATAATGGGTGAGCTGACCATGGGCGAACTGACTATAGGCGAATTGACCATGGGTGTTTTAACTATATTTGTAAACAGAAAATATAAAACCTTTTTGGAAAATAAATCATTTTGAGAAAATGATGAAATTTGTGAAATAATTCCTAAAAGGTTCTTTATGAGATATAAATTGATTTTTGAGACTTTAGGGCCCGAGTTTCATGCATTACTATTTCATGAGTCTGATTGACCCGTCAAGTCATCAGAGGTCTCGACGTCACCTGTCAAGTGTACCCGAAGACCACCCATAGATTGTGGCCATAGATCTACTGCATCCTTGGGAAGGATGATTACTATGTTCCTTTGGGGAACAATGACAGCATGATTTAATTATATGGTGATGCCTAATCTCAACTTATTGATTTCTATTTACTGTTTTCTATACTATATTATAAACTGTTTAGCTAGTGATTTGAATATTAAAGATTGCTCACTATATCCATCGTTTTCCTACTGGGTATATGGTTAGGAAAAATAAATGTCTTGTGGAATATAGTTTTTGGTTTTATAAAGCAACATACACCTTCCTTACTGAGCACGTTGTCGCTCACCTTTTATTTTCCACTCCACAGATTGTTGATCTTGGATTAAGAGAATTACCTTCCAGAGATTATCGACTGCTAGAGTAGCAGATTTTCGATATCGAAGGTATATGATTTTCTTTTATATATTTAGTGAATTTGTACAGTACTAGTTTGAGTAGAAGGGAATGTATATATATATATATATATCTTAAGGAAATAATGTAAAAATGCATATTTCCATATCGGTACGATGAATAAGAGTACTAATTTTAGAAAAGTGATTAACGGATGGTTAAGCATCACAGATAGTCCAACCGGTAAGTAAGTGGGATTTATAAGTAAATATTATGTTATATTGTGGATTCGGGTTGTTACAAATTTAATGGTATCAGAGCAGGGTTGGTCGGATGTCTAATGATGCTTAAAACGAAAAGTGAATAGTAAACATTCCCTGTAGTACTGTATAATCTAAATATATAATTGATATACTAATGATAAGTGATAAATGATCCCTGTGATACAGATATGAGTGGAAGGAGGAGGACACGCTCAGTGAGAGGTATAGGCCGAGGTAGGGCGGCACTGATTTCGAAACCGTAGACGCCGGAACCCGCCCCAAGACCTACACGTCCTCTACAGCCGGAGAGCACTGATGCTCTTGTGAGCCAAGTAGAGAGGTTCGTAGCCGATTTCATGGCTATGAGCCAAGTAAAGAGGTTCGTAGCCGATTTCATGGCTATGTATCAGGCGGATAGAGCCGCGTATAGGGCGAAGAGGGAAAGACCAGCAGCTCCCGCAGCCTTTGTACTGGAGCCAGTACCGCCACAGTCGGCACCAATTGTACCCGAACCTCAGCCTATTCCACCACTGGCACCTCAGCCACAGGTAGCTCCACCCCAGCCATTGATTCAGCCGCCTAGAGATGTGGAGTCGTATTGTGATGTCACTTTGGTACGATCATTTAGGAAATTGGATCCACCTAAGTTTAAAGGTGCTAGGGATCCGTTGGCAGTGAAACAATGGGTTATTGCTATAGAGAAGCTATTAAGGATTATGAGGTGTACGGAGACCGAAAAGGCAGGTCTAGCAGTGTTCCAGTTGACAGTTGATGCGGAGCACTGGTGGAAGGCTACTTAGATAGTATTGTTTTCCTAGCATTAGGATATTACTTGGGAGATTTTTGTAGATACCTTAGACGAAGGTATATCCCTGACACTACTCAACAGAAACTACAGCAAGAGTTTATGGACTTAACTCAAGGAAGTATGGCAGTGGACGAGTATGAGGCTAAGTTTACCACCTTAAGCCGATTTGATTCACAAACCAGTGTGAATGAGAGACATAAGATTGAGAGATTTAAGGCGGGTTTGAGACCCTCCATCAGATTGAAGCTAGCCCCATTTGATATTTTGACCTATGATGAGGTAGTACGATGGGCTCAGCTATGTGAGAGGGATTTTGAGCAGTACCATATAGAGGCTGGTGGTAAGAGCAAGAGTAAAGGGAAAGATAAAGGTAAGAGACTTTTGGAGAATAGATATAGTAGGGAGCAGCCTAAGAGGACTAGATCTTCGGGCATACAGATTTCAAAGAGATGATTCAATAGATCAGCAGTTTCTGCCCCTGCTAGTGGCCCCACCGTTACTTAGAGAAGTGTTGCGACTCTATGTAGACATTATGGAAGGTCTCATGGGTCACGCCCTTATCCTTTGATGTCTAAGGCATGTTTAAGATGTGGACAGATGGGACACTTTGCCAGGAATTGTCCGATGCTCAGAGAATCAGCTACTTCTACTATTCCTCCTGCACTACCGCAGATAGCGGCACCGACAGCTCCGAGTGAGCTGGAGAAGGCGACACCCTCACAGACTAGGCGAGCGACAGCCGCAGAGAAGGGTAAGAAGGCTGTGACTCAGGTTCAGGTGTACGCGATGAACCAGGAGACTATCGATGCCTCTATCGATGTGATTAAAGGTAAAGTCTACCTCTTTGATCTTCCCGTAATTGTCTTATTTGATCCGGGTTCTACCCATTCGTTTTTATCGCCTACATGTGCTAACAGGACCCCAGTAGAGCCGGAGTTGTTAGAGTATACCTTGCAAGTGAATACCCCTTTTAAAGATTTCTAGAGGACGGATATTATATATAGGAACTGTAGATTGACTATAAGAGAGAAGGTCATGACAGCTAACCTAATTTTGTTGAATATATATGATTTTGATATCATTTTGGGTATGGATTGGTTAGTTGCGAATCATGTTAGTTTGGATTGTAATACTAAGTTTATTACCTTCTCTAATCCCAAAAAGTACGTTGTAAAGTTATTGTAAGTTAATAAAAAGTATGTGAATATATGTTTGTGTAATGACAGTGTACTGAAATCGTGGTTATGTATGAATGTTTATAAAGGGTATATTGCTAGTGTGGAGGATGTAGAGAGGAAACATCCAGAGATTCAAGAGATTCCTGTGGTTAAGGATTTTTCGAATGTATTTCTAGAGGAATTACCAAGGTTACCGTCGGATTGAGAGACGGAGTTTATGATCGAGTTGGTACCCGGTACGGAGCCAATTTCTAGACCTCTATATCGGATGGCTCTGATTGAGTTAGACGAGCTTAAGAAACAGCTCTAAGAGTTATTAGATAAGGGATTTATATGTCCCAGTGTGTCACCGTGGGGAGCTCCAGTATAATTTGTTCGGAAGAAGGGTGGTAGTCTTCGATTGTGTATAGATTACCAAATGTTAAATCGGGCTACCATTAAGAATAAGTATCCACTACCCAGGATCGATGATCTATTTTATCAGCTCCGGGGTACACAGGTATTTTCCAAGATAAACCTCTGATCAAGCTATCACCAGTTAAAGATTAAGGAGTCGGATGTGCATAAGACAGCATTTCGGACTCGCTATGGTCACTATGAGTTCTTAGTGATGGCTTTTGGGTTGACAAATGCTCCAGCAGCTTTTATGAGTCTGATGAATGAAGTGTTCCATCCATTTTTGGATAAGTTTGTCATAGTATTTATCGATGACATTCTGATTTATTCTAAAACTCTAGAGGAGCATGAGAAGCATCTGTATATGGTATTATAGATCCTCAGAGAGCGGAAGTTGTATGCAAAATTCAGTAAATGTGATTTTTGGCTAGACCATATAATCTTTTTGGGACACATAGTGTCAAAGGACGGGGTGTCAGTTGATCCGTCAAAGATAGAGGCCATTGTACGTGGGAAAGGCCTAACACCGTTACTAAGATACAGAGCTGCTTGGGTCTTGCCGGATATTATCGCAGGTTCGTGGAGGGATTTTCTAGACTTGCTGCTCCACTGACACGACTCACACGTAAGGATGTGAAGTTCGAGTGGAATGACGCGTGTGAGCATAGTTTTCTTGAGCTTAAGCGTAGATTGACTATTGCCCCCGTATTAGCCCTCCCCAGCGGATCAGGTGGATTTATGGTGTATACCGATGCGTCCGTTCAAGGTTTAGGGTGTGTGCTTATGCAACATGGTTGGGTTATAGCCTATGGTTCCGGACAGTTGAAGGATCATGAGAGAAATTACCCGACACATGACTTGGAATTAGCCGCAGTAGTGTTTGCACTGAAGATATGGCGGCATTACTTGTACGGGGAGAAATTTCAGATATATACAGACCATAAGAGTCTGAAGTAAATATTCTCGCAACGAGAGTTGAACTTAAGGCAGCGACGGTGGATGGAACTGTTAAAGGACTATGATTGTGAGATTTTGTATCACCCGGGTAAAGCTAATGTAATAGCAGATGCACTGAGCCGTAAGCATGTTGGCATGGTATCTTACATGATGATCAGGGAGCATGATTTGATAGAGTAGTTCTCTAGCCTTAGCCTGACAGTTATTTCCTCTGACTAGTATGGATTTACGGCTAGTTTTCCTATAGAGCCAGATTTGATGGATCGGACTAGGGAAGCTCAAAGGAGTGATGATTATTGTGTCGGGGTAGCCGATCAGATTTAGATGGGAGTTGTGTCAGATTTTGAGATTGGCACAGATGGAATACTGAGGTTTAGAGGCAGGACATGTGTTCCCAGAGATTAGCAGATTCGAGAGTTGATTTTAGCAGAGGCCCATACCTCTAAATATACATTACATCCAGGTAGTACTAAGATGTACCAGAATCTCCAGAGAGTATATTGGTGGCCTAAGATGAAAAAGAACATCGCTGATTTCGTTTCTAGATGTCTAACATGCCAGCAGATTAAGATTGAACATCAGAAGCCTACAGGTATGCTTCGACTGGGATCGATTCCTACGTGGAAATGAGAACATGTGACTATGGATTTTATCATGGGATTACCACGGACCCGGAAGGGGTATGATGCTATTTGGGTGATCGTAGATAGATTGACTAAGTCTGCTCATTTCTTGGCCATGAGATCTACAGATTCAGTTAGTACCTTAGCCGAATTGTATGTCAGGGAGATAGTGAGGTTACATGGTGTTCCAGTGAGTATTACTTCTGATAGGGATTCTCGCTTTACCTCTCATTTCTGGGAGAGATTTCAGGAGGCTATGGGATCCTAGCTAAATTTTAGCACCGCTTTTCATCCACAAACAATGGACAGTCCGAGCGTACGATACAGATGCTCGAGGATATGTTGAGAGCGTATGCATTGGACTTTAGAGGTGTAACGCCCTCGGAAGCCGGATTTTCGGGCTAACTTTTTCTTTCACTTCCTATGTTTGTCTCTCGCTCAGTGTAGCTAAAACCTAATGAGTAGAATCCCACTCCTATAGTTATTTAAGACTAGTTGTCTAAGGTCCCATTATAGTCTTCTCGTAAGACGTGTCAAAAACAACACTGAAAAAACTTGTGTCCCTATTTCATTTCAGTATCCATCCTCATACTAAGTACAACATCGTTCAACCTATAGCAATTTCCAAATCTCAGTATAACTTCTAAAATACTTAGCATCCATGGATCTCATATATAATTAAATATCGAAAATTCAACTTAACTACATAACACAGTAGGTTTACAGATTTGATATCTCCTAGTTCTTACATCCCAAATCCTATACATTGTGTGCACAAAAGAATTTAGCCTGGGATATAAACAAAAGAACAAAGATTATACCTTCTTTCAAAATACAACTTTCAGCAACTCAACAAAAAGACTCTCCGTGCACCACGCTCGTGCCGAGTCTACCTGAAATAATCTGAGGTGGAAGGGGGTGAGCTTTGGGGAAAGCCCAGTAAGAAAGCATACGCTAAACGATGTTAGGTTTCTACTATGTTTAATGCATGTGTATATGTGAATGAGTGTGCCAAAGCTCATGCTTAAAGATGTTTTATCGGAAATAATACCAAATTAATAAACCATAGTTTATAAGCTATAAAATGTTATGCCAAGTAATTTCAAAACAATTTAGTACTCAAGCATTCACCGAATCAAGATATATATAGTAGTAGTAGAAATGATACATTCGCTCGTCTTTGTAACAGTATCGTAATATACATTTAAAAACATTTACATGAGACGAGCATTAGGAGATTCGGCAACGTAACAGGAATCTTTGGAAATATAACCAAGAAGCTTTCTATGAAAGCATCCACTGTAGCTAGCAGTGGTCGGTGTCCCATACCAGGGCTCTATCCATGATCATGAATCATCCCAGCACCAGTGATCATCTGGTAGCTGAGGTACAAGTCACGACTAGTTGTCGGACAATCATACGTAATTACCGCTACCCATTTGCCACACAGGCGGGATCTATGACGCAATTACGTATACGGCGCCTCAATGCCACACAGGCATAATAAAACGCCACACAGGCGAGTGCCACACAGGCATTTCCAAGTGCCACACAGGCATTTCCAAATGCCACACAGGCATTATACATCGTCACATGTATCATGAGTCAAAACTCGTTTAGAAATCTATCTTACAAAATAGGTTGAGTACTAAAGGCATAAACCGTTCCACATACTTATAGTTTTAGAAATCTAATCGTACGAAGTCTCAATAACAAATAGTAGTGATTAATATGCATGAGGTTTTAAAGGCATTTAATAAATCCAATTTAATATCAAGAAACTTATTTAGACAATTTCTAACGAATTTTCGGCATTATAACGGCATAGGTAGAACACTACCCAGCGTCATAACCACAAATCAGATACCTGTAGAAAACTCAATCAAGCAATATCTCTTCAATACACCAATTTCCAATATACATCCAAATCCAATTCCAAGTCCAAATCCAAAACATTATGCATTTAAAATTCAATCCAACGTATTTGGGCAATTAACCAAAAAATGCATTTAAATCCATAAATATTAAATAACATTAATTTAAACATGCATAAGCATAGTAGACTGACAGGCATTTACCGTATATTCCCTTACCTAATGTGTACCACAAAAAAAAATGTTGGTGTCGCACACTTGTACACCTTGAACTTTCTAATACTTCTTTGATTTTCTTTACTTTAGCCTTTAGTTTAGGGTATTGAACATCATCTATCTCATAAAATTTCCTCCTACATTAAAGCACACAAAAATATAAAAATTTATGTTATTTATTCACTTAGGAAATTTTATAGTCTAAATTCTTTCATAAGATCATTACCTTGAAACTTCTTCTTTGGCTATCAAAATATTTTCTTTAACCTCCTTGAATTTTATCTTCACTCAAACCTACATCAACAACATTTTTAGCCTCCTACTATCTCTTATAACCAACAATTTAAAGACTAATAAGGTAGCCATGCCTTTACCCTTTCAAGCTTGGGACTAGCCGAAAGCCCCTGTTTTGCTTCAGCTCTTCTCGAATGTCAGACCCACATTTTGTACCTTTTCTCTAGCAAAATGAGTACACAACCAACACCCTTTTTAAGGCTAAGAAAAACCTACACTAGCTGTTGATGCTACTGCCAAGATCTGCTTCATCTCTTTTGATCTTCGCTTGTCCTGCTTGTTACCGTGACTTGTGTTCCCTTTTCTTCCCTATTTTCGGTACCGATCTGCTCTTCTAGGCCGCCTGAACAGCCTTTCCTTTTTCCTTTGTTTCTATTTCCGTTGAGATGCCCAGCTTCAATCCCTATCTCGTCGCATCTCTCACCCTCGTCGCTCCTCTCCTTTCCTTTCCTATTCACTTTCCAGATCTGTTTTCTCTCTTTCCTTTGTTTACACTTTTGTTTTGTTTTAATTCTTTTGGTTCCCACGTGAATGGGTAAAGCAAGGAAGCCGATTGGCTTCTTTAAAGAGCCAATCAGTTTCATCCTTTTACTATTATTATATTATTCCTATATTATATATAAGTATATTTTATATTATGTAGGTACTTGGTTGTAGTATTTTATTTTATTTGTTTTGTTTTATTATATATGTGTATACAATACTTATTATTATATATATATATATATATATATATGATATATAATCTGTAACTACACCCAAGACTCACACTCAGATTAAATAATTCTATTATTTCCGAATTTAACTAATTAAAATACATTAAATCAACTTTATGAACTTAGTTGATTTACTCAAGGCTTAACCAAATTTATAGGCTTACTGTAGCTTGTCGCTCCCGAGCTCGAAGTAGGCAAGATCTCTTATCTCCGGGACTACTTAAGCCGTGCCGAGATGTCCACATGTCTACATGTCCCTATGTAATTATTTTAAATTTATTTTTATTAGTTATAAAATTGTGCTAAATAATAGACAATTAATTTAATATAGTAAGAATTTTTCGGTTATTACAAGAGGCTCATGGGACGATCACTTACCTCTAGCAGAGTTTGCTTATAATAATAGCTTTCACACAAGCATTGGAATGGCACCTTATGAGGCCCTATATGGCAGACGATGCAGATCCCCGATAGCACGGGAAGAAGTGGGAGACCGTAAAATACTAGCTCCCGATTTGGTCGAGCAGGCTTCCCGTGACGTACAGATGATCTGTGAGAGGCTCAGAACGGCTCAGAGTCGGCAAAAGAGTTATGCAGATATCAGGCGTCGACTACTAGAGTTTGTAGCGGGTGATTATGTATTCTTAAAGGTCTCACCGTCCAAAGGTATAATGAGATTCGGAAAGAGAGGAAAGTTGAGCCACCGATACATTGGGCCTTATGAGATTTAGATCGCGTAGGGGATGTGGCATATCGGTTAGCACTACCACCAGAGTTGTCAGGAGTGCATAACGTATTCCATGTCTCGATGTTGAGAAAATACTATCTATATCCTTCTTATGTAATTCGGCATGAGCCATTAGAGATCAGAGAGGACATGAGTTACGTTGAAAAACCGGTGCGGATACTAGATAGGAAGGATAAAGTATTGCGATCTAGGACGATTCCTTTGGTTAAAGTGCTCTGGCAGTATCATAACGAGGACGAAGCTACATGGGAGTTGGAGGGCCTTATGCGCGAGAGATATCCAGAGCTCTTTCAGTGACAAGTCTAGGTGAAATTTGGAGGACCAAATTTCTTAAGGAGGGGAGAAATGTGAAACCCGATTTTATTATACTGTATAGCATATTGTAAATGATGGATAATCGAAATAAATTATTTAGTGGAATTAACTAATTATTGAGTATGCAATTCCACTTTACATTAAGGAATTTTTGGAATTATGGGCTTAATAGCAAACAAAGGAAGATGGACAACACACCAACAAAGTACTACACTTAGTATATTCGGTTGGAAAGAATTAATAGGAAAAGCAATTCAAGTCATGGATAAAATGGTATGTAATAGGCACTAATTAAACATAACATGATGCCTAGAATCTTGTTGGAGGAAGCTTTGAAAATGAAGCATGAAGGAAAGTCAAGAAAAGAGGCTAGGAGTGGATTTCACGCCACTTTGCTTCTCCTTGTGCCAATCGGTTGAGACCAAATAGCTTAACCAATTTACATGCAATGTGAAAGATAATTAATGGCAAAGAGATCAAAGTCAACATGGGAAAGTTTGTATTGGTTGAGGAATATGACAAGGAAAAAAATAGGTCACTAGGCAGCAGAAAATTTGCTGCTGCACGCCACTTCTGTTAGAAGGAAAAACCGGCTGTGTTGGATGAGTTGAGAAGAAAAGAAAATTGGCACATCATCCTTTGGCTGCAGCTTTTATCTACAAATTAATGAATGTAGAATATTGTTACCATGCCGTACCTTTGGCTACCATTTTTCTTCAACCATTAATGAGCAAGGAAAGTGATGAGCAAAGAGATTGGAAGCTACAAGACTTAATAGCCAGCTATAAAAGTTGATTAAGCTAAACAAAATGTAATACAATTCTCTTCAAGATCGACATTACCGATTTCTCTTGCTTCATCTTGGTTCATTTCTCCCTCATTTACTTGACAAGAATTCCTCTCTTGCTACCTAAGCATCTAGTCTTCCTTCATGTATTTTCCTTCACTCATAAAACCATCCAAGTGAATAAAGGAGAGGAAGATTGACGTGGGGAACAACAAAACAAGTTGTGAGTTGTGTTGGCTCAATCAAACAAGGTAAATAAAGTTCCAGCCAATGTTCATGTATTTAATCCTTGATTTATGATGATGATATGTTAATCATGTGAGGTATGTGCATATTACTTGACATAAGAACATGTAGAAATTTACTAAGATGGAACTATAGGTTGTTGATGGTGTTAAGGAATAAATAAAACATGAACAAATATGAAGATTTAAGTGCTGGAAACGTTGTAAAAGTGATGAGAAATGTAAGGACCCGGCTGTCTGCGGACCAGTACCTTACGCATCCGTACTGTCCTCTTTGACAGGCCTGTCTGGCCCCCTCAAGGCTTTATCAGGAAACTTATCCCAATTCGCGTCCGCCGTGACTCGAACCCCTTACCACTTGTAAGTGTCGAGACACGACTAACCATTGGACTAGGTCTAATGGTTAGTCGTGTCTCGACACTTACAAGTGGTAAGGGGTTCGAGTCACGGCGGACGCGAATTAGGATAAGTTTCCCGATAAAGCCTTGAGGGGGCAGACAGGCCTGCTAAAGAGGACAGTACGGATGAGTAAGGTACTGGTCGGCAGACAGCCGGGTCCTTACAATAAAATGTGCGTTTTTATTGTAAGGGCTCAAAGTACCTTATGGGACATTCATCATCTCACTCATCCGTACTGTCCGCTCTGGTATCTAGAGGTGGCCCCCATCACACAGACGTGGCACTTAGCCCCTCACGGGTTTCTTTCGTGTCCGTCGTGACTCGAACCCCTTACCACTTGTAAGTGTCGAGACACGACTAACCATTGGACCTTTATTGTGAGGGCCCGAAGTGCGTTACGGGTCATTCATCACCTCACTCATCCGTACTGTCCGCCCTGGGTTCTAGAGGTGGCCTCCGTCACACAGACGTGTCAATTAGCCCCTCACGAATTTCTTTCGCGTCCGTCGTGACTCGAACCCCTTACCACTTGTAAGTGTCGAGACACGACTAACCATTGGACCTAGGTCCAATGGTTAGTCGTGTCTCGACACTTACAAGTGGTAAGGGGTTCGAGTCACGGTGGACGCGAAAGAAATTCGTGAGGGGCTAAGTGACACGTCTGTGTGACAGAGGCCACCTCTAGAATCCAGGGCGGACAGTACGGACGAGTGAGGTGATGAATGACCCGTAACGCACTTCGAGCCCTCACAATAAAACGCACATTTTTATTATGAGGGCCCGAAGTACCTTACGGGTAATTCATCACCTCACTCATCCGTACTGTCCGCTCTGGGTTCTAGAGGTGGCCCCCATCACACAGACGTGGCACTTAGCCCCTCACGGATTTCTTTCACATCCGTCGTGACTCGAACCCCTTACCACTTGTAAGTGTCGAGACACAACTAACCATTAGACTCCAATGGTTAGTCGTGTCTCAACACTTACAAGTGGTAAGGGGTTCGAGTCACGACGGATGTGAAAGAAATTCTTGAGGGGCTAAGTGCCACGTCTGTGTGACGGGGGTCACCTCTAGAACCCAGAGCAGACAGTACGGATGAGTGAGGTGATGAATGACCCGTAAGGTACTTCAGGCCCTTACAAGAAATAGGCGAGCTCCCACGTATAAGCTAATATGAATGGCGAGTTGAAGTGTGGGCGAGCTCCCATGTATAAGCCAATATGAGTGGCGAGTTGAGTGTGGGCGAGCTCCCACGTATAAGCCAATCTGAATGGCGAGTTGAAGTGTGGGTGAGCTCCGACGTATAAGCCAATATATGAATGACGAGTTATATTGGGAGAACTAGAGTATTAGCCTCAAGTCTCGCCAAAGTATTGGAAAGATTCGAACTGAATATATTGACAATCTTGATAATTTATTTTGCAGTCGAGAATTGAGAATTGACAAAGGCGAGCGGGAAGCTAAGCTTCGTAAGACCAGGTAAGGGAGTAGTATGTGAAGTGAAATGCATGTCCTGTGGAGTAAAATGTTATAAAAATATTAAGAAAATATTTTGGTTTATGACATGCATTAGTTTGATAAATTGTCTTGATTTGGGCAAGCTACAAAGCCGACCCCTTTGTGATGTTTTGAGCGAGCCAAAGATGGCAACCACTTTTGATGTTTTGGGCGGGCGACCTCTGTTTTAACAAAAATCCGGGCGAGCTAATGATAGGCGACCCCTTTTGTGATATTTAGGGCGAGCCAATAGTAGGCGACCCCTTGGTTTTGAAAGAATAGTTTTATGGGCGAACTGGCCATGTAGAAACCATAATGGACGAATTGGCCATGTAGAAACCATAATGGGCGAACTGGCCATGGACGAGCCATAATGGACGAACTGGCCATGGTTGAGCCATAATGGGTGAACTGGCCATGGACAAGCCATGATGGGCGAACTGGCCATGAGCGAGCCATAATGGGCAAGCTGACCATGAGCAAACTGACCGTGGGCGAACTGACCATGAGTGTTTTAACTATATTTGTAAACAAAAAATATAAAACCTTTTTGGAAAATAAATAATTTTGAGAAAATGATGAAATTTGTGAAATACTTCCTAAAATGTTCTTTATGAGATATAAATTGATTTTTGAGACTTTAGGCCCCGAGTTTCATGCATTACTATTTCATGAGTCTGATTGACCCGCCAAGTCATTAGAGGTCTCGAGGTCACTTGGCAAGTGTACCTGAGGACCACCCATAGATTGTGGCCATAGATCTACTGCATCCTTGGGAAGGATGATTACTATGTTCCTTTGGGGAACAATGATAGCATGATTTAATTGTAGGGTGGTGCCTAGTCTCAACTTATTGATTTCTGTTTACTGTTTTCTATACTATATTGTAAACTGTTTAGCCAGTGATTTGAATATTAAAGACTGTTCACTATATCCATCGTTTTCCTACTGGGTATGTGGTTAGGAAAAATAAACGTTTTGTGGAATATAGTTTTTGGTTTTATAAAGCAACATACACCTTCCTTACTGAGCACGTTGTCGCTCACCCCTTATTTTCCACTCCACAGATTGTTGATCTTGGATTAAGAGAATTATCTTCCAGAGATTATCGACTGCTAGAGTCAGTAGATTTTCAATATCGAAGGTATATGATTTTCTTTTATATATTCAGTGAATTTGTACAGTACTACTTTGAGTAGAAGGGAATGTATATATATATCTTATGGAAATCATGTAAAAATGCATATTTCCATATCGGTACGATGAATAAGAGTACTAATTTTAGAAAAGTGATTAACGGATGGTTAAGCATCACAGACCGCCCAACGGGTAAGTAAGTGGGATTTATAAGTAAATATTATGTTATACTGTGGATTCGGGTTGTTACACTTGGTCAAGTTGAAATCACCACTTGTATAGTCTTTACAATTTTAAATCCAAAACCACACTTAGAAAATTTCACAAGCTATTTAACAATTTATTAAACAAGCCAAATTAAAAATCAAATTTCCTTTACCCTTCTTCTATCCCTTCCTGCCTCTTTCTTTTATTCACTCTCCCAATACCTTCCCCTTTTTCGATCACAGTTGTCACTGATGAGTGTACACTGTAGATCTTAAACAATGGCCATTGTTACAGGGAGGAACGGCTTAGGGCTGGATGCCTAGCCCCACGTGGGTACGCTTGATTCCTATACAGGTCCCTATAGGGATATAGTTCGTGTATGGGTTTCTTGGATGCTCAAACTCTATTGTTTTACACAGTATATGAAATGATTGATTTACAGACAGATGACAGATTTGGTTGAAATGATTTGAATAGTGAACCGTGAAAGAATATATGAACAGTATATGAACATTGATTGAATTAAAGATAGATTGATTTTAAATGATTTGAATAGTGAATATTTATATGAACATCATATGTTTTAAAAGAGTTTCCAATAAATGTTTACATGCACCCATATGCATTATTTTATTTATAAAATTTAAAGTTATGATTTTTACTGCATATAGTGGCATAGTACCACTCTTTTATATGCTTTTCCTTATTGGGCTTTCCCCAAAGCTCACCCTTTTACTCACCATCCCAGATAGTTCTTCCGTGTGCATGGGTACAGAAGTTACAAGGTAGTGGAAAAGATCACTAAAAGTTGTGTTCAGACTTTTATATTTACAAGGTCAGGAGTACAGGCATATATGGAATTTTATATTTATGTTCAGACTAATAAATACACAGCAGATGTGTTTGTAAGCCGAATGAAATCAGTGTAGTGTTCAATTGAAACATATACATAATCTAGTGGGATGTAAATTATATTGAACTATTATAAATAGAATTATAAATATTATATTATAGTTTTATTATGATTTTTATTTATTATTGATGGTTTAATAAATTTAATAATTTAAGGTTTTATTGGTAATGAGAATTATAAAATCGAACTTACATCTACACCGAATGCGAATCAATTGATATTGATTAATTGAATAAGAAAGATAGAAGTAAAAAGAAAAATTTGGTTTGGAATTTTATAATTTTGGACGTTACATTTATATTGTGATTTATACTCTAATTTCTTATTTAATAACCGTAGAGAAATTATTCTAATGGTATAAATATTAATTGTGAAATCTCCAATTTCCTGTAAATTTTCATAATTGTGTAATGTTTTCAACTTAAATGATGTAAATGAATATGAAAATCTGAACATGTAGATGATATATGGGACATAGATGGAATAAAAGGAATTGATGGTCAAATGGTCGAGGGTCAAAAGGTCAATGGTTGAGATGAGATGATAAGGGATGAAGATGCATTAAATGAGAATTAAATAGATTTGTCATCTTCTCCATCAACAAAGTCGGCAGCCACCATTGCCATCTTTCTCTTAAATTCTCATAAGTTTCCTCCATAATTACCTTAACAAACTACCTTGTTCCTCCATCGAATCAACAAACTCCTTAAACGAAGAACATTCCTCGTCACTAGCTCTGCTAATACCTGTAATTTGGAAAGCTGAATCTAAGTATTTGAGGAGATCTCATTTCTATCAATTTTGGGTGACTAACAAAGGTAAGAGAAGAAATTGATTCATTCAATTTTGTCCATGGTTTGGAGTTACGTGGAGTTAGTGTAGTGTATTCGTAAAGATTTCGTAAAGGTTTGAATTATTATGATGATTTCAGCTTTAAAGAAGCAAAAAGGAAAGCATGGGTGCAATCAAGTGATTGGCATTTTCGGAGTTAATTAAGGTAAGAAATGTATGTAACGGACGTAGGGTGACTATGTCCACATGTTTTAAAGATTTTGGGACGAAACAAAAGTTGGTTGAAGTGCAGGAAATATCAAATTCGAGTTTTCCTCCTAGTTACCAAATTGCTAGGAGCAGTCGACTGCCTAGAGATAACAAAAGCGTAACTTTTCTGAAAACTGACTCAAACCAGTCGACTGCCTTGTTTAGCAGTTGACTGCCATTTTCTCAAAAGCATTCTGTTTTGCAAAACCAGTCGATTGCCCTGTTTTGAGAAGCATTCTATTTGCGAAACCAGTCGACTACCAATGAGCCAGTCAACTTCATTTTTTCAAAAAGCATTCTGTTTCAAAACTAGTCGACTGCCATATTGGACCAGTCAACTGCCCTTATATGTTTTCGAATTTTGAAATATTCGAATTTTAAAGGAAAATAAATTCAATAAAACAATATATGTGATAGCAGTCGACTGCCCTGTTCGTAAATGAGGTTTTCAAGGCCTATTGCATATAAGTACAATTGTATTATTAAAGAAATATATGACTAATGTTTTAAGACTATGAACTCCTTGATGATCATGCACATTATCTGTATCTGGCTGTGGGACTCTAATCAAGTCCTCAGTATTTATATCTGTACTTGGCTGAGAAACCTTAGTCCGGTCCTCAATGCCACAGATGTCACCTGACTAGTGTTCACTATCACTACAAGAAAATAGATTTTTAGTGACGGAAATTTAGCTACGGAATTTTTTCGTTGCTGAAAAATGATATTAGCAACGGATTAGCGACGGAAATTATGTTTAGATTAGCGAAGAAATTAGCGACGGAATTCTATCGGTAATTAGCGACGAAACATTTTCCGTCGCTAATTATGGCGGGAGATACTGTACAATACTACCAAAAATTAGGTATTAACGACGGAAAAATTCCGTCGCAAAATATTTATAATTATTTTTTTATTTTCATTATAGCGACGAAATTTTTCCATCACACATATATTTATAATTATTTTTTTTATTTTCGTTATAGAACTGGATGAAAATTAGAGATAGAATTTTTCCGTTGCTAATTCCTTCGCTAATTGTCTTTAGCGACGAAATTAGCGACGGAAAAATTCCGTCGCAAAAATATTTATAATTATTATTTTTTATTTTCATTATAGAACTGGACAAAAAGTAGCGACGAAATTTTTCCGTCGCTAATTGTCTTTAGTGACGGAAAAATTCCATCACAAAAATATCTATAATTATTTTTTTTATTTTCATTATAGAACTGGATGAAAAGTAGCGACGGAATTTTTTCGTTGCTAATCCGTCGCTAATTGTCTTTAGCAATGGAATTAGCGATAGAAACATTCCTTCAAAAAAATATTTATAATTATTTTTTTTATTTTCATTATAGAACTGGACGAAAATTAGCGACGGAAAAATTTCGTCGCAAAAATATTTATAATTATTTATTTTATTTTCATTATAGAACTGGAAGAAAATTAGCGATAAAATTTTACCGTCCCTAATTTTGTCGCTAAAGATAATTAGCGATGGAATTAGCAACGGAATAATTCTGTCGCTAAATATTTGTAATTATTTTTTTTATTATAAAACTTTATGAAAATTAGCGATGGAATTAGCAATGAAAAAATTCCGTCGTTAATTTTTTTATTTTTATTATAAAACTTTACAAAAATTAGCGACGAATTTTGTTCTGTTGCTAATTCCGTCGCTAAAGACAATTAGCGACAGAATTAGTGACGAAAAAAATCCGTTGCTAAAACCTCAAAAAGTGTGTTAGATCTAGTTAGCGACGGAAATTTTCCGTCGCTAATCCGATGGAAATTCCATCGCTAATTCCTCAAAATTCTCAAATTCCCTCTTTTTTTTCTCTCTTTCTCGCCCGTGTATGCCATTTTTAGTCTTTACTCTTCATTTTTTCTAGTCGCCACCTCTCTACCCTGTCCAGTCGCCGCCAGTCACCCTTCCTCCTATCCTCGCCGCCGGTCATCCCTCTTGCTATCTTCAAAAAAAAAAAAGAAACAAAAGTGTGTTGCCCTCTCCCCCAAAAAACAGCCAGTCGCCCCTCCCCCCATCAGTCTCCATCGTTGCCGCTCGCCCCCCAGCCGCCGATCGCCCCTCACAGTGGTATTATATCTTTATTTCTTATTTTTACATTTAAAATTATATATTTATTTGTTTATATTGTTAGTTTGTTTTATTTTTATATATATTCTCTTTTTATATATTGTTAGTTTGTTATTTATTTGTTTATATATTATTATTTCTTTGTATATATATATTTAGTTATATGTATATATTTTTAATTTGTTGTGTGTATATATTTATTTATTTGTATATATTTATTTGTGTATGTCAAAGTTAGTTGTTTATATATATTTATTTTTTTACATATATTTGTATTTATTTATTTGTGTATATATATATACTTTGTTGTTGTTTATTTGTTTAATTAGTTACTAATGCTTTTAATATTGTTGATATATATACACATTTAATAGTATATATTTATTTCTATATATATAATAATATTATTAGGAAATTTGTATATATACTTGAGTCATCCGCCTCCTCAGCAAGTCCAATATTCTCGGTTTCTCAATCAACAGTAAGCCAGGATGAGCGAATCAATATGATAGAAGAGAAACTTGATGAAGTTCTCAAATATTTACCGCAAATGCACCAATGGATGGTTGAGATGACTCATGCATGGAAGAGTAGCAAATGAGGCCCTTTAAATCCCGATGATAGACACTCACCGAAACTCGGAGATGGGCCTTCTTCATGAATCTCTGTTTTAATGTAAGAAATATTAAGTACTTTGTTCTTTTTATGTTTTAAGAATTTCATGGTTGTTGAGAGATGTTATGGATTTTATGAATTTTAACCATGTTTTATGATTATGTATGAATTTTATTGATATTTTATGTTTATGTATTAAAGTCTTTTAAATGTTGCAATAGTCCTGAATTTAGGGTTTTAAGCATAAATTTAGATTTATTTCAGAAAACTTTTGGAAAGAATTTTGGAATTTAACATTTTGGTAGTGAAATGCACAAATAAAAGATGAGGATGAAAAATATATCATTAGCGACGGAAATAATAGCATTAGCGACGGAATTTTCTGTTGCTAATACCATTAGCGACAGAAAATTTCTATTATTAGCAACGGAATATTCCGTTGTTGATAACATTCAGCGACAGAATACTTTAATAACATAAAAAATAAATTTATTATTAGCGACGGAATATTCCGTCGGTAAAAGATTTTAGCGACGAAGTTTTTTAATAAAAATTTAAAAATAAAAATAAAATTAGTGACGGAGTTAGCGACGAAAAATTCTGTTGCTGATACTTTTACCGACGGATTATTAATGGCAGCATTTTCATTTTAGCGACACAAAATTTTCGTCGCTGATATCAAAAAATTCGTTGTTGATAAGTATAAATTCCATCGCTAATTAGCGACAGAGTATACTTTCAGCGACGGAATGAGCATCAACGACATTGATTTTTCCAACGAAAATTTTTTGTCGCTAATCCATTGCTAAAATGTTTCAGCGACGAAATCAGACTTTTAGCGACGGAAAATTTTGTCGCTGAAGGTCCCTTTTTTTGTAGTGTGTGGCCTATTGACATTGGCCAATTGTCTTTGTTATATGTTTGGCTAAGGGAGGATTCTTGGCCCTTACATGGGTATGCCACTTTCCCTTACAGGATATTATCTAGTGCATGTTTGAATTGGAAGGTAAATAGTCTCAACTTGATTTGAAAGATATCTGTATATGTGATTTCAAGTGATTTAAGGCATATGCAAGTATTTGAATTTCTTGAATATATGTAAGAGAATTATATGATGATGCATATGCCATTATCTGATTTACCTAAATATCTGTTATGTAACTTATTTGACTATATGAAAATGATTTATAAGATTTGATTCATTATCTACTCGATATTTGATCTCAAAGGTTTCCACATGACATTATAGAGCCAGGTAGGAAAACAACATATAGTGACATAGTACGCTCTTTTATATATATTTCTTACTGAGCGTAAACTCACCCCTTTACAACATTTTTCAGACTATTTGAAGTGATCCTCCGCTCAATATAGAGGAGCATACTTTTGGGATAGCTATAGCCTTCCTTCGAGGCACGCTTCCATCTTCCTTGAAGGTAGCTATTCATTTTGTCATATATTTTAGAATACGGTACAGTACAATGATGTATATTATACCATTTGGGGATATAAGTTATGTAAGTTATGTGAGATCCTAATGTATTTGACTTATATGTATATATGAAAAAAAAAAGAACTCTTCAATTGAAAATTGACATCATGTTATAAGTGACGAAGTATGAGGTATAAGAATGAGAGAAGGATGACTCCGACGAACAGCCTAACCACCCTTATGTGAAAGAAAGAGTTATGTGTATTTGGGAGTGACGAGGATGTCACATTAATAATATAGAAAGTTATAGGGAGAACTTACACTGACATTGAATGCAAACCATATAATTGCAATTGATCAAATGTGAATAAGTGTTTCAAAAAGAAAAAGTTAGTTCAAAATTTAGCATTTTCAGATGTTACACCTAGACCTGCTGGCATTGGTGGCATGTTGCAAAATTTTGACGGAACCATTATTCACATTTTCTCTAAGAACATTGGTATGGTTGATTCAAACATTGTCAAACTCCTTGCAGTTGTGGAAGCTCTCTCCATCATTAGTAAGGCAAGCTTACAATTCCCTCAGCAACTGATAATTGAATGCGATTCGAATGTGGTCATCCCATAGTTAATCAAAATCAATAGCAACCCATGGAAGCATAACAATCTTATCAATAAGTAGTGTGTAAAATCCGATTTTATACTACTGTAAACCGAAATTTCATAAAATTTGATAATGGAAATAAAGTAAATATTGTGTATTGATTTTCACTTGGATGAAAAGTTCCTTAAATTGAGATGTGCATGAATGTTGGTGTGATAATGTATGGGCAAGGAAGACTGCTCGCCAATGGGCGAGCTAACCTGGCGAATAGAATGCCAATATTGTTGGTTAGGGCGAGTAGAGCAGTTCGCCCAAGCTGGCGAGCTCGCTAATCGCCCAGACGGAAAAAAAAATATTTATATATATTTTAAAGTTAAATAAGAGTGAAATTTGTGGGAAAGCATGGCAACTAAGTCAATAACGTGTGGGAAGAAAAGAATTCTACTTGATTTCGTTTACTACAATAGTCTCCATGAAATTAATGCTAAGTGTGAAAGCATTTAATGAAGAATATGGCTGTCAGACAAATGGAGAAAAGAATGAAAGGAGAGCCAATCAACGTTGGTTGACAGGGGCGTGGACTAGGAGTTAGCCAATCAACGATGGCTGGAAGAGAAATGGCGTGGAAAAGAGAAGAAAAGAAAATGGAAAAGTCAAGGAAAGGGGCGGCAGTGGACTTCTCGCCAATTGCTCTTCTGACAAGGGGAATAAGCAATAAATGGAAGTGAAATTAGTCAAAAAGGAAGGAAGAAACGGACTGCAACGGGAAGTTTACCACGGTTCCTTTTGTCACCAATTTCTCTGGGTTTTAATTGCATGAAAGACGTGCAATGATAACAGATAACAGGATAAGGAAACAGGTGGTTGGTTCTAACAGGTTTTATTGGGCTATATAAGGAGGGACATGTGAGAAGAAGAACCAACATAGCAATTTCATCTTCTCCAGAAAACCCCTCGCCAGTTCACTTCCACTGCAAGATCACATGCAGTCCTCCCGTTTCATTCATATATATAAGCCATAAAAACTTCATTTTAAGTTAATCAAACCTTTCCTCACCGTTGAAGAGCTAAGGAACAAGCAAAACAAAGCTAAGTGAGGCAGAAAAGCACTCTGCTCCAGGAAGTGCAACTCAGTTGAGGTGAGCTTCCATATTCCTATGGTTATTGTGATAAATGAGGGTATATTTCTATGTTTATAACATGATAAACGTAGATATAGCCTGGTTGTAGTTAAATCGTGTGGAAAAAATATAAGAAATTAGATGGAAATGAGTTAAGAAAAGCAATAGGCGAGCAAGGAGTATTCGCCCAAAGGGCGGGCGAGTACAATGTATACATGACGGGGCGAGAACATGTTCGCCAATAGTTATAGGATAATCTGGAATGTGGAAGTAAGGGCGAGGACCAATGATCGCTAAATGGCGAGAATGGCGATAACAGTGTTTGCAAATGTAAAAGTTCATGATCGCCAGTGGGGCGAGTAGGAGAAAAAGAGGTCGCAACCGTAATCCAATACATGGGCGAACTCCTATGAATAAGCCGCTAATGGACAGCGAGCTATGTTGGGCGAATGGCGAACTTATTCTCGCCAATGTGCCATATTATTAGGAAAAATAAAATAGTTTTGGAAAATATTAATAGTTGAATAATTACTTTTGCAGACGGGATTCGAGGAAGGCGGGCGAGAAGAAAGATTGTATCAGACGAGGTAAGGAAGTAGTATGTGATGCAAATGCATGTCCTGTGGAGTAAAAACGTTAAGAAAATATTAGAAATTGTTTTATTTTCTGGCATGCATTGGTTGATAAACTGTTTTGGTTTCGGGCGAGCTACAAGCCGCCATATGTTGTTTTGTGAAGCGTGATACATAGGGCGGGCGAGTAGTTTGTTCTAAGAAAAACTCGGGCGAGCCAATGGCGAGCTCTCTGTTATGAGAACTGGGCGAGTACCCTTGTTTTAAAGAAAAAATCCGGGTAAGCCATAGCCGGGCGAACTCTTTTTAATGTGTTTGGGCGGGCGAACTATTAATGGCCAGCCACAATCTTTATCTTGAAAAGCTATGAGTCGGGCGACTAGTAATTCACCGCCTTGGCGAAATGACCGGCGGGCGAATTGACAAACGAGTATTTTCTCAACGGAAAATAAATAAATAAATAAAGAAATTTCGAGTTAATTTTATTTATTTTTATTTATTTTGAAAATAGAAAATATCAACCTTTTGGGCGAGTAGACTCTCGGGCGAGTAGTCCCTTGGGCGAATAGACTCTCGGGCGAGTAGTCCCTTGAGCGAATTGGACAATGGGCGAGCTGACCCTGGGCGAACTAGCCGTGGGCGAAACAGCTCCAAATGTGCCTTTTTCTCATAGAAAATGTTGAAAATGGAGGGTTGTTTTACTAGTTATAAACCCTTTTGGAAACTAAATCATTTTATGAAAATGATACATATGATAACTTGATTTTGAGACATTAGGCCATGAGTTCATGCATTATCACTCATATACTTTGCGTGACCCATCTAGGGCGATGGCTCGGGTCAAAGAGACCAACGAGTGCACCCTAGGGCGTCACAGGGCTGATGGACCTGCCAAGTCTTCAGCGGTCTCGAGGTCACTTGGCAAGTGGACCCGAGGACCACCTACAGATTATGGCCATACATCTAGATGAGATAGCCGTGAGGGGCGATGGCCTACGGGTGCACCCCAAAAGCGGATGATTTGTGTTCTTTGCATGATTTAAATTATTGCCTAGTCTCAATTAAATGATTTATGAAAGGATCTGGTGAATCCTGTTTCATGTTAACTATATTTATTCCTAATGAGTTTGAACATTAGGACAATTAAATGGTTTTTGAGATTACAGCTTTTATTTTATAAAGCAGCATACACCTTCTTTACTGAGCACATTGTCGCTCACTCCTTATTTTTCCACTCCACAGATAACTGATTTGAACTAAGAGACTTACCTTCCTGAGATTGGATATCGAAGGTATGTTGTGTTCTTATATGTATTCAGTAAAGTTGTACAGTACTACTTTAATTATAAGGGAATGTATATACATATTAAGAAAATAATCTAATTATTCTTATTGAAGTGATAGGAGTTGATAAGCATCACGGACAGCCCAACCAGTAGTAAGTGTAAGATATAAATGAGTAACATATTATATAGTGGAAATTGGGATGTTACATAGTGAAACCTGTATTCTTGCTTAGGTTCTGTCTCCTTCATTCATGTCTTCAGAGAAGCAAATCATTTTGCAGACTCCTTGGCCAAAGCTGGAGTTCGTAGATCTATCTAGAGGTATGGTTGTAATTCTCTTTTATCATCGAAAAACATTTCTTTGCCTTTCAAAAAAATAAAAGAGATGTTAATAGCGTTTGACAAATATATTACAAAAATGTTGTAGAATGCCTAAAACTATTTTAACAGTATTTTTGTATATTTCTAATAAATAAAAAATAAATAACCAATTTTATTAAATAAAATCACAGGTTTTTAAGTGAAACTAATAAATAAGGTAAAAAACACTTTTGTTAATTAGAATAAAAAATAAAAGAAATCAATATAAAAACTGGATAACAATAAAAAAATTAATGTGAAGTAATATCCTTCCCATAATTTTGTGAATAATTGAAAAGTAAAATAGAAAACTGACTGAATTGAATTTTTTAAAAACATAAAATCTAAAACCAAACTGAATTACACTCTAATCCGAATAAACTAGACCAATTTTTGACGTCAATTCAGTTTGGTTTGCTATAAAATAGAAAATTTTCATTTTTTTCTTTTTTTATTAATAACAAAAGAAAATCGATGCAAAAAATGATGAATCTCTTCTAAATATACACCTATCATATAAACTACAAGCAGTAAAAGCTAATTCCTATATTTCATCAAGGATTTGTATAAAAAAAAAAAGAAAACATAATATGAATTCTTATATTTCGATTTTATAACTATATTAATGTGCATGCAAAAATCCCCAAACCTAAAATAATCAAGCAAACCTGAACTGTTTAAAACTTCAGACACTACATTTATACCTTATCCTCGCTATTTAATTGTTCGATTATAAGCATCAATAATTAGGCATATGTCAAACATTGAGAACAACATCTAGCTAATTAGTCCAATTCGTGGAAAGAGTAGTGCAGCCATGCATCATAATTCAACAGTGCTTGTGCTTGAATAGTCTATTTTCTGCCTTTGAACAAATCCATCCGTAAGAAAAAAGCGTGAAGGTTAGCGATCCACGATAGTGTCCACAGTTTTTCTTTTTTCATGCTTTTTTTTTTCTTTTGCTTGTTTTAATTTTACTCTTCAATTTTTATAGTATTAAATAAACTCTATGTTACTCTCTTTTTCCTTTTTTATTTGGGGAATTCAAAAAAAGTGTAGTAGATACTCCATTTTATTTGAAATCTTTAGAAGTGTTTTTTTTTTGTCAGTTGTGTTTTATACAATGATTAATATCCTATACACAGTCACTAAAATAGAAAACTGAAGAGTAATATCCTTCTCATAATTTTGTGAATTATTGAAAACTGATTGAATTGAATTTTGTGAAAACATATATCAAAAGCCAAACCGAATTACACTCAAATCCGAATAAACTAGACCAATTTCTGAGGTCAATTCGGTTTGGTTTGCTATAAAATAGAAAATTTTCACTTTTTTCTATTTTTTTTATTAATAACAAAAGAAAATCGATGCAAAAAATGATGAATTTCTTCTAAATATACACCTATCATGCAAACTACAAGCAGTTAAAGCTAATTCCTATATTTCATCAAGGATTTGTATAAAAAAAAAAAGAAAACATAATATGAATTCTTATATTTCGATTTTATAACTATATTAATGTGCATGCAAAAATCCCCAAACCTAAAATAATCAAGCAAATCTGAACTGTTTAAAACTTCAGACACTACATTTATATCTTATCCTCACTATTTAATTGTTCGATTATGAGCATCAATAATTAGGCATATGTCAAACATTGAGAATAACATCTATATGCTAATAGTTTTAATATGTTTTAAACTTTAGACACTACATTTACACCTTGTCCTCACTATTTAGTTGTTAGATTATAAGCATCAATAATTAGGCATATATCAAACGTTGTTAACAGCATCTATATGCTAATAGTTCTCGTCTAATTGAGAAGGATCATATATGGTGGACACAATTGACTGTGAGGCATACAAACTAATAAATTTTGATGGAAAGAAGTCCCAAGGACCTGGAATGCCTAGCACTTGAGAATATATTATTGTTGAGAATGTTGGGGTTTGCCTTGAATCCCACATCGAAAGTATAGAAGAAGTTATAAGGGTTATTCCCTTATAAATAAAGTGTTAGGCTTGATTTGTAAAATATCCCAAAGAGTTATAGAGTTTGGGCTCTTATAAAAGGGTGTAGTTAGGCTCTTTGGGTAGTTGGGTTGGGTTTGTAAGGAGTTTGCAATTTTTCTCTTCTAAAAATTGCACGGTTATAATTGTTTGATTGGTTATTAAATTGGTTGGGTGGTTGTAGGCCAAATTGGTTAGGCCAAACCACATTAAAATTATTGTGTTTGTTTTTGCTTTCCTCTATTTTTGTGGGTGTTTGGTTTGAGGGATATTTTTTCCCAACAAGTGGTATCAGAGCTGAAGGTTCATGATCCTGCGAGAGGAGGAAAGCTATGGCTGAAGGTATGTCTGGAGGTATGCCTAAGTTTGAGATTCCTTTATTTGATGGTAAAAGTAATTTTATGTTATGGCAAAGTACGATTCAGGATCTTCTAGTGCAACAAGGTCTAGATTTGGCATTAGAAGAAAATAAGCCAGATGGAATTTCTGATAAAGATTGGGTTAGAATTTAGAAGAGGGCTGTGAGCACAATTAGATTGGCACTTGCTCCAGAGATTAAGTATACTGTATTGACTGAGACGACACCAACCGGATTGTGGAAGAAGCTGGGAGACATCTATGCGTCAAAATCGCTGACGAATAGATTGTGTTTGAAGATGGATTTGTATTCTCTGAAGATGGATGAAGGTACGAATCTCCATGATCATTTAAATGAATTTAATAGATTAGTTTCACAATTATTAGCTATTGATTCTAAAGAGTTGAAAGAAGAAGAGAAGGCATTGCTGTTGTTGTCATCTTTGCCCAAATCCTATAGACCGTTAGTTCAGACTTTATTGGTAGGTAAAACTACTTTGACGTTGGATGATGTGATTGCTGTGCTGCGTGAGAATGAAAGATTTATGGGCAAAGAAGATTCTTCATCTGCGAGAGGTGTATTAGCTGCTGTGGAAGATTCTACTCGAGGGAGGACTAATGAGAGACATGGTGGATCAAGAGGGAGATCAAGATTAAGATTCAGAGATTATAGTGAGGTGGAATGTTATTATTGTGGAGAGAAGGGTCATATTCAAGCACGTTGCAAGACATTAAGAGAGGATATGACTGCATTCAAGAAGGCTCAACAAAAGAGTGATGATGGAAAGAAGAATGAGACATGTGTTGTTTTGACTGATTCGGATGATGATGTATTGGCAACTTGTTTAGATGGGCCTCATACTTATGAGAAAAGTTGGGTTTTGGATTCAGCTGCATCGATGCATATTTGCAATGATAAAGATCGGTTTGATGAATTGAAAGAGGTTGAAAGTTTAGGCAATATTGCGGTTGGGAATGGTAATCGAGTGAAGATCGAAGGTATTGGGAGTGTTCAACTCAAGCTTCATGATGGTGGTGTCAAGACTCTTCGTAATGTGAGGTATGTACCCAGTTTTAGCTACAATTTGATTTCTTTGGGTGAGTTAGCTTCACGTGGGTACACATATGTTGGTAATAATGATTGGTGCAAAGTATACAAGAATGGTGGTTTAGTTTTGCAAGGAAAGAGGAATGAGAAACAACTATATTTGCTTGATGATGCAAAGGATAGAGTTGTTTCCAAGAGTAAGAAGATTCAGAAGCATGTTAGTTTTTCAGATGTTGTTGAGCAGTTTGGGGAGTTTGGGGATTCAAGTCAAGGGAGGATTTGTTGGGGTTTGCCTTGAATCCCACATCGAAAGTATAGAAGAAGTTATAAGGGTTATTCCCTTATAAATAAAGTGTTAGGCTTGGTTTGTAAAATATCCCAGAGAGTTATAGAGTTTGGGCTCTTATAAAAGGGTGTAGTTGGGCTCTTTGGGTAGTTGGGTTGGGTTTGTAAGGAGTTTGCAATTTTTCTCTTCTAAAAATTGCACGGTTGTAATTGTTTGATTGGTTATTAAATTGGTTGGGTGGTTGTAGGCCAAATTGGTTGGGCCAAACCACATTAAAATTATTGTGTTTGTTTTTGCTTTCCTCTATTTTTGTGGGTGTTTGGTTTGAGGGATATTTTTTCCCAACAGAGAAATCCCTGTAACTTAGAAAAATCATTATCTTTGTAAAAAACCTTGCGAAGGGTGCTTATGCCTTAGAAATCTCCTTAATATGGATTTCTTCTTTTAGAAAAGCCTTAGCCAATTCATCGGTTATAAAATTAAAACCCCTTTCTTAGAGCATTCACGATTTAAAAATCCCCGTTAAAGGTCTTGCATTCCAAATGACTATGTCAGAATTTATCTCTGTTTTCTGAGATTGATCAAGTGAAACAAGACAAATGATGGAAATAAAGATATCTTCATTGATAAAGTCCCTTATTTTATTTTTGAAAATTTTAATTTTTGGATTGAATTGATCGATTTTAACTAATCTTGAGTCAATTGTAACTATCAAATTCGGAGGCCGATTTAGTCTAGCTAATTAGTCCAACTCGTGGAAAGAGGAGTGCAGCCATGCATCATAATTCAACAGTGCTTGTGCTTGAATAGTCTGTTTTCTGCCTTTGAACAAATCCATCCGCAAGAAAAAAGCGTGAAGGTTAACGATCCACGATAGTGTCCACAGTTTTTCTTTTTTCATGCGTTTTTTTTCTTTTGCTTGTTTTAATTTTACTCTTCAATTTTTATAGTATTAAATAAACTCTATGTTACTCTCTTTTTCTTTTTCTTTTTTTGGGGAATTACAAAAAAAGTTTAGTAGATACTCCATTTTATTTGAAATCTTTAGAAGTGTTTTTTTTGTCAATTGTGTTTTATTCAATGATTAATATCCTATACACAGGCACTAAAGTTTTTTGACTCCACGAACGAAATTAGAGCGATGACACATATATTATGTTATTTAATTTTTTATTTTCTTAAATCTAATTTCAAAATTAAAATAAACTTTTGTGTGATTGCCTAAAAAATTTGATATTTTCGATAATTAAGTACGATAATTTTTAAGGAGTTATTTGAATTTTTTTTATGATATCAAGTCCTAGATTAATTTGAATGATATTTTTTTAAAAACTATAAAACGTTAGGTGGACTTTGTGACTTTGATTGAATTCTTTTGTCCGATTATTCAGTGTTGGACATTAAACCTAAAGGTCAAAATACTTTTTTTTTTGTTTTCTTGTTAATGTTATTTTTATATTTTTTAATGAATTATTATCTTATCTACCGCTAGTAAAATTTTTTAACTCTATAAGTAATATTACCTTTTATTTATTATTTTTTTAATATTTTTAAAGAACACGTATTATCACCCTTGGCGTCACATTATATTTTCTCTTTTTTTTTTTTTTAGCTGTCGTTTTTGACTTTGATGGGCAGGTTTGTACCTATAAATACATGCAGCAATTGTAGCCTTAGCATCACACAAAACAGTGCTGATTTAAGAGTAGAAAAAGGCAGCAACTTAGCCCTTGAGTATATTTGCTTCCAGCAAGAGAAATGGCTTCACAAGTTTCTCAAATTCTTGCTTCACCCCACGCTGCCATTTCCTCCGATGTGGAAAAAATTCGTCCCAAGGCCGATTTTCATCCTGGGATTTGGGGAGATATGTTCCTCACTTGTCCTGATAAGGTATATATAAAATTATGTTTCTATATATATATATATTGAAATTAGAGAAAATTATTTACACATTTGTTACGTGTTTATTTAATTATTTTATCATTTAATAAGAAGAAATTCCCTTCCTTGACGAGCAGAAAATTGATACTACAACTGAACAACGATGTGAAGAAT
The DNA here is from genome assembly GCA_031772115.1 of Heritiera littoralis. Classification (NCBI taxonomy): domain Eukaryota; kingdom Viridiplantae; phylum Streptophyta; class Magnoliopsida; order Malvales; family Malvaceae; genus Heritiera; species Heritiera littoralis. The sequence continues at coordinate 2,873,817 of JAPDPK010000075.1, forward strand.
TGAAAGAAGAAGTGAGGCGGATGCTTGTGGCACCGTTGGCTAATTCAAACGAAAAGTTGCCCTTCATCGATGCAGTCAAAAGGTTGGGCGTGAGTTACCATTTTGAGAAAGAGATTGAAGATGCATTGGAAGCTATATGCCATGACAGCAATGATGTTGAGAATGATCTCTACACTACAGCTCTTCGATTTCGATTGCTCAGAGAGCAAGGCTTTCGTGTTTCATGTGGTAAATTAAGTCTTCAATTTTAGCACTAACACTTAACTATTGGACAAGCATGATGTTTTTGAACTTAATTGACAAGAAGTTTGTAGAATATACTAATAGGAATGTTTGATAATGGCTTTGGTTGATTTTGCAGAGGTTTTCAACAAGTTCAAAGACGAAGGACATTTCAAGCCGTTCGTGAAGACCGATGTGCGAGGATTGTTGGAACTTTACGAAGCTTCCTACATGCGGGTGCATGGGGAAGATATTCTAGATGAAGCAATCACTTTTGCCAACACTCACCTAACTCTTGCGGTAGAATCTTTAGACTATCCTTTGTCAGAAAAAGTTGCTCATGCTTTGAAGCAGTCAATCCGAAGAGGCCTGCCAAGGGTTGAGGCTAGGCATTTTATTTCCATATACCAAGATATTGAAGCGCATAATAAAGCACTGCTGGAGTTTGCAAAGATAGATTTCAACTTGTTACAAATTTTGCACAGGAAAGAGCTAAGTGAGATCTGTAGGTAAGTGTTTGAATTTTTTTCACTGTTCTAGATTTTGAATCTTGATCACTAAAATTAAGAATTTACTATTCTATCAACGTATCACACAATAAGACTATTTATATTTCTCTTAGAAATTAACTGCTGAAAGCTAGATTTTACTAATGGGGGTATGATGTTTTTAGGTGGTGGAAAGATTTAGACTTTACAAGGAAACTACCATATGCAAGAGACAGAGTGGTTGAAGGTTACTTTTGGATTATGGGAGTGTACTTTGAGCCCCAATACTCTCTTGGTAGAAAGTTTTTGACAAAAGTCATCGCCATGGCATCCATTGTAGATGATACATATGACTCATATGGAACATATGATGAGCTGATTGTCTATACAGATGCAATTCAGAGGTTGGATCCACTATTGAACTTTGAATTTTTAAATATATATAATTAATGATGAATTGGTGGAATATTATCAGGGAAATAATCTAAAAATCGCGTTTCAGGTGGGATATTAAATGCATGGATCAACTCCCAGATTACATGAAAATAAGCTATAAGGCACTGTTAGATGTTTATGAAGAAATGGAGCAACTGCTGACACCGCAAGGGAGACAATATCGTGTCCAATATGCAAGAAATGCGGTGCGTACGAACATCTAAAGTGCTTGCTCATATTCATGATACCCAATTTGGCTTGAATCATAAAAATTTAAATCTGAAATTTCATTAATAGTTTTTGGATTTTGATGTCTCCAGATGATCCGACTTGCTCAAGCTTACCTTCTAGAGGCCAAATGGACGCATGAAAACTACAAACCAACGTTCGAGGAGTTTAGGGCTAATGCACTGCCAACATCTGGATATGCTATGCTTGCCATCACAGCTTTCGTCGGCATGGGAGATGTTATAACCCCAGAGACCTTTAAGTGGGCCGCTAATGACCCAAAGATCATCAAAGCTTCCACAATCATTTGCAGGTTCATGGACGATGTTGCTGAACACAAGGTATACTACACTATAATAATTTTATTCTTATATGAGCAACACCTTAAAGTTTATTCCTAAATTGAGTAAATATCCTATATTTAATGGCTGCAGTTTAACCATAGGAGAGAAGACGATTGCTCAGCCATCGAGTGTTACATGGAGCAATATGGGGTATCAGCCCAAGAGGCATACGATGAATTCAACAAACATATCGAGAGTTCCTGGAAGGATGTAAATGAAGAATTCCTGAAACCAACAGAAATGCCAGTACCAGTTCTCAATCGAAGCCTCAACCTTGCTAGGGTGATGGATGTGCTTTACAGAGAAGGAGATGGTTACACTCATGTTGGGAAAGCTGCTAAAGGTGGAATCACCTCATTGCTGATTGATCCAGTTCCACTTTAAATCACCTCTTTGCTGTTGGCTCCTATGGAATGAAATAATAAAATTATTAAAGTTGTACTTGAAGGAAGAGTAATCGTTGATACCATGTTTGGTTTTTTCTCTCTTATTAAAGAATACCAAAAGCGATAGCCTTCTATGCTTTATCTTTTCTTAATCCAATAAAATTCTTTGCCACTTGTCACCATTGTTTTAAATTGCGGTCGCGACCGCGTTTTCGGTCGCGTTGCGTTTATCGCAGTTGCGGACTTAGCGGAGACTATCGCGGTCATTACGGTCATCGCGGTCGTGAATTTTTTTTAATTTCGCACAATTTTATATAAAATGTAATAATTGTAATTATAATCATGTAAAGTCTTATTTTATAGTTTTTAAAGTAATTTATGATGCCTTAAGTTTATTATTTACATGAAAAAAAGTTATTCATAATTTTTTGAATTATAATAAAATATTTATATTTAAAAAATTACTTATGATAATTAAAAAATAACAAATATTGAAAATAGAGATAAATAATTATGTACTAATAAAAATTAATATACTAATTATTTAGCATTTATTATTTTTTAACTATATTATTAAGGAATTAGTGAAATACCACTTTTTTTTATTAGGGTAAAATACCAATTATCAAATATTAAATCATTATTGAAGACACCAAAAAAAATTAAATCATTATTTAACTTTTTTTTGAAAAATAAAGATTTTTATTAAGTAGGTTGGCACTTACAACCAGATTGAGACAACACACAGTACATCAAGCAGTAAGCAGCCCGAGAACAAGGGAGCAAAAGCATTTCTCTAAAGGGGCATTACAACAAACACCTAAGAAGCACACATAACTGTGTCCATGTGGTCTTTGTTTTGAAATCGGAGCTCCCCAAAAATTTACAAAGGAATCTTCAAATCTGAAAATTCAGCATAAAAAACAACAGACAGAGACAAGGATGGACTGAGAACAAAAACAACAGATAAAGAAGAGTGGCCATGCGTAAAACAACAAAAGTACGCAGGATCGATCTTCTCCACCCAAACAGCCAAACCAATAGCAGTGTCCATGCGAACTTTAGTGATGTAGAATCTTCTTGGCGTTTGCGTTTTATTCTCCTCTTTCCAACCACATAACATTTTCCTACCTTTTTTCTTCAATCAAAATTTCTTCTATGCTTAGGATTAGTGCCCTGAGCTGATGCATTGATACTTCTCCTAAAAAGCCAAAGTCTTCGATCAAAGATACATAGGCCCACCAAAATATAGAACTATTAATTGGATCTCTGGAGCTTATAATGTTAGGAAAGTAAACAACACCAAAAGTCTAACCTTTGACAAAAAAAAATCAATATTTAACCCAAAAAAATTAAATCAACACCCAAGACCCATTTATTCCTAATTTCTCAATTCCCATCAGCTTCTCAACCCTCGTCCCTCCCTCGACTCTCTGCCTGAAGAACCCACCGACCACCACCTCATGCCCACGCCTCCGACCTCACAGCCCCTCACCAGCTCACCCACTGTCGACCCCCCTCACGCCCTCACCCTCACCCCTCGAGCCTCAGTTAGCCATGATAGAGTCTTCTCCCCTGATGACAGAGTCCCCTCCCACAGCCATGACAGACCTGATTTCAATCCAGATCTACATCAAAGGTAATTCAAAATTTTATATAAATTGCTCCAGGGACTTCTTCCTCAGATCTCTTTGTTGAGAAAAAAATTCTCTATGCGTAGCAGGGAATTGGAACTAGCTGTTCCGTTGTCTTCTTTGTCTAGCTTGCTCTTGCAAGCCAATTGATGTCTTGTATTATGAATTGATGTTGAATTGATTGTGTGAAGATGTGAATTGTTTTATATTGCTCTTGCAGGCTTGTTTTCTATCTTCTTTTGATTTTTTTTCCTCTTTAGCAACTGTTACGGATGTGATCCGTACATCACACCCGCTATTTTCGTGATAGCGGTGGCGGCCTCCGCCGCTACCGCGAGATAGCGGCCGCTATTGCAAATAGCGGCCGCTATTGCAAATAGCGGCCGCTATTTAAAACACTGCTTGTCACAACAAAAAACAATTTGACAATGCTTAATTAAAAAGTAATTATGTATGTCTAGTTTCGGTATACAATTCATAATGGATTTTGAATCCGAATTAAAATGTCAAATTGAGCTTAGACTAATTGTTAAATTTGATTTCAGCATTGTTTTAGGGTAATTGACTTTGAATCAACTTGATTGATTTTTTTTGGTGCAAGAATCAACTTGATTGACTTTGGTTTGAATATCGTGTCGGGTTTTAGCCCATAATATAAAATAATTTTCTTTGATTTGCATTTAAGTTTTTTTTTTGGGGGTGGGGGGGTGTTGTGCTTTAAGCCAATTACGTTCACCAGTCCAAATCTGTCTCTTATTTTGTGGAAATAATAAAAGTAAAAAATAAAAATAGAAGGAAAGTTTCTATGAAATTAAAAGCCTTGGTGTTCAAGAAAAATTGAAAGAGAAAAGATCTAAAAATTAACCGGAAGAATTAAAAGTCTAGATCTATAAGACCTTAAATGAAACGTTCCAAAAATTTTTGAGTTCTAAATCTATAAGAACAATCATTTTGGGAAGCACAAAAATCCCAAGTTAGGAAATTCACAACAAAAAAAATTTTGGAGGCCGGAATTTACACATTTAACAGAGAAAACCCACTGAACCATTTCTAACCTTGCCATACACAAGAAAATCCTAGTCAGTAACCTAGATCAAAGAACCCAGAACATAGGATAAAAGAGAAATCGGAATTTTTTAGGTTTTAGTTCATTATCAACCCTATACCAATATAACAATGTAACAAATTCCTTTGTTGGCTAACAGAAAAGCTGAGTGAATAATTTTATTCAAGAACAGAGTACAATTTATAGAAATCGAACTCTGGAAGTTGAGAAATAACAGCTACCTACTTCGGCTAAATGACTATCATCATCTGCTAAAAGTGGACCACGTTTATCCTCCTAAAAATACTCTAACAGCCTTGACTTTTACAAAGTCTAAATAGACTCCAACACTAACAAATAAACCACAAATAAACTAACATTAAAATATTGCAGCAAAGAAATAAACATATTAAACACCAAAAGGATGCATTAAACTTTCACACTCCCCCTTAGTGCATGCTTTCAGTTTATTAAACCAAGAGCTTCACAAAAAAACTCTAGTTTAGGCTTTGCGAGTGCTTTTGTGAAGACATCAGCAAACTGATCACTTGCTCCAATTGCCTTCAGCTCAATTTCTTGCTCAAGAACCTTTTCTCGAATGAAATGGTGATGGACTTCAATGTGTTTTGTTCTTGCATGAAAAACTGGATTTGATGCCAGCTTAACAGCACTTTGATTATCACATCTTAAAGTGATTGGATAATCGACATGTCTGTAAATATCAGTAATCAGCTGCTTCAACCAAACTCCTTCTTGTGCAGCCATTGTTGCAGCACAATATTCTACCTCAGTGCTAGATAAAGCAACACAGATTTGCTTCTTGCTGCACCATGAAATTGCTGTTGATCCCATATTAAAATAGTAGCATGTTGTAGATCTTCTATCCTCCACATTTCCTGCCTAATCAGAATCCACAAAGCCACTTAACAAAAAATTTTCATTTTTCTTATACAGTAGCCCAAACTCAAGAGTGTTCTTAACATATCTTAGAATCCTTTTTCCTGCATCGAGATGAGGAACTTAGGGTATTCCATGAACTGTGAAATAACACCTACAGAAAAAGACAAATCTAGTCTTGTTATACTTAGATAAATCAAACTACCAACAAGTTGGCGAAACTTGCATTAGTCCACCATTGGTTTTCCTTCATCCTTCTTCAACTTAATGTGTGGTTCCATAGGAGTCCCTTTTGGCTTGGCATCTTCCATTGAAAAATGCTCCAACAAAGTTTGAGCATATCTTCTTTGAGACAGAAACAAGCCACTTTCCATTCGTTCAATTTCCAATCAAAGAAAACATCATGCTTTTCCTAGGTTCTTCATTTCAAATCAAACAGCCAATTCATCACACAAAGTCCCAATTTCAACATAGTTATCTCCACTAATAATCATGTCATCAACATACAAAAGTACCAACACATGCATTTTTTAATTTTTCTTAATGAACAAGCTTGGATCTGAATTCGAAATTTTAAACCCACAAAAATTCAAGTATTTAGAGATTTTACCATACCATGCATGTGGAGCTTGCTTGAGGCCGTATGAGGCTTTCTTGAGTCGATAGACATGATGAGGAAATTCTTTAGAGACAAAATATTGAGGTTGATTCATAAACACTTCTCTATCTAACTCTCCATAGAGAAAAGCGTCTTTGACGTCGAGTTGCCACAAATTCCACTCCTTGTGGGCAGCCAAGGATATAAGAGTTTTAACTGTTGTCATTTTGGCAACTGGAATGAAAGTCTTTTCATAATCTAGTCCATAGTTTTGTGAGAAACCTCAAGCTACCAACTGAGCTTTGTATCGATTTACCAATCCATCTACCTTCTTCTTTAACTTGTACACCCATTTACAAGTTACCGATTCAATGTCCCTTGACTTTGGCACAAGTTCCCAAGTGTTGTTCTTCAAGAGTGCTGAAATTTCCTCTTGCATTGCTGCTTCCCATCTTGGGTGTCCTCTAGCTTCTTTGAAGCATGAAGGTTCTCGATAGTGAATAGGCCCTGCAAAAAGACATTGGGTTATAGTGCACTCATTTGCTTTGACTTCATAGTATTTTCGCTAGATTGGTTGTCTTTTCTCTCAATTTGATCACTGTAGTGTTGGGAGAATTGGTTCATTCTCCTCTTGTGCTTGTTCTTGATCTACTAGCCTATCATTACAATCCTTTTCTTCACTGCTCCCCCTTTCACTAGACTCCTTGGCCGTATCCTAATCGGAGAAATCATCATCTAGGCTTGGTTGTAACTCTATAAAGTGATCTTTGTTGTATGCCTTTGAATTTTCATAATAGAACGAAACCTTGTCAAAGACCACATCTCTAAAAGTAGTGAAATTCTTCATTTTCGGATCCATGCACCTCCAACCTTTCTGATGCTGATCGTAGCCAACAAAAATGCATTTCTTTGCTTTTGGATCTAGTTTTGTTCTGTCACTTTTTGGAACATGTACATAACAAATTGAACCAAAAACTCGCAAGTAACTCACATTTGGCTTCTTATTGTATAAAAGTTTAAAAGGAGATTGGTTACCTAGCCACGGCAGTAGGCGATTCACCACATGACATGAGCAATTCATAGCTTCAACCCACAATTGTTGAGGAAGATTCTTGTCATGTATCCATGATAAATCTATCCCTATAAGATGTGTAAGCTTCCTTTCAGCAACTCTGTTTTGCTAAGGAGTCTTTCGACATGTCATTTGCCTTTGAATCCCGTCATCTTCACAAAACTTGAGAAATTTGTTTCCATATACTCGAGTCCATTATTAGTTCTTAGACACTTGATCTTCGCATCAAACTTCTTGAACTTAAGAAACTTTGCAAAGGCCTCATTTTTCTGCTTCAAAAAATACACCCATGAAAATCTGGAAAAATCATCAACAAATATCATCATGTAATAAAAATTACTGTTACTTGCTATTCTAGTTGGTCCCATCAGGTCAGAGTGAACTGATTCTAAAGGACTTTGATCTCCAGTTTTGTGATCTCTAGAAGGGCAAACGTTGAGATTTTCCAAGCTGACATCCTTGGCAAACCAAACTTGGAGGTATGTTCTTTAGAAATGGAACTCCATCAACCATTTGTTTCAACAAGATTTCCTTCAAGTGTTGATATCCAACATGGCCCAATCTTGCATGCCAGACTGATGCACCATTGTTTTGACTTGTCTTTTCTACATAAGCTTCAGATGCAAACAACACAGACAAGTTAGATTTTCTATTTCTGATGTAGATAACATCACTGACTATTGCCTCTACATTTCCTAGCACTTTCACCTCATTGTGTCTAAAGAGAACATACTTTCCTAAATTTGTTATTTGTGAAACTGAAACTAATTTTTTCTTAACTCCAGGAACATGATAGACACTCTTTAAGACAATTTTTCTATTGTCCTCAAAGTGTGTTACCTAAACATTGGCAATCCCCTCCTTTTCCACCGAATGAACTGAATTATCTGCTGTGACAATCACCTTAGTTCCATCATGATGGTGTGTGTTTGAAAGCAGAGAATCATCTCCAGTAAGATGGTGAGTGCAGCCAGAGTCGAAGATCCAATCATTATGGTAATCGATTAGTGCATTTGTATCAGCATTTCTTTTGGCCACCTCATTTGAGAAGCATGTCTCCCATTCTGCTACTCATACATCTTGCTTTCTATCCTTCTCTGTGACAATCTTTCTTGATATGCTTGAGCTTTCCACACTTATAGCATTTCTTCTTCTTGTTGTCCTTGGTTGACGAACCACTGGGGTGATTATTGTTGAATCCCTTATGATTTTTTCCTTTTCCTTTTGTGAATAGGACTTCATTGGTTCCTTCTATATTGGTTTTGGCCATCTGTATTGCTAAAGCTTCTTGGTTACTCAACAAATTCTCAAACTCCTCAAAGCTCGGTTGTAAGGACCAAGAGTGCTTGGATCTCTGTTAACTAGGGATTTACCGTCCCAGTACCTTACTCATCCGTACTGTCCGCTTTCGAAGCCCCACAGGCCCCTCACAGCTTTAGCGGGGAATAACACCCCAATTCACGTCTGCATGTCTCGAACCCTTGACCTCTTGCAAGTGTTGAGACATGCTAACCATTAGGCCTAGGCCTAATGGTTAGGATGTCTCAACACTTGCAAGAGGTCAAGGGTTCGAGACATGCGGATGCGAATTGGGGTGTTATTCCCCGATAAAGCCGTAAGGGGCCTGTGGGGCTTCCAAAGCGGACAGTATGGATGAGTAAGGTACTAGGGTGGTAAATCCCTGGTTCACGTAATCCAGGAACTTCTGGTCCTTACAATAAAACGCGCGTTTTTATGTCATGGCCCTACCCGTTTATTTGCCATCGGCGAGCATCCCCTAGGCGCCCTCGCCCCAGGTTTGCCTTGACTTGTAAGGAAGGGCGACCGCCTACTAGGCCTAATGGTTAGCATGTCTCAACACTTGCAAGAGGTCAAGGGTTCGAGACATGCGGACGCAAATTGGGGTGTTATTCCTCGATAAAGTCGTGAGGGGTCTGTGGGGCTTCCAAAGCTGACAGTATGGATGAGTAAAGTATTGGGTTGGTAAATCCCTAGTTAACAGAGATCCAGGCACTCCCGGTCCTTATAATAAAAATGCATATTTTTATGTCAAGGTCTCGCTTGTTTATCTGCCGTCGGCGAGCATCCCCTAGGCGCCCTCGCCCCAGGTTTGCCTCGACTTGTGTGGTAGCGGTCACCCACTCACTCACATATTGTTCGCTTTGGGCAGTCGCCCCCCCTTATGGCTTTGTCTCAAGGTGCCTGGAGTACCTCCTAGGACATTTAACACCTTGAGCACATTAGCGTGTTTCAACATTCCCAAGTGGTCAAGGGATCGAATCACGCGGAATGCGCTCAAGGTGTTAAATGTCTTGGGAGGTACTCCAAGCACCTTGAGACAAAGTCGTGAGGGAGGGCAACCCCCCAAAGTGGACAATACATGAGTGAGTGGGCGATCGCCTACCTAACAGGTCAAGGCAAACTTGGGGTGAGGGCGCCTAGGGGATGCTCACCGATGGCAGATAAACGGACGGGGCTTTGACATCGGTTGCTCTCCCCATCCTTGCATTGAAGTGATAAACGACATGTACACTTTTCGTAATCCACGAATGAGATATCTCCTTAACCAAGGCTTCTTGATCTTCTCATCTAATTATGAAATTTCAGCACACAAGTTTTTAACTTTCAAAAAATATTCAGAGATAGACATATCACCTTGAACGAGGCCGACAAGCTCATTTTCTAGAAATTGTAGTCTTGCTGTATCCTTCTTCATGAACAAGGCTTCAAGGATGTCCCAAAATTCTTTCGGTGATTGAACATCATGAACATGATCGATGAATTCCTTGCTAATCGACGTTCTTAATGTGAACAAGGCCTTTCCACACTTAATCTTCCACTTCCTTCTAGCTTCAGCTTTTTCGGGAGTATCATTTGGCATTTTATCACTACCAGACGTTAACTCCCACAGGTCCTGTCCTTGGAGAAAGGCTTCCACACACATGCGCCAATATTTGTAATTGGTGCCAACAAGCTTCTCCATGCCACTGCTAGGATTAGTTCCACTCACTTCCATGTTTTCAACAAAGAATTTGAAATAAGGACTATTTTTTTCTCCAATAAATGAACTCTTTCCTTACTTAATAGACAAGAAAAAACAAAATACTTGATAGCCAATAACCTGGCTCAGATACCATCTAACAAATTCCTTTGTTGGCTAACAGAAAAACTGAGTGAATAATTTTATTCAAGAACAGAGTACAATTTATAGAAATGGAACTCTGGAAGTTGAGATATAACAGCAACCTATTGCAGCTAAATGACTATCGTTATCTGCTAAAAGTGGACCACATTTATCCTCCTAAAAATATAGCCCTGACTTTTACAAAGTCTAGATAGACTCCAACACTAACAAATAAACTACAAATAAACTAACATTAAAATATTGCAGCAAAGAAATAAACATATTAAACTCCAAAAGGATGCAGTAAACTTTTACAAACAACCAAAAAACTAAAGAATACAAACTTAGCATCAAATTCACGAGAACCTTTAGTAACTCACAGCAGCACGGAGCCCTAGAAGCCAAACACACAAAAGGCATGCACAAAATAGGCACAAGTACACAGTAATAGCAAACATATATTTATATAGTTAATTAGTGGTGTGTGCGTGTATTAATGTACAAGTCAGTCTCGTTAAAACCTAGGTTTGGATTATTCAAATTCAACTTGGATGGTTTTGCGATTGGGAAACCGAGTCTTTCAAGTATGAGAAGAGTGTTTAGAGATGAATTCAAGAATATTAAGATGAAATTCTTTAAATATTTGAGAATTTGTTTACTTGAATGAGAATGATGACAATAAGAGATACATTTATTCAGTTTGTGACTTCTCCACCAGCAATACCCATACACAGGTTATTGAAAGTGATTTTTTAATGCAATGACTCAGGTTTAGATTTATTCAAGGGTCGGACTATCTATTCAAACCTAAAGGGCCATCCAATTTTTGAGCGGATTTGGACAAAAATATTAAGTTTATTAAAGAGGCTTAGGCTAGGCTTGGGTTCACTATTTCAAGTCGAAGCCCAACTTGATCCGTCTGGATTATTATATTTTTTTTATTTTTAATTGCTTTTGATTTTTTTGTGTAATTTAATTTGAGCACATATTATTTTTTTATATTTTAATTTAAAATTTTTATGTCAATTGTAATCTTTTTGTGAGAATTTATTTTAACTTATTGTGTTATACTTATTAACTATTATGTGTTTTAATATTTTAATATTTTATTATAATTTAAAAAAGTAGTTTTTTGGGAAGACTTTGACAAGTTTAGACTTATTCATGTATGTAAAAACGGGTTTGAGCAAAAAATTAGACTTGAAAAGTCAGGCTAAGATGAGCTTGGCCTCAGTATCAATCCTTTAATACATTACTTAACCCCAATGCAAACTTGATCTGGCCTATGAACACCTATAGTTGGGGTAAGTCACCTTGTAATACACTAACAAGTGGTTGAAAGAAGTGGAAGTAGACTTCTTCCGCAGGCCTTTGGATATGATTCGAATCTTGGAATCACCATTATTGAAATGGCTTTACCGTTTATCACTCTCGATCTGAACATGGTTAATCTCAGACTATAAAATGAATGAGGATATCTTTAGTTACACAAAAAAAAACCCCTATAATACTCTTTGGAGGTTGAAGAATCACATTTTATATTTGAAAACTTTCAAATAACAGTTGGGAATTTGGCAAATTTTCATGTATCCGAAGATGTGAATGATTTTATGGATGGTTTTGTCAAATTAAGGATGAATAGAATTCAAAATCTTATAGAGTGCTTTAGTTAAAGGTGACATTGTCTTATCCTTTCAATAATATATTTAAATTTTTTAATTTTCAAAATACATTGTTAGTAGAGTTTTTAAGCTCTACAAGTGTGATTAAGATCATAACACATGCTCTTTAAAAAATATAAAAAAAATAAAAATTAAATGAAGTGGGGTATTGTCGTGATCTTAATCTCGATTGTGGAGTTTAAAAGCTCTACTAATAGAGTATTGAATAATAATCCATATATATATATATATATATATATATATATATATATATATATATATATATATATTGAAGGGATTCATTTACAGATGTGTAATACTAAATAATTTTACACTATTTCATATATTTTTATACAATTTATATTTTTTTAATCCAATCGTTGAATTTTATACTCAATTCACATAAATCATGCACATCAAATTTCAAATTAATAAAAAATGTTTAACTATTTGTTTGATAATAATAAAATTTAAACCATTAATATATGTTGAAAAATGTTAGTCTCGATTGAAATGATAAGTTTATTGGATAGATTTAAAAATTCACGTGCATGATGTATAAGAATAAATTGTTAAATTTTATTGTTGGTTTAAAAAATATTAATCCCATATGAAGTTATAAAATGTGTATAAAACAATTTGTTTTACACTAATATAATTTGATCTCTCCTCACACACACACACATAAAAGGAGGGATTCACTTACGTTAGTGTCAAACAAATTTAGTTTTACATGCTTTAATATTTTTACAAGATTTATATATTTTTAATCCGACTATTGAATTTTATACTATATTCACATAGTCATGCATGTCAAATTTTAAGTTAATTGAAAATGTCTAACTGTGTGTTCGATAAAAAGTTCAACCGTTAATATAATTTAAAAAATATGTTATTTTATATCGAAATAATAGATGGATCGGATTGGTTTAAAATTATACATACATAACAAATATGAATAAATTGTTAAATCTAATGATTGATTTTTTAAAATATTAATCTTAAATAAAGTTATAAAAATCGTGTACAACTATTTATTTTACACTAAAATAATTAGATCACGTCTACATGTATTTATTAAGCATTCCGGCATGACGGTAATAGTGCAGTGAATAAACAATATCTGACACCAAATCCTTGGAAAAATATTCTTGGTTGGTTGGCAGATTCAGCCTTTGAACATACAGTTGAATTTTGGCTACAAAACAATCTTGGAAAAATTCACATGAGAGAAAATCATGGGTGAATTTTTCAAAATTCACAGTGGTTTGATGTTTGAGATGGTAATTTTAAACTAATGATAGAGAGATATAACAGCAACGGTTGTGATGGACGGAGTATATTTTTTTCTTTCATTTGTTTCGTTTACTACTTTTTAGATTGTGATTTGTTTAAATACGAATAGAGAAGGAATTAATAGTCAAGCTGGAGAACACAAAAAGAGAAGAATATATAAAACACAAAAAATCATCCACTATATATTAAGGTCCACGTGCTAAAATTCAAAATTAAATGATAACATTACGTGCCAATGTCCTTCCCTTTTCAAGAATATTAATAAAAAATATTGTTCTCTATTATCATAAAATTGTTGCATGTGATATAAACTTATGTAAGCAAATTGAAGAAGAAAAAATATTAGTCAAAAACCAGAAAAGTTATCTTAAAGATAAAGATAAAGATAATAATTTTCTCACTTATTGTTGTCTCTTGGATACAATGTTTAAATAAAAAAATTTGTACTTAAAGTATTACTTGAACACACTTGAACTAAAAATAAGAAAATAACAGTGTGTTTGGATAGAGAGTTTTGAAATTTTGAAAAATTTTAAAATAAAAACATTTCAAAATGTATCAATTTAAAATACTAGCATTTATAATTGTTTTATTTGGATAAATATTTTTTAAAAAGAATTTTTGAATACTAGAATTTGGTGACATAAAAAATGACTTTAAATGAAAAAAATAAAAAATGCAATATGGGTATCATTAGATATGTAAAAATATGTAGATATTATTAATAATATAAAAAGTAAATATATATTATATTTAATTAAAAATGATATTTATCTTTTCAATTTTATATTAAGAGTGGGCTGTGGGTAAAAATATAAGGAAAATTTGGAGGAATTTAGAAAAATCAGCTATTTAGATTGGTTTTCCGTTTTCATGCATGGATTTGGGATATCAAATATCCCCCTTGAAATTCTCCCTAAATTTTTAAATTCTTCGTTATTTGCCAAACAAGTATATTTATTTTTAGAATTTTTAAAATTTTGATTGAAATGAAACGCTTTCTTCAAATGCCTCATTCAAACACATTGTAAGAGTACTGAGAGTGAATGATTTTATTATCCAAATCATTGTATTGTAAAGTGAGTTAAATGAATTTTAATAAAGTATTTATAAGCCTAAACTAAATCTATGGTATTTGAGACACATTTTTATGAACATACCAGACTTAGATACAGAATCATCAAAAGAATTTTTTTTTTTTAATTTCGAATAAGAGCATTCAAATGCAACGGATTTCACATAAAAATGTGAAATCTTGCATGGTGTTCGGATGCCAATCTTATGGCATTTGGATACTCACCTTATGTCATTCGAATTGGCAAGACATTTTCAAGTAGATGGCATTTTTTTTTTGTAATCACAGATATCATCATCCATTTTATGGTTTGAGATTAATCCTGTTTGAGCTAGGAGTGGTAAACAGTAAAACCCTCAAAACAGTGATAACTCTAGGATTTAAGTTTGACCATTTAATTCTTTTTCATATCAAAAGCAGCAATTAATCAATTTCTAAACTACAACTTTCACCAAAAATACAACCATATAAGTTCTAAATATTTGTTTTAAATAAAGCACATTTAACAAATACTTTAAGAAACACTCACTTTGGTAATATTTACAACAAATAATTCCTCCTTCGTTTTGTTTCCAAAAACGGAAAAAAATAAAAACATTATCAAATTTAAAATAAGCGCATGAAAAAGGAAAGATAAAGAATACAATATAAAAAAAAATAAGGTTAACATTTGATTAAAAAGTAAATACAACCTGCAGCGAGCTTATACTTTTTATATTTTGTTGATGCCAAAAAGGTTGTTGGACTTAGGGGTGTAATCGAGCTGAGCCGAGCCGATACAGTAGGGTGCTCGAGCTCGACTTAGAAACTCGGTGCTCGGCTCAAACTCGATCGAGCCTTAATTTTTGAGCTCGAGTTCGACTCGAAATCAAAATCGAGCTACTTGAGCTCGCGTGATTAGGCTCGATTGTTTGAGCACGAAGCTTATGCTCGAACTCGAGCTCGAAGCTTATGCTCGAACTTGAGCTCGAACTCGAATTTATTTTAATATAAATAAAAATATTGTGTATGAATTAAATATAATAAAATATAAATTTTTAATAACAATAATAACAATGCAACAACAATATTGAAAACTTAATCCTTATGTAATTTTATTAGAAAACTCAAAACAGCAATAGAAAATGCTATACATCTCAGAAAATCATCTACACAAGAAAAATATATGCCAATACAAATTCACTCCACACAAGTCACCACATACCACACAGAATGCACATCGCCCTAAAAATCTTCATAATTTGTCAAATATCTGCAATTCAGCATGAACCAAGATGGTAAAACATGAATAATTTACCTCTTGGATGAAGTATGACTTAAGCAGATGCTATAATACAATGCTGTAGAAAATAATCTATACTTCAATTATATTACTTGATGAGTAAATCCAAACAATACCTCAGGACTTTAGAATATGCATACAAAAAATGGATAAGAATGATAGGAACTGCATCAAGCAACCAAGAACAAAGAGAGTTTGGCTTTGTAATAAACATGTGTAACCACCTTTTTGCTCAGTCTCAATCACAGCCTCTGGGATGCTTTGAAAATATCTGCCATCATACACAAATGTGATATCAATAGAAGTAAAAAAATCAATAATGTTAATAAAAATTGTAAAAATAAAATAAGATCAGAGGGGGCACAGATCTATTGTAGGTTGGCCGGATCTACTGCGGTAGGAGCTAGGTGGGCCAGATCTACTGTGGGAAAGGGATAGGCTTGCCAGATCTACTGCGACTCTTCGGATTTGCTATAGAAGAGAGGAAGAGAGCGGCTGGACGGATGGTGTAGAGGCGTCGAAGCTTGGGGACTAGGCTTGTCGGATCTGCTGCGAGAGGGGTTAGCTCATCGGATCTACTGCGGGAAGGGCTAGGCTCTCTAGACCTGTTGCCGGAGGTGCTAGACTGGCCGGATCTGCTGCGAAAGAGAGGAAAAGAGGGGTTGGTTGGCTAGTGTAGGGACTTGCCAGATCTACTGTGGGATGGCCTAGACTCGCTGGATCTGTTTAAAGATTGAAGAATAATAGGCAGCAATGATGAGGGTGGGTGATGAGAATAACAACATGAGACTGTAAGATGCGAGTGTGTGAGGACTGAAGAAGAGGGCCTCTAATAGCAAGTTCACACCAGTGAGGATTTTCGAGTGTTGTCGGATTTGGGTTGGCCGTTGGAGATTGAAGAAAAACAAGGGGTGCGGCCGTGCGGCTGGGAAGTTGAGGATGTGTCTGTTCGAGGGAGAAAATGTTAAAAGGGAATTAGAGTGTGTTAGGGTTTTTTTAAGCTATAGGATAAATATGTAATTTCAAGATAAATTAAGACAGATATGTAATTTTAAATAATATAATATATATTTAAATATTAAAAGCTCGATTAGGCTCGCAAGCTACTTGAGCCAGGTATCTAACTGCTCGAACTTTGCTCGCTCGATAGCTCGAGTAGCTCGAGCTCGAGCTCGGCTCGACAAAAATCGAGCCAAATTCAAGTCTTCTTCGAGTCGAGCCCGAGTAGCTTGCGAGCACCAGTGTATCATTTACACCCTTAGTTGGACTTGTTGATGTTAGATCAACTTGTTCCTCCTTGGATCAACCTGTTCCTCCTTGGATCAACCTGAAAAACAAGGACCACTAGATTTGTTCCCAAGGACCACTAGATTTGTTCCCAGTCGGACTTCCTCCGTTGCTTAAGTCAGTAAAGTGTTTCAAGGAAGAGTATCAAAGCTAGAGAGAATGAGAATTTGTTTTCTTACCTTGTTCCTCCTGTCTTCGTACCTTATATAGGCGATCATGGATGTAACAGATGCTGTGGTCAGTTATGCCCTATCATGTAATTAAACGGGTGTTATGGGCAGTTATGTCCCATCATGTAATAAAGTGGGCGGTTACACCCACAAATGCTCTTACATTACAAAGTGTAACGGCCATATTCCATGAGGCTACATGAGTGTGGCTTGTAGGCCATTCATGACTAAGCTCGGTGAGATGGGCCTTGTGCAGTGATACTAACATAATGTCCCTTGGCGAGCACTAATTACAAAGTGGTTAGTGGTCGCCGTATAATATTGTGCTCACCTCTTAATTGTAAGGCTATGTCACTCGCCCAAACCACATTATAGATGGGCAGGAATTTCAAATTTTAAAATTGCGATTGTTTTTTGGTTTGTATCTTGAGCCGTACCAAGATTTAATTGTGTTTCTGATCGTATAACATGAGCTTTCCACATGTCACCCTCTTAGTGGAATGTTAGATAACTGTTCCCTTAAATTGCCATACATCTGCATGTTGAGCATTAATTGTAATATCAATTAAATTTGTACATCCACGTGTTTAATGGCATTGGTTCAGCAACTGGCTACGCCTCTTGGTATTCTTTCTTTTCCTCTATATAAACCGACCTTTTGGTTTCTTTTTCATCATAGTTGCTATAGAGGTACAAAGTTCTTGCAAGTTTTCTGTCTGTTTTTCTCAGCTGTTCTCTCCGTCGTTTCAAGCTTTAGTAAGTCTCTGTTCCTCTTCACTTGTTAGTTTCCATTTTGCCAAGGATGTCTACAAAGAACTTGTCTTCAGCTAGGATAGGTGGCTGATGGTTGGTTGACAATGATCTTATTAACATAAGGGTTACGAAAATCAAGCCTTACTATTCTTACAAAGACACCGCCATTAGAATTCCGGCTAGGGGTAGTAGGATTAGCGTCGTAGGTATGGTAGATGGATATATGGAGGCACATTTCCATTGTGCTTCCTTAGATAGTGGCTTAAGGTTTCCCCTAAAACCTTTTTTTACAGATGTCCTTAATGAATATGACATCACCCCTTCTCAGTTGACCCCAATCGCTTGGAGTGTACTAGTAGCATTTTATAAAGCCTGTAGAGATAATAATATTGACCCTACTTCTCACCTATTCAGATCATTTTATACGATTAGGACATTGCCAAACTCCAGCTTTTATCATTCCAGACGAGAACCAATCATCAAATAGTTGTAGGTTTACCTTCTAATCTAAAGGGATGGAGGGATCGTTTTGTTTGTCTAAGAAGAATAAATTTTGGAGTCAATTGGCAAGTGCCGAACGCATCCATGAATTGCTCTTTTGAGTTAACTAGTGCAGAACAAACACAAAAAATTAGGTTAGAAGGAATCACCATTAATTGTTTGGTGGTTAGAGATAGGAGACCACTAGAATTGTACTGGCCAAGGCTTGTTGAGGTTCATGCTCTGAGTTTGGCGATCTTAGCTATAGAAAATAGGCGATCTAGGTCTCAAAGGGCAAAAGCTGAGATGAGCGAAGGGAGCTCTGATGATCGGATTATGAGCCTTTAGGTACTAACATTGTGAATAAATTTTATTAGAAGATATTGTGCTATTTAGTCTGTGTACTAAAATGCCTATATTTTTAGGTAGAATGATGCAAAGAATAAGTCTAACTCACCTAAGGAAAGCAACGTTAGGGAAGGGTTCGTCACGCCCCCAAAGACAAGGGCCTTCTACTAGCGCGAGCAAAAGCCGTAGTCGAGGAGAATCTACAATCAGATCGCCTTCCCCTCCTGCTCAAAACATTCCCTAAAATTTGACTCCTCTAGCTCCAGTAAGAACATCGCCAGAACAACCATCCTTAGAATCCCAAGATTCTTCGCAAGCAGACCTAGTTCGTTGGAAGAGGGTTGCTGTTCACCCATCGGGTCAAGATGAACTAAATGGCTTTAGGTAATGAATAGATCAACTTCTAAAGCTCGACAATGAGGGTCTGATCATACCTCCCTTCAAATGGGGGGTTGAGTTAGAGCAAATTAGGAACTTTCCCATGCCTAGCTCTTCTTCCAACAGCATCATCACCAACGACCGGTATGCTTTGGACTTCTCCAGGGCATTCGTTCCTACACGTGATCGCCAATATTTTCTGGGCCATCAATTTGTCGAGAATCTGGAGAGCGCCCAGATTTCTACTGCTCGGGTGAGTCACTATCTTGTTTTACATTGAGTAATTTTGACTGAAATGTTTTCTAAGCACTTACCCTTTATGGTCCCAGCTTCTAGCTCGTGTCACTGCTATTTCAGACTACTTCGCCATTATAGCCAAAGTACTAGGAATATCATGGAAGTAGTGAGCCACGAGAGAGATCAGGCTTTCTCTGTAATGGTGGCCGTCGAAGAGAGGCAAAGGAAGGCTGAGGAGGAGAAGGATGCGGCCTTGGAAGAAAGAAATGCAACCCAAGCTCAATTGTTGTCACTGCGCGAGGAGCATGAAAGGATACTTTTAGCGCTTCGATCGGAGTTGCAGACTCAAGTCGCCATTAAGCGGTTGAGGTGTACTACTCTGGAAAAGAAAGTGGCTGAGCTCGAAGGTCAGTTGGCCGGGCAGAGTCAGCGCATTGAGTAGGTTGTAGCTGAAACAATGGAAAGGGCACAGGAGAGCCTGGCGAGTGATGCCCATCACTATGGCATGATCTACGGGCGATCTGCTTTATTCATGATAAAGTAAAAATACCCAGATCTTGACTTGGATGGCATCAACTTCGACTTGCTTGAGGGAGTTGCTGAAGATGAAGATGAAGATGCTCTTGCCCTAACCATTAGTAAGAACCCTCCAGAGGATGAGCCGCCGTAGATCTTTCAGTGTGTAGTGATGAGGGTACATTCATTCGGTAAGCAGCTGCTGACGATGGTGTTGCTACTGACTAGCCAGTGGTTATTGATGATGACGGCGATGAGAATAGTGCTGAGCCTGTCTCCTAACTTATGTATTATTTGTAAAGAAACTTTTATTCGTCGTAATTGAACTCTGATTTTGCTAATAATGATTGTATTTTCTTACTCGTCTGTCTCACTGATACTTTATTCGCCTGCTAATAACCTTACGAGTGATGTTGTTATTCAAGAACTAAAAGTATTCTGATAATTGCTCGAATCATTGATATAAGTTTAAGGAAATAATAAGGCTATGTTGTTTAATCCCAAGCTGCGGAACTTAAGCAATCATCATTAAAATGAATGATTTTCATACTGATCATTTAATCGGTGGGTTTCTTTAATAGATCCCGAACTAGGGACTCAAGCAAATAATATAGAAACAAATGTTCTGTCATTGATAGCCAAAACATTAAGTACAATGTTAGATCCCGAACTGAAGAATTAAGCAAATGAGATCAGATGATTTTCCACTGATCACCCAAACATGGGGTTACAATAGTATATCTCAAACTAGGGACTTAAGCATTTTGATAACAGATGAATGATCGCCCATTCATGGGGTTACACTTGAGAATCCCGATCTAGGGACTTAAACATAATATTTCTTTAAATGTTGTGCATATCAAGTCCTTGGGACCTTACTGCGATTAAGATGGTTTGTATGCCCCTTGCCAAGTATCTTTAGAATTTGATATGGGCCTTCCCAATTGGGAGAGAGTTTCTTCCTTTCGCCCGTAGGTTCGCTCACCTCACAGTTACGTAAGACCAGGTCATTTACTTTGTAAGCCCTATTGTCAACTCTTCTATTATAGTATTGGGCAACCTTTTATTGCCTGGCTGTAGCTCTAACTCTAGCCTCTTCCCTGAGTTCTTGCAGTAAATCTAAGTTTCCCCTGAGCTGTGCTTTATTTTCACTAGTGATTGCATTGGAAGTCCTAAGTGTATAAACCCCGATTTCCACAAGAATTACTGCCTATGTTCCAAACATGAGGCAAAATGGAGATTCTCTTATGGATGAATGTGCTGTAGTCTGGATTGCCTAAAGTATGCCTAGCAATTCTTCTACCCAAGCATTAGGTGTGTCATCCAACTTTTTCTTTGGGGCTGTTAGAATTTTCTTGTTAGTGGATTCCACTTGGCCATTGGTTTGTGGATGTGATACAGAGCCAGGACAAAGTTTGATATGTAAATTTTCCCAGAATCCTAAAACATTCTTACCAACCATTTGAGGACCATTGTCAATGACTAGGTTTGAGGAAGACCAAACATGCAAATGAAATTCTACCATATGAACTTTTCTACTATTGCTTGAGTTATGATAGCTACTACTTTTGCCTCTACCCACTTGGTGAAGTATTCATAAGCGACTATTACGAACCTCTTTCTAGCCTTGGCGAGTGGAAAGGGTCCTAAGATATCCAATCCCCATTAGGTAAACGGCCAAGGCGCGGTTATGGCATTTAAATTTTCAGGCAGATGCCTACTTACTTTTGTGAACCTTTGGCATGCATCACATCTTCGTACCATGTTTACAACATCTTTCTTTAATGTAGGCAAGTAAATTCCATGTCTCAGTGCTTTGTGGGCTAGCGCTCTACCTCCTAGATGCTGTCCACATATCCACTCATGGATTTCTTTGAGAGCATACTCTGCCTCCTCTGGTCCCAAACATTTCAAGTAGGGTAAAAAAAGGACATCTTGTATAGCTCGCCATCGATTATAATAAATCTGGACGACCTTTTCATGGTTTTTGCTTCTTCTTTCCTGCTCATATTAATTGGACCATTCTTTAGATACTGTAGGATTGGTGATCACCAATCATCATTAGAAAGCTCAAGAACTTGCTAGGAACTTAGTAATCTAGGAGCACATCGTTATTCTATCATTTCCCCATCCGTTTCAAAATTTTTACATGCAACCATTCTAGACAACCTATCCACTCTAGAATTCTCATTTCTAGGTATTTGTAACAACTGCATAGTTTCAAATTGTCCCCAGAGTTTGGTGACCATCGTATGGTATTATTGTAGAGTAACATCTTTCACTCCATACTCTCCAAGAGCCTGCTTTGCAACTAGTTGTGAGTTTGTAAATATTAGCGAATGAGATACCTTAATCTTTATGGCAAGCTCCATTCCCGCTAACAATGCTTTATATTCTGTAACATTGTTAGTAACAGGAAATTCGAACCGAATACAATATTGGAATTCTTCTTTCTTTGGTCCCACAAGAATTATCCCAGCTTCGGCACCTTCTTTGCTTGATGAACCGTCAACGTACAATTCCTATTGTTGGCTCGCCAAATCATACTTACTTGTTTCCTCACTGTTAGTCTTTGTATTAGCAGTAATGAATGTGCATTCTATGTGAAATCCCCCAATTTCATGTGAATTCTCTATGATTGTAAAGTAACTCGGCTTAAATGAAGTAAATAGATATGAAAGTTATGAAAGGAAAATGATGCATGGAACATGGGAGAAGTAATGAAATGGAAGATTTATTAGTCAAGGAAATTAAATTGATGTTATAAGAATAATTGAGGTATGAGCAAAGAATTAATATCAGAAAATTAAGTGCAAGTAAAGACAAGTGTTATATGGGAGAAAGAAGACCAACTAAATGAATGGTCAAATAATGATGGTCAAAGGTTAAGATGAAATGATTTAATTGGATGATGATAAAATTTAGATCAGATTTTAATTGGTATAATGAGATGTGGCTGATATGAGAATGGAAGAAGAGAATTAAAAGAGTCAAAGAGTCAAATGTCAATGGTCAAGGGAAAGCATGGCTGAGATTGATGATGGGATAAGAAGCAATTAATGAAAAGTGCATGAGTCATCTTCATCTCCCATCACCCTCACAGCAGCAACACTCCCTTTCCCTCACTCTCGTTCCTTCTCCAAGTTTCCATAAGTTCCATCCCATATCCACCTTGACAAACACCCTTGTTTAGTAACCAAATCGTTAAGCTTGTTAGACGAAAAACGATCATAGTCACTAGACGAGGCTATATCCGAAGTTTGGTAGATTGAATCCAAGTATTGAAGGAGATCTCAAAGTTTGAGATTTTGGTCTCTAGTAAAGGTAAGAGAAGAAGATGATTTGTTCAATTATGTTCATGGTATGGTGTTGTACTGAATTAGTATAACATGTTTATGGCAAATTCTTAAAGGTTTGTTTTGATATAATGATTTTAGATTTGAAGAAGAAAAAGGTTAGGGTTGGCGAACCAAATGATTTCGTGTTCTCGAAGAAATCGAGGTAAGAAATTTATGTAACGGACGTAAGGCGGCTATGTCCGCATGTTTTATGATGTTTGTATGTGGTTTGGAAAGAAACACCAGCTGATTTCATGCAGGAAAAATGACATTTTCGAACTTGTCTCCTAGTACCAATTAGGCTAGGGGCAGCCGACTGCCTTAAAAGGAAGTCGACTGCCTAGAGACAACCAAAACGCCGTTTTTCGAAAACCGACTCAAACCAGTTGACTGCTATGTAAGCCAGTCGACTGCTATTTACCCAGAAGCATTCTGTTTCAAACCAGTCGACTGCCATATGAGGCCAGTCGACTGCTATTTACTAAATTGCATTCTATTTCAAAAACAGTCGACTGCTATATGTACCAGTCGACTGCTATTTCTTAAGAAGCATTCTGTTTGAAAACCAGTCGACTGCTATATGGACCAGTCGACTGCAATCATGTGTTTTCAAAATGAAAAATATCGAAATTTTAAATGAAAATAATTTCGATAAATGAAAGTACGAAGCAGCAGCCGACTGCCCTATGAGGCCGTCGACTGCCCTGTTTTGAAAAGAGGTTTTCAACCTATTTTCAGAAAGTATGAAATGTCATGGCTAGAAGCTATATGGCATATGTTTTGAGATTATGCACTTTCATGTTTCTAGTAGGGGCTCTGATCAAGTCCTGAAAATGATGTATGTTATGGGCTGAGGAACCATAAGTCAGGCCTCAGTCGCTACAGAAGGACACCTGACTAGTGTTAACTGTAGCCACCAACAGTTGGCCAATCTGTCTATATTTCATGTTCGGCTAAGGGAGGATTCCTGGCCCTACGGGGTACGCCACATGATGATGATGATGATGATGATGCAGTGCATAACTCCACAAAAGTACAAATAGTTTTTATGTTATCAAAAACTATATGTATATGCGATTTCAAAGAATAAAGAAATCGAAAGTACTTTGTTTACTTGTACAAGAAGTTTTAAAAGAAGTATATGATGTACGATTTCAAGAAAGTATAATATGTTTTAAGAGAAGTATGTATGTATGTATGTATGTAAATGATATTTGAAAGAAGTATTTGAAGTATGTTTTGAAGAAGTAACCGAAACATGCTATACTATAAAAGCATGTAAAGTATGTTTTAAAGATAGAAGATGATGCATGCTTTATAATGCTTTACATGACATTATAGAGCTAAGTAGGAAAAGTGCATATAGAGGCATAGCACGCTCTTTTACATACTTTTCTTACTGAGTGTAAACTCACCCTTTTACGAACATTTTTCATACAGACTATCTAAAGTAATCCCTCGCTATCGATAGAAGAGCCTCCGAGTGGATCTTGAAAGTTTACCTTCAAGAGACGCTTCCCAAGTAGTATAGAAGGTATACTTATGTAATTATGCAAAGTAAATTTTAATTCAGTTATGGTACAGTACAGCTAACATATTGAATATAAGATGTCGGGGATTTAAGTTAAGATGATGCATGAGATCCTGTGGAAACGGATGGTACATATATACATGTATCATTAGTCTGTTTTATTGAAATTGAATTATTCATATTGAGCTGTTAGATATTAAGCTTAAGAAAGAAAGTTATGATTGACATTGACAAGCAAATCTAATCAAGTTAAGTGAATAAGTGAAAAAGGTGAATTGGAAATGTATGGTGACTGGGTCGTCACATTCTACCACGAAGTCTGCTAAAGCCTGGGCTTTGACTGTCTTCCAGGGTCGGTATTCTATGCTGAATTCACTCAGCTCAATACTCCACTTCACCAATCTTCCAAATGTGCTAAATTTCTGCAAAACTTCCCTCAAAGGATGATTGGTCAATACAACAATGTGATGGCTCTGAAAATAGGGCCTCAGCTTCCGAGCAGCAACTATCACTGCTTAGATTATTTTCTCTACATGGCTATAGTTTGGTTCGCCCCCTTTCAAAGTTCTGCTAACATAAAATAAAGGTAATTGAGTTCCTTCTTTCTCCTTAACCAGTACAACTGCAACAGTTTCTTTTGATGCATTCACTTACAAAAAGAGATCCTCCCCAGGATCAGGACTAGCGAGGAGAGGTGGCGAGCTTAGATATTTCTTTAATTCTTCAAAAGCCTTCTGACAATCTTCACCCTATCTGAATCTAGTGACACTTCTAAGAAAAATAAAGAAGGGTAAACATTTTTCAACAGACTTGGAGACTAACCTGCCCAATGCATTTACTCGTCCGTTAAGAATTTGCACTTTTTTGGCGAGCTCAGGGGTTTCATGTCTAGGATCGCCTGAATCTTTTCTGGATTCACCTCTATCCCCCTCTCGGAGACCATAAACCCAAGGAATTTCCCAACTTAAACGGCGAATGTGCATTTTGTGGGATTCAACTTCATTTTATATCTTCTTAACGTGGAAAATGCTTTCTTTAGATCCTCGATATGCTACTCCAAACTTGAGCTCTTTACCAACATGTCATCAACATAAACCTCCATTGATCTCCCAATCTGATTGGTGAACACTTTATTTACCAGCCTCTGATATGTTGCTCCTGTGTTCTTCAGCCCAAAAGACATTAGCTTGTAGCAATAGATACCATCCTCAGTTATGAACGATGTTTTCTCCTGATCATCTGGGTTCATCATTATCTGGTTATAACCCGAGAATGCATCTATGAAGCTCAACACCTTATGCCCTACAAAGGCATTTACCAATTTGTCAATTGCAGGCAGCGAAAAATTGTCTTTTGGGCATGCCTTGTTTAGATCTGTGAAGTCTACACACATTCTTCATTTCCCATTGGCCTTCTGCACCATAATCACGTTAGACAACCAGTCAGGGTAATTGACCTCTTTGATGTAACCCACCTTTAGCAGTTTCTATGTCTCTTCTCATGCAGCTTCAATCTTGTCAATTGAGGACTTCCTTTTCTTTGGTCAGATTAGTTTTACCATACGATATACATTTAGGTTGTGACAAATAACAGAAAGATCTATGCCTGTCATTTTAGCTACTGACCAGGCAAATATATCAACATTTTTCTGAAGCAACAATTTCAATGATTCCTTCTACCCTTCAGTGATTCCTTCTACCCTTCAGATAACCTACTTCCAGCCCGAGTTGTCCTGTCTTGTTCACCATCGATGATTAGTTCATGAGTTTCTTCTAGAGGCTGGTACTGTTTCTACTCTCCCTTAGGATCAAGTCTTTCTAGCGGCAATGGCTCATGATTTTGCTGTTGTATTCCAAGAATATCCCTAGAAGTGGACAGCTCTCATTCGGTGGTTAATTGAATAGAGCGAAGGTGATATCTTCTTGCCATGGCTTGATTGGCCTTCACATATCCTATTCCTATTAGAGTTGGAAATTTGATGGTTAAGCAATTGACAGCTGTAACCATGCTGGTTCACTTCATTATAGGTCACCCAAAAGTTGTATTATAAGCTGATGGCTAGTTACCACAAGAAAGTTTGCCATAAAATTCAGGGTATGTTCTCCCTGCCCTAAAGTCACTGATAGACTAATTACCCTTTTAACTTTTATCGATTGGTTGGCAAACCAATAGATTGGTCCTGCTGGCTTCAGTTGGTTCTCATCTAGTCCTATATTCAGAAAGGCACTCTAGGATAATATCTCCACAAGACTTCCATCATCTATGAGGATTCTTTCTACTTGGTAATTCCCAATCACAGTAGAGATCATAATTGGGTCATTGCCATTATCAAGAAAGATGTCCACATCCTCCTCCAAAAAATTAATATGCCAACTGCATTCAGATCTAGGCTTCTTTGGCAGCACATCAATAGACATGACACTCCTTAAATGGGCTCTTCTCTTGTTTCTGAAGGTTGCCCAGTCATCGTCTATTCTGACTATCGTCATGCTTACCCTTGTAATTGGTCGTTTCCCTGCTAGCTTATCTTCATTCCACTGGTTATTCCCCCTGTTATTGACATAAGTTCTCAAATGTCCTTTCCTGATTAGGAATTCTATCTCATCCTTCAACTTCTGGTAATCTTCAGTAGTGTGCCGGTGGTCCTTGTGAAAGGCACAATACTTTGATTTGTCTGTATTTAGATTTGGTCACCTAGGTTGTGGTCTCCTGACATAGGGTTCATTTCAATCGCATTCAGGATTGCTTTTCTACTTGTTGTTAGAAGAGTATAAGATTGGAACCTTCTCTAAGGCGATTTTGTTCTGACCTCTGATTTATTGCTCAATCAATCCCTTCCTACTCCTCGAAATTCCTCTTGATCATTCCTCTTTTCTGGTTTTACATGGGTTCTTTCGAAGATCCTCTCCCTATCTCTTCTTCTTCAACCAATGTATTAGCTTTCTACAATACCTCGTGTAAGGCTACCTCATCACATAATGAGTAATGGATATGGTCGTTAAGCACCTCGCTCTGAAAACCTGAACTGCAAAGCTGTCATTGAGATCCTTGACGTCAGTGTAGGTGGCAGTGAACCTACGGATGTAATCCCTTAACTTCTCCTTGGGGCGTTGTGTGAGACCCGATTTTATTTCACTGTATACCATATTTGTAAATGATTGATAGTGGAAATAAATTCTTTTAGTGGAATTAAATAAATATTGAATATGAATTTCCACTTGAATTATGGAATTATTGGAACTATGAGTTATAATATGGTGTATGAATTAAAATGAAAATTAAAAGATGAAACAAATATGGAATGATGAATTAAAAGTATTGAAGGAAGAAAGAAAATAAATCAGAAAATTTGGTTATAGAAGAGTTATTGCATGACATAAAATATCAACAAATATATTTATAAGAGAAAGAAATTATTTATTGTGTATGTGATTTATTTTATTGGATGAATTATATAGCAAAGGAGGAAAATTAGAGCAAGAAACGTGCAGCCAAGAAAAGATGGACTGCACGTTAGTTTCTTTCCATCTTGATGCACGGTAGGAAACAGTTTTGGAGAGACAAATTTTGGTGTAAAATGGGATGAATAATAATAGATAAAAAAAGGAATTTATTAAGTGAATTTTTGGCTGACTTTATTGGCTGACAATATCTATCAAAAGAGGCCAAAATTGAATCAAGAAAACGTGCAGCCACAAGAAAGATTTCACGTCACTTTTTACTCCATTTAGTGTTGCACGGCTGGGACTGGTTAAAGAAATTGAAAGGCAACTTTTTATGGTATAAAATATAGTAGAAATAATACATAAAAGAAAGAAGCATTCAAAGCTTACTATGTGAGAAAAATTCATTGGCTGAAGTATACAAAAAGAAATGGAAAACAAATGAAAACCGATCAACCAAGAATTTCCACGCCACTTTTGGCTGGTGGTGTGCTGTTCGGTCATGCATCAAAAGACAATAATTAAAATCAGATTTTATGACATCAAATATAATATAAACAATATATAAAAGAAGAGAAAATTCAATGTATTACATGGAATGAATTTTTATTGGCTGGAGACTTCAAGGGATAATGGAAAATAAGTCAAGGAACAGCAGCAAAAGAAAACCTTACCATCGTTCCTTTTGGCTGCAGGTTCTTCAAGTTTTTAATGCTTGTAAGACATAAAATGATGAGAAAAGAAAGCTAAGAAGCTAGGTGGCCATTTCTTAGTGCTATCTTGAATAAATGGAAGACTAAAATTGAAGCAAACTCAGCAAATTTTCTTCTCAGCACTGATTCCTCTGATATTCTATGAGAGGCAGCTTTTATTGCTGCTGTTCTTTCAAGGAAACTCATCAAAATTATACACCTTTCATAGCTAACCATCTAACCTTCATCATCAATCCTTTCTCCACCATTTAAACTAGCCAAGAACCAAGAGAAGAGGGCTGAAATTGAAACAGGAAACTTGTTCTGTTTTAGAACATTACCATTCGGTCAAGGTGAGTTTTACAAGTTATGGTTTTCTTGATTTTATATGAAGAATTTCTATGTTTCTTGGCATGAGAATTATGATTTTAGACTAGTTTTTAGTTAAATTTTGTTAGATCATGAAATTGAAAACAAGAAGAGAATGTGGCATGGATGAGAATAAACAAGGAAATGGGCTGGAAATTTTATGAAGAGGATGAGAAATGAATTATAGAATATAAACAAAATGAAAGGAAAGCTTAGAAACTTGGGATAGTGAAGAACCAAAAATTTGGTAAATGACAGGGGAGTCTCGGTTTGACATGGGAGAGTTGAGAAATGGAATGTTCATGCAACAAAATGATGAATGAAAGGCTCACGTAAGCAAGGAAGTAAGATAGAATTGATAGAAGAGACAAAACCATTTTCATGGCCATAAATGGGGGTTCGGCCATGACATTTTAGATAATGAAAATATGCTGAAAATTAGAGCTATTGGAAGAAAATAAATATAGAAATTAAAAGGGAAGGATCGGTGAAATTAAAACTGAAAAAAGGAACTAAAATGAGGAAGTTGAACTTTTGCACCAGTATAATTTATACTGGTTATGCTTATATTATGACTTTAATGGCTGCATTTTATGAATACTAGTGGCATAAAAATAAGAAGAAAAGTATTAATAATTTTTGATAAAATAATTTTGCAGCCCAAGTTTACAGAATTCGGTAAACGCAACTGAGAAGCTCGACTTCATAAGACTGGTAAGGGGAGAGTGTGTGAGTTGTAGTGATAGAGTGATATGCATGTTTTATCAAGCTAAATTTTTTGGAAATATTGGAAGCATAAATTGTTTTAAAACATGCATAAAGTGGGATTGATCAGCTGGTTTATAAACAGTAAATTTCGTGCAGGATGTTAGGAATCCACAGCTGTTATGTTGTCGGAAATTTTTCAAAATTATTCTAAAATATTATAAAATATTTTAGAAGCATGAAATGATCTAAAATGGAAATTTGAATATAATTTCCACCAATTTTTCCATAAATTGGAAATTATGAGAAAATTATGAGGAATTAAATATTCATGTCTTATATGGTTATTAAAGTGAGAATTTAATTTATTTTATATGATCTTAAATATTCAAATTGAGTATTTATTTATTTTCTCACTTGATACATGAATATTTACTGATGGATTTACTGTATGTGAAAATGAGGAATAAAATACCTTTTTGGAAAATAATTCTTTAAATAAATGATGAAATTTACAAAATGTTCCTTAAAGGTATTTTGAGAAATAAAGTGATTTTGAGACTTTAGGCCCCGAGATTCATGCTTTACTATTATACTGTTACTGTCATGTGGCTGATTGACCCGCCAGTCATCAGCAGTCCCGAAGTCACCTGGCAAGTGTACATCGAGGACCATCTATAGACTATGGCCATAGGTCTTACTACATACTGTTACCGTGTTCTTTCGGGAACGATTACTGTGTCCCTAGTGGACGATTATAGCATGATACCATGTAGGGTGATGCCTAGTCTCAACTTACTATTTACTGATACAGCACTGTGAATCACTGATTTGTGCTTACTGAAAATGTGAACTATTGGTTATTACTACTGAACTGTGATTCACTGTTTACTGTTTACTGAACTGGTAGCTACTGATTACTGTTTATTGAACTGAAAGCTACTATTTACCATTTACTGAACTGAACTCCACGGAATACTGTTTACTGAACTGAAAGGAAATTACTGTTATCGAAAAAGAATATTTTGAAAATTATTTCTAAAATAGAAATAATTACTAAACTGTTATTCAATGATTTAGATATTTATAAGCTACTGTACTGAAAAGACTGTTTACTATGACTACTGTTTTATCACTGTATTGCCACGTGTTTTGAAATTGGTGTACTGAAGTGATATAATAAAATAGTTTATACCATTTTTATAATCATGGAAAAAGAGAAGTAAATTGTTTTGAAATAAAATAATTTAATTATTACTCTCTATAGTCACTCTAGGTTTCCGAGACAAGACAAGTATTTCAAAATACCTTCCATGCTCCATCTGGATTCCCGGTTGACTACAGTATCCTTCTTTTACTGAGCTTAGTACACCGTTAGGAAAATAAATATTTTCCTACATATAGTTTTCACTATATCAAAGCAGCATACGACTCCTTTACTGAGCATGTGGTTCGCTCACCCCTTACTTTCAAATTTTCCAGATTAATCACGAGGATTATTTAATGGCTTCCTCGGATAAATATAGTTGTGAGTAGCCCACTAGGACAAAGAGCGTCGAAATTTAAAGGTATAGTCACTTCTCTTATATATTTAGACACTTATATGTAGTACTACATTATTGTAAAATAAAAACAGGGGATGTAAAGTGTATGGAATATTGTAAAAATTTTTATATTCTGAATTTGTTGAATAAATGTTCACCATTTATTACTGTTAAAGATCAAGTGTTAAAGGCAACACAGACAGCCCAGCCGGTAAAAATGTGTAAAACATTAGTAAATATTGTATAAAAATGTACACTTAGACTGTTACACGCTGAACAACTGACATAAAACTCTCTGAAGTTCTTCTCTGTTTCTTATTGGCCAACAAGTGTCCAACGAACAATTTGCTAAGCTGATTAAAGCTGGTAATTGAATTAGCTGGAAAAGAATAGAACCAAAATCTGGCTGATCCTTTAACTGTGGTTGGGAAAGTTTTACACTTTACTGCATCGGTGGTCCTGTAGAGGTCTAAAGTCACCTCAAAGCATAATATATGATCTTAGGGGTCGCCTGTGCCATCATGTTTTTCTTTGGGGACTTTAAAGTTGTAGAGGACCACTTCTTCTTGAATTTTCTCAGTGAGGGGACTGTTGTTTCGCCTGACACAATGGACAATTTCCTGTTTTCCCTTCTTCATCTCTTTCAACTCTTCGCACATGGCATCGAGCCTCTTGTGGATAGATAGCTCCAAATGGTTTGGGGCCACTTTGGTCCTTTTGGTGGGTATCACTGGAGAGTTAACACTTCTTTCTTCTCTTTCTCTTCTCCTTTCAAAATCACTGTGGTTTATAATGGGATTAAGTTGACTGTGTAGACTTATCTTTGGTTGTCGTGAGTGGGGTATGTGTGGATGACCAGTAGTCTCTTGTACCTATTGGTGATCATTCTGACTAGTCGCCTAGCATTGGGTGGTCAAGGTTTCTATGAGTTTAGCATAATGCTCTAACTTGGCGTTCATGGCTTGATTTTAGGCGAGTAGTTGATTGTACTGGTTTGTCGTTATTACTTGGAATGAAGATGGAAGGTATGATGTCTTTGTTGTAAATTAAGGGAATGAGATTGAAGCTAGAGGTAAAGTGGTGTTTTGCATGGTGGTGATCACTACCTCGGTATAGGTGAAAGGATTGTGGGTATTGTTGGTTGTAATTCTAGTTATCGGAAACAAGAGGGTTGGTTGAAGTGGTGGAACATCTGTAGGTAAGGTTAAGGTAGTAACTAGTATTGTCTTGGTTGATTGTAACGGTGGCTGTGAAACTTGAATATTTTCGGGATTAGTTGTTTGAGAATTCGACATGGCTTTTTCTTCTTTCCCACAGACGGCGCTAAAATGTTAATGCCAAAAAAGTTGTTGGGCTTGTTGATGTTGGATCAACTTATTCCTCATTAGATCAACCTGCAAAACAAGGACCACTGGATTTGTTCGCAGTGAGACTTCCTCCGATGCTTAAGTTAGTAAAGTGTTTCAAGAGTATCAAAGCTAGAGAGAATGAGAATCTGTTTTCTTACTTTGTTCCTCTTGTCTTCGTACCTTATATAGGCGATCATGAATGTAACAGATGCTATGGCCGGTTACACCCTATCATGTAATTAAACGAGCCTTATGGGCAGTTATGTCCCATCATGTAATAAAGTGGACGGTTACACCCACAAATGCTCTTACGTTATAGAGTGTAACGGCCCTATTCCATGAGCTCGTGGGCCATTCGCTAACAAGCTCGGTGAGATAGGCCTATTGGGCCTTGCGCAGTGATACTAACATATTTCAACCTAAGAAAATTGGTAAGATTCAAATATGGCTGCTAACATAATACTATATTATTGAATCATTAAGAGTTAAATTACCATTTTTCTTCTTTCGAATACATTTTATGTTGCCAATTAAATAATAGGATTGCTGGTGACAATTGCATTAATTTAAAAAAAAATTCAGAAATATAGTCTTGATTGAACACATTAAATTGCACATTTTAGATTATTTAATAATGTTTGCATCATGCATGCATTAATATTACACAATTTTGTTTTTTATTCACAACGAAAGCCAAAGTCTAAAAAAACAGATAAAAAATGGAAATAACAAGTGAATTATTTAGGTTAAGTATCAAACTGGCAAATTTGTTCTCCAAGACAACAAGGGATAGAAGTTATAATTTTTTTGATAAAAGAGTAATTCAGTTTAAATTCTTTGAACTTGAAGACTTGAATTCAGTTTAAGAAAATGCTATCATATCTAGGTCAAATAGCGGCTGCTAATTAGAATAGTGGCAACTACAATTCGCCGCTACCGCTATTGAACAAAATACGGTAGTGATACAGATTCAC
Organism: Heritiera littoralis; assembly: GCA_031772115.1. Taxonomy (NCBI): domain Eukaryota; kingdom Viridiplantae; phylum Streptophyta; class Magnoliopsida; order Malvales; family Malvaceae; genus Heritiera; species Heritiera littoralis. The sequence goes on from JAPDPK010000075.1 coordinate 2,907,718, forward strand.
GTTTGTAACGACCACTATTGGGCCATTACAAAACAGTGTAATGGCAAATAACAGTGATAATGGACCATTATCGCTGCTATCCCCATTTTATTGAAAATTGAGTATAAAAGATTAAAAAAAAACTTTTTAGAGAGAGGACTATCAAATCTTACTTTCTCAGAATCAAAACCAAACTCAATTCAAACCCATGCTTCATCACCATATCAAGATTCCAAGCTCAAATAATAAAAAATCAAGATCAATTCAGAAATCACACAAGTTCACATCGGCATCAAGTATCAACAACAACAAAAAACAGCAGCAGTGCAACACAATTCAACAAGTAAGCAAGATGAAAGTATACTCAAAAAATTTTAACTTTTCAAGTTCAACTAGATTTTGGATCGAGCATCAAGAAAGGGGAGGGGTGAGGGTGAGGGCAAGGGACTGGGATTGAACTGAAGGTCTTATTCTGTAATTTGTATTCTTGTGGACGTCGGCAACTGGATGTGGGTGACGGGGCGGCGGTGGGAAACTAGACGGCATAGGTTGCCTAAGACGCTACCTATTCACAGCGTCGGTCGTGGCTTCTATCACTGGCAAGTGGAGAGCATCTCTGGCTAGCGGCTGTGACTTCTTGATCTGAGGGTGATTGAGGCCGTAAGGCGATGAAGGTGTTGTGAGAGGTGGGGATCTTGGCTGTGGAGTGGAGATGGTCGTGAAATCCTACCCGAGTGGGTGAGGACGCATAAGGTTGAGTAGAGAGACTTTAAGAGATTAGAGATGAAATTGAATAGGTAGAGACGATTGACTAGTGGGTGGGTTTGGCCGTACGGGAATATGGTGTATTTTTGGGTGGGTCGGGTGGTTTTTTTAAATATATTATTTAGTTTTATTTTTTTTGGCCAAAGAATTTTAATATTTTAGGAATTAATATTTGGTAATTTTTTTAAATAATATTAGGTAATGATAAATTTAAATTATTAATGTAATTTTTTTAGTAAAATTTGTAATGTAATTAAATATATGGTATTAAATATTATTATAACTTAAGAAAAAATAATATTGATACTTTGATTTTGATATTTGATTAGGTTTAAGTTAATTGATAGTAGCAAATTAGTATTCAAATTTTAATATAATCAAACATGATTGATTTTTTAATAAGTTAATTGATAATGTAAATATAATTAATTAAATTATTTTTACTTATTAAAGTAAGTAATTTAAATGAATTATTTTTATTTATTAAAGTAATGAACTAAGTAACCAAATGTGCAATAAGACAAATATTTTGAGCTATGCATTGTAGTCTCTTTCTATGTCATGTTTGTTGTCTGTGAGTTTTCTTTCATCAGTAATAACAAAAGCAGTTTTCTTTGGCAAAAGAAAAAAGTAATGAATTAAATTATATTTACTTATTAAAGTAAATTATTTTTACTTATTAAGTTAATTGATAATGTAAGTGTAATAAATTAAATTAATGTTACTTATTAGAGGGATGAATATGTGATTAATTAATGGTTCAAATTCAATTTTTATTTATATACAAAAATGTAATGACTTTATCACATTTGTTTATAATTATTTGTTTAACAGAAAATGTTAGACATGTCACAACATGAGGAGTTTCCAAGTAAAGGACTAGAAGGTGCGCCAAGTGATGATATTAGTTGGCATTTCGGAATCCCTGTACCAAATACAAGAGGAAATGTGTTGTGTAAACTTTACGGGAAAATTGTAAAAGGAGGAATAAGTACTTCAAGGAGCATATTGCTCATAAGGCTGGCAATGTTGCACCATGCCCCAATGTTATCAATATGTTATAAATATTATGTTAACTTTTTAATAAAGATTATAAAATTACGTAAACATGTACAACTAATTTTTTATTTTTCTTAACTATATTATTAAAAGGTATCATTAGAGAAAGTGTGATGAAACTCCTCCAAGAAAGTAAATCAGAAAAAATTGACAAGAAAAGGAGAAAAGAGGAATTGTTATCTCAATTAAGAGGAGAGGAGGATTATGATTACGAAGGATTTATAGACGAAGATGCCACTATAACACTATAAGACGAGCCATGAGAGAAAGTGTTCAATCACAACGTGAGTAGTATATGAGGCAAGAATTTAGGCAAAGAATTGGTGGTTTCAGCAATATTTATGAAGAGGGACGGAGCTCTCATGCCTAGTTGCTGACTATTTTGATCAAAGAGCAAGGAAATCCACTTCAAGTGACTCTGAATTTTCATTAAGGGGAGCTATACCTGAATTGGTTAGAAGCAAGAGTTCAAAGCAACCTAAGATAAGTGATTCTTTTTTAAAGTCATTAAGAAGGAAGCTAGGTGAATCAGTATCTAAATTTTTGATATATGATCGACTTCCTTTTCAGTTAGCAAACTCTCCATGGTTTCACAATTTAATTTCTATAGAAATAGAAATTGGGCAACATGTAAAGCTCCTAATACCTTATGACATTTCTGATGTGTATTTGGAATCAGAGTATCAACAAGTCAAAGAATGGGTTGACGAATTAAAGGCTTACTAGAGTGAATTAGGTGCTACCTTAATGTGTGATGGTTGGACCAACAGCTTGAATCAAATACATATAATTAATTTCTTAGTATATTGTAGTAAAGGGACCATTTTTTAGAAATATGTGGATGTCTCTAGTGTTCATACTAGAGATGCTAATTTTTGCTACAAATTATTAGATCAAGCTATGGAAGAAATCAGAGAGCAATATATTGTTCAAATAGTCACTGACAATGAGATAGCACTTAAGGCTGCTGGAAAAAAATTAATGTTGAAAAGAAAACATTTGTATTGGACTACCTATTTAACTCATTGTTTGGATTTGTGCCTCGAAGATATTGGGAAGAAGCAAAGTGTAGCAAATACTTTGGAGGAGGTGAAGAAAGTCGCATGTTTCATATACAATCATAGTTGGACAGTTGACTTGATGAAGAAATATACACAAGAAAAGCAAATACTTCATCCTGCTCTTACTCGATTTGCCACCCATTTCATCCAATTACACGAAATAACAAAGTATAAACAAGCTTTGAGAAAAATGTTTAATTCAAAGGTTAGTTAGTAGTTAATAATTAGTACAATTATTTAAATCTAGTATTTATTTGATATCTTGTTTAAATCTTAATTTAAAATATATTACTCTAACAATTTATTGATGAATATACAGGAATTTAAAGAATCTAAATGGGGGCAACAAAAGTCGGGACCTGCTTATGAAGCAAAAAAATTATTTTAGGAAAAGATTTTTGGAAAAAAGCAAGTGAAATAATAAAAGTCTATGAGCCTTTGGTAAAAGTATTGTCCCTTGTGGTTGGTGATGACAAACCAACAATGGGCTTTATTTATGAGGCAGTGGATAGAGCTAAGCAAGGCAATTGAACAAGATTATTGATATTTCATTGAATATCTAAGGATTATTGACAATAGATGGAGTTTTATGCATTCTGACTTGCATTCAGCTGGTAACTAGACTAAGAATGTGAATTGTAGTTAAAAAATACTTTTATGTTATATGCTTCAATAGCTTATATATTTATTTTTTATTACATTAAGATACTATTGTTATGAATTGTATTTAGGTCATTATCTTAATCCCCAATTTCAATCTGGTGTGAAATCTTTGTCGGATATGTCAATAGAAACGTTAAAAGGAATAAAAGCAATTATAGAAAGACTAAAACCTACTATGGATACTCAAATCAAGATGATTAACCAGGTTAGTGTTTACTACTATTTTATACTTGAAAATTTATTTTATGTATCAGAAATATAATTACTTTTTTGCATTTATTTATTTAATTATTATAATATTTTATCAATGTAGCTGTTTTTATTTCGAGATGAAAAAGATACATTTGGTACGCCGCAAGCACAGAAAGCTTGGAAGCAAATGAATCTATGTAAATAGTTAATTAAATAATTTTAATTTCTTTAATATTATTTAATTTTATTGGATATTAAATTTATTTTAAATAATTTTATACAGCTGAATGGTGGATAATACATGGCACATGTGTTCCTGAATTGCAAAAACTAGCAATTAAAGTGCTTAGTCAGACAACTTCTGCATCTAATTGCGAAAGAAACTAGAGCACATTTAGCTATATACACGCTAAGGCTAGAAACAGGTTGAAATATGAAAGACTTCAGAAGCTGATATACATTACAATATGAGGCTAAGGATGAGATATCAAAAAAGAATGAGTGTTGATGAGAAAATGAAAGTTTTAATCCTATTAGCCTAGACCATATCTTTGAAGAAGATGATCCACTTTCAGAATGGCTACAAAGAGAAAGAAAATCCTTTGTTAGATGGTCAAACCTCTGATTGGTTGCCTGTAGATAATTCTGATGATGAAATAAATGTTAAACAATCACATCAATTAGGAGAAGAAAATCTAGCTCATTTAAGTACAAGCCGAACACCAACTCAAAGTGATGATGATGAGGGTTCAAGTCCATCTGATGATGGTGATGGTGGTGGTGGTGCAAATGAAAATAGGCTTTCTAGTCCACTTGGTGGAGAATATGGGCTTGCTGCTATTGGTGGATTATTCCTTGATTTGTCACAATACGGAGTAAATCCGTCTGTTGAATCCAGTGAGGATAGAAGTAGAGATAGAGCTCAATCAAAGGGAAAAGCCAAGAAGCACCAACATGATACTTCTAGAGGCTCTTCATCTAGAAGATCAACTTCTAGTAATGAATCATTTGGTACTCAAGGCTATATCTATTGGCACCAACTTTACATTTTCAACCTCTTCATGGTTACTATCCACCCCACAAGGTTATTATCCACCCCACCCATATCCTAATTATCCCATGCCTTATTATCCCCAAATGTATCCACCACTCCAAATGTATCCACCATGACCAAAAATGTATCAAGAACAAGAATATGGTTCAAATTTTGGACAAAGGTCACAGTAGTCGAGTCGACATAGCTCTGAAAGTGGAAAGAGAGAATTTAATGCTCCTTGTCATTCTACTATGTGGTAACTGGTAAGATTTGGAGTTTATTTTTTTGTAGTGGATTGAATTTAACAAGTTCTATTTTATTATAATTCAAAAATTTATAAATAACCTTTTTTCACTTAAATAATATACTTAAAGTATCATAAATTACTTTAAAAATTATAAAAATAAGACTTTAAATGATTATAATTACAAAACTACATTTTATACAAAATTATGTGGAAATAAAAAAATTTAATGACCGTGATGGTCTCTATTATATTCGTAACCACGATAAACGCAAAGCAACCACAACCGCAATTTGAATCCTTAATCATATATCACAGTAGCATATACCAGCTCGCCAAAGCTCCAGCAACACTTCAACAGCTCACCGAAGCTCCTGCAGCACTTCAATAGCTCGCCAAAATTCCAGCAGCACTCCAACGGCTCACCATTCTGTTTTACCTCAGCAACATCGAGGCACCTCAACAACTCAGCATTCCGAAATACCAGCATCACCTCCACTTAGCAGTTGTTAGGATGATTTTCTGGATGTTAGTTATCAGTAGGATGTTATTCTAGATTTCTATGTATTCAATAGCTTTTATAATCTTCCTTGAGTTGCTATATATACTCTATACATGTTTAACCAAAAAGTAAGTAATACAAATCCTTTTTGGCTTGATTCACAAGTTTGTAATATGGTACCAGAGCCAGTGAATGGCTCTTTATTTTGTTTCATTTCTGTAATTTTTCTTTCCTTTTCTTAGTAACTAAACACCATTTCCCAAATGGCACAGCAAACATCGAGGCTTGAAGACAGTCCTGCTAGCCCTTACTATCTCCACTCTAATGAAAATCTGTGAAATCCCCAATTTCATGTAATTCCTCCATAATTATAAAGTATGTTAGCTTAAATGAAGTAAATAGATATGAGAATTATGAAGTATGAAGGATGTATGGAACATGGAAGAAGTAATGAGATGAAAGATTAAATAGTCAAGTAGTCAATTAATATTGATGTCAGGAAAATAAATGGAATAGGAAGAAAGAAGACCAATTAAATGAATATGAAGTTTAATGTATGAATGATGTATACATGATGTATGGAAGAAATAAGAAAGTTGATAGTCAATAAGACAAATGATTTATTAGGTTGATATCAGAAAAATATTAAGAGTATGAGACAAGAAACAAAATCAGATTTTTGATTGGTTAATTAAACATATGTGGCTTATGTATGAATGGAAGAATGGAAGAAGAGAATTAATGGGTCAAAGGGATAAAGTTGGCTGAGATGATTAAAAGGGATAGAGGTGCATTTAATGCAAGTGCATGAGTCACCTTTACCAGCCATCACCCAACGTCAGCCAGCTTCTCCTCCAGCTATCCCTCTCGTTCTCGCCCTCTTCATCTCCAAGTTTCCAAGTCTTCTTCCATAGTCCCCTTGACAAACACTCTTGTTTAGTAACCAAATCATTAAGCTTATTAGACGAAAATCGATCCTTGTCACTAGACTAAGTGATATCCGAAGTTTGGTGGATTGATTCCAAGTATTGGAAGAGATCTCAAAATTTGAGATTTTGGTCACTAGCAAAAGGTAAGAGAAGAAGATGATTTGTTCAAGTAGGTTCATGGTATGGTGTTGTACTGAATTAGTATAACATGTTTATGGAAAATTCTTAAAGGTTTGCTTGGATATGATGATTTCAGATTTGAAGGAGTGAAAGCTAGGGTTACGCGCCAAGTGATTTCGCGTTTCCGAAGGAATCAAGGTAAGGAATTTATGTAACGGACGTAAGGCGGCTATGTCCGCATGTTTTATAATGTTTTATAATGTTTTTATGTGGTTTGGAAGAAGTACTAGTTGGATTTGGTGCAAGAAAAGATGCATTTTCAGATTTGTTTCCTAGTACCAATTAGGCTAGGAGCAGCCGACTGCCTTAAAGGGGAAGTCGACTGCCTAGAGACAACCAAAACGTCGTTTTCCGAAAACCGATGCAAACCAGTCGACTGCTATGTATGCCAGTCGACTGCTATTTTCCAGAAAAGCATTCTGTTTCAAACCAGTCGACTGCTATATGAGACAGTCGACTGCTATTTATGAAAATGCATTCTGTTTCAAAACCAGCCGACTGCCTATAAGACCAGTCGACTGCTATTTTCCGAGAAGTATTCTGTTTCAAAAACAGTCGACCGCTATATGTACCAGTCGACTGCTATTTCTAAAGAAGCATTCTGTTTGAAAACCAGTCGACTGCTATATGGACCAGTCGACTGCCCTTATGTGTTTTCAAGATGAAAATATCGAAATTTTAAATGAAAATAATTTCGATAAATGAAAGTATGAAGAAGCAGCCGACTGCCCTATGAGGCCAGTCGACTGCCATGTTTTAAAAAGAGGTTTTCATACCTATTTTCCGAAAGTATGAAATGTCATGGCTAGAAGCTACATGGCATATGTTTTGAGATTATGCACTTTCATGTTTCTAGTAGGGGCTCTGATCAAGTCCTGAAATGATGTATGTTAAGGGCTGAGGACCATAAGTCAGGCCTCAGTTGCTACAGAGGACACCTGACTAGTGTTGGCTGTAGCCACCCACAGTTGGCCAATCTGTTTTTGTTTCATGTTCGGCTAAGGGAGAATTCCTGGCCTTACGGGGTACGCCACATGATTATGATGATGATGATGCAGTGCATAACTCCACAAAAGTATGAATAGTTTTTATGTTATCAAAAACTATATGTATATGCGATTTCTAAGAATAAAGAAATCGAAAGTACTTGATTTACTCGTACAAGAAGTTTTAAAGAAGTATATGAAGTATTTTTGCAAGAAAGTATAAGATGTTTTAAGAAAAGTATGTATGTATGTAAATGATATTTCAAAGAAGTATTTGAAATATGTTTTGAAGAAGTACGCGAAGCATGCTAAGTTATAAAAGCATGTAAAGTATGTTTTAAAGTATGTATGAAGTATGATGTTTTAAAGAAAGTATAAGAAGAAGAAGTATGGTGCATGTTTATATGTATGCTATATTTACAAAGAAGCATACAAAGTATGATTTGAAGCATGATGTTTTCAAGAAAGTATGTTTGCCTACATCAATTGAAAGAAATATACATGGTTGCAAACAATGCATGAAAGAGGTTTATGATGCATGCTTTATAATGCTTTACATGACATTATAGAGCCAAGTAGGAAAAATACATATAGAGGCATAGCACGCTCTTTTACATATTTTTCTTACTGAGCGTAAACTCACCCTTTTACGAACATTTTTCATACAGACTATCTGAAGAAATCCCTCGCTCTCAATAGAAGAGCCTAAGAGTGGGATTTTGAAAGTTTACCTTCAAGAGACGCTTCCCAAGTAGTATAGAAGGTATACTTATGTAGTTATGCAAAGTAAACTTGTAATTCAGCTATGGTACAGTACAGCTAACATTTATGTATGTAAGATGTCGGGGATTTAAGTTAAGATGATGTATGAGATCCTGTGGAAACGGATGGTATATATACATGTATCATTAGTCTGTTTTATTGTAATTGAATTAATTATATTGAGCTTTTAGACAGTAAGCTTAAGAAAAGAAAAGTATGATTGACATTGACAAGCAAATCTAACTAAGTTTAAGGCAAAAAGGATAAAAGATGAATAAGAAATGTATGGTGACTGGGATGTCACAGAGTGGTATCAGAGCAAGTAGATTGAGGTTTGTCAGTGTCGATGAGTTAGAAGTAGAGTATATCCCCAATTGTACTGTACTTGTCTGAATACATATAAGATGTATAACTGTTTGAAGTTATACTAAATAGCTCAATTTTGTGATTTTATCGACAGAATGAGCTCAGATAGAAGAGGTGTTGGTGAAGGAAGAGGAAAGGATTATGTAGAACAGTCACCAACACAGTTTTCTTTTCCATCTCCACCGCATAGCCCAAACACTAGGTTAGCAAAGATGGAGAAGCATATGGAAAATATGACCACTATGTTTACGCAGTTTATGGCGAACTTTCCAAACATGGTCACAAGTGTACCATTCGCCATTCCTATAGTACAGCCACCACCAGCACAGACAGAGTTACCCCCACCATTCCCAGTTATTGAAAGGCGGGATCTCACAGCCTATTGCAGTATGACCTTGATTAAGGAATATAAGAAGTTGGATCCGCCTAAGTTTAAGGGGGATAAGGACATGTTGGCCGCAGTGAATTGGGTGAAGGCGGTCACTAGATCTTTTGAGTATATGTTATATTCCGGAAAGGAAAAGGTGGGTTTGGCTGTGTCTCTGTTAGTGGATGATGCAAAGTATTGGTGGCAGTCCACTCAGGCCTTTTTGGAAGCCCAACATGTTGAGGTTACGTGGGATAAATTTCTAGAGGCCTTTACTGAGCAGTACATCCCACACACTGATCAGACTAGGTTGAAGATCGAATTCTTGAAATTGACTCAAGGGACAATGTCAGTTAATCAATATGAGTCAAGGTTTATTTCTCTAAGCGGATTCGATCGAGAGACCATCAGGAGTGAAGGATATAAGATATACAGATTTATAGAAGGATTGAAGTCTCCTATCAAATCCAAGTTGTATACTATAGGTGTCACTACTTATAATGAGACCGTTCGTAAGGCTCAGTTGTGTGAGCAGGACTATAAGCTTCATCAAACTGATTTCCAAACCCAAAGTAAAGGTAAGAAACCGATAAAGCGGAAGTCAGAAAGGAAAACATCGAAAGATGGATGCTCATTTGGGAGATGTAGGCCATATGAAGGAGCCTCAATAGGTAAGCAAGAAAATGATTATTAATTAAATTTAATGGTTATGTGGAATTTATATTGAGTTAGGAGTATTATGATGATTATGGTACAGGGAATCCCATAGCTACCGGGATCAAGATAAATGATGATAGATTCCGACATTCAGCTAGTTCACCTAAGAGTATAAGACAAAGGTGTGAATATTGCGGGAAGTTCCACGGATTACAGCCATGCCGGTTGGCAAGTGGCACATGTTTCAGATGTGGTGAACAGGGACATATGATCAGAGATTGTCCCAAGAGGGACTTGAGGACATTCGAGGAATCTGAGGAGACCCCTCAACTCCAACGCAAGGCTACAGCTGAAGAGAAGGGAAAGACACCTGTTAACTATGATGTAAATGTTGAAGATGTATAAGGCAAAAGTATGTTGTATGATCTGATTAAATTATAAAGAAAGTGAATAGAAGGTGGTATGGTTATGTGAAGGATTTTTAGTTTACGATGTGAAAGGAGTATAAACAAGAATGATGATTGACTTATATTAGTCGATTTTACTTAAATGTTTTATGCTATAAAAGCATTACTCTGAAAGGAATATGAATTAATATGAGAGATGAGTTATCTCAATGACGGTAATTATTCTCTATAGTCGCATCTAGGGACCGGAACACGACAGGTGCTCTAAAGTACCTTCCATACTCTACTCGGTTACCTAGCCGACTATAGTATCCTTTCTGGTTGATCCTTAGAGTACCATAGGGAAATGAAGATGTTCATTCATAGGCATGTTTGATGCTATGAGAAGAGGACATTTTTGGATACGAATTAAAAGAACTATGTTGATAGTTTAAAAATGTGATCAGTATATGGGTATTAAAAGAGCAAGAAAGAAAGAAATTATAGAAAGCCATTGTGATGGCAAATGCTATGAATCAGAAGCATGAGAGAATAATGATTCATATGATGACAAGAAAGTAAGAAGTTACTTGAGAAATTCCCAAGCCTTAAGCTAAATGTTATGCTTTCAAAGTAAATTGGGAATGATGACTAGTATAATGATTAAGCTAGGATTGATGAACGGATCTGCTAAGTAAGCCCACTTCCTATCTAAGAAGTCTATGGACGCACTTAGTGCTTTGGCAGAAATGTAGATGAAAGAACGTCATTAGACTAAGTGGAGTTCCAATGAGCAATTTCATGTGATAGAGATTTCAGGTTCAATTCTCATTTAAGGAGATTAGCAAGGGACCATGGAATCTCAGTTGAAAGTTTTGCACAGCTTTTCGTCCGCAGACTAATGAGCAGTCCGAGCGCATGAATTAGACGCTCGAGGACATGTGAAGAGCTGGTGCTATGTATTTTAAAGGCTCATGGGACGACCATCTGCCATTGACTGAGTTTATTTATGATAATAGCTATTATACAAGTATTGGATGACACTGTATGAAATGTTATAAGAATAGAAAGTGTCAGTGCTTCGAAAGTATAAATCCAGAATTCATCTTATGTCATAAAAGATGAAACCTTAAAAGTACAGAAAGACATAAGTCATGTGAAAAAGCCATTCGGGATTTTGGACAGAAAAGATAAGGTATAGAAGTCTATGATGATCCCATTGGTTAAGATTATTGACAATACCACGTTATGGGAAAAGATACATGAAGCTAAATAGCTTGATGAAAGAAGAGTATCCAGAACTATTTGAGACATGACTGATTTGAATTTGGAGGACCAAATTCTCTAAGGTGGGGAGAATGTGAAATCCCCAATTTCATGAAATTCCTCCATAATTAAAGTTTTAGCTTAAATGAAGTAAATAGATATGAGAATTATGAAGTATGAAGGATGTATGGAACATGGAAGAAGTAATGAGATGAAAGATTAAATAGTCAAGTAGTCAATTAATATTGATGTCAGGAAAATAAATGGAATAGGAAGAAAGAAGACCAATTAAATGAATATGAAGTTTAATGTATGAATGATGTATGCATGATGTATGGAAGAAATAAGAAAGTTGATAGTCAATAAGACAAATGATTTATTAGGTTGATATCAGAAAAATATTAAGAGTATGAGACAAGAAACAAAATCAGATTTTTGATTGGTTAATTAAACATATGTGGCTTATGTATGAATGGAAGAATGGAAGAAGAGAATTAATGGGTCAAAGGGATAAAGTTGGCTGAGATGATTAAAAGGGATAGAGGTGCATTTAATGCAAGTGCATGAGTCACCTTTACCAGCCATCACCCAACGTCAGCCAGCTTCTCCTCCAGCTATCCCTCTCGTTCTCGCCCTCTTCATCTCCAAGTTTCCAAGTCTTCTTCCATAGTCCCCTTGACAAACACTCTTGTTTAGTAACCAAATCATTAAGCTTATTAGACGAAAATCGATCCTTGTCACTAGACTAAGTGATATCCGAAGTTTGGTGGATTGATTCCAAGTATTGGAAGAGATCTCAAAATTTGAGATTTTGGTCACTAGCAAAAGGTAAGAGAAGAAGATGATTTGTTCAAGTAGGTTCATGGTATGGTGTTGTACTGAATTAGTATAACATGTTTATGGAAAATTCTTAAAGGTTTGCTTGGATATGATGATTTCAGATTTGAAGGAGTGAAAGCTAGGGTTACGCGCCAAGTGATTTCGCGTTTCCGAAGGAATCAAGGTAAGGAATTTATGTAACGGACGTAAGGCGGCTATGTCCGCATGTTTTATAATGTTTTATAATGTTTTTATGTGGTTTGGAAGAAGTACTAGTTGGATTTGGTGCAAGAAAAGATGCATTTTCGGATTTGTTTCCTAGTACCAATTAGGCTAGGAGCAGCCGACTGCCTTAAAGGGGAAGTCGACTGCCTAGAGACAACCAAAACGTCGTTTTCCGAAAACCGATGCAAACCAGTCGACTGCTATGTATGCCAGTCGACTGCTATTTTCCAGAAAAGCATTCTGTTTCAAACCAGTCGACTGCTATATGAGACAGTCGACTGCTATTTATGAAAATGCATTCTGTTTCAAAACCAGCCGACTGCCTATAGGACCAGTCGACTGCTATTTTCCGAGAAGTATTCTGTTTCAAAAACAGTCGACCGCTATATGTACCAGTCGACTGCTATTTCTAAAGAAGCATTCTGTTTGAAAACCAGTCGACTGCTATATGGACCAGTCGACTGCCCTTATGTGTTTTCAAGATGAAAATATCGAAATTTTAAATGAAAATAATTTCGATAAATGAAAGTATGAAGAAGCAGCCGACTGCCCTATGAGGCCAGTCGACTGCCATGTTTTAAAAAGAGGTTTTCATACCTATTTTCCGAAAGTATGAAATGTCATGGCTAGAAGCTACATGGCATATGTTTTGAGATTATGCACTTTCATGTTTCTAGTAGGGGCTCTGATCAAGTCCTGAAATGATGTATGTTAAGGGCTGAGGACCATAAGTCAGGCCTCAGTTGCTACAGAGGACACCTGACTAGTGTTGGCTGTAGCCACCCACAGTTGGCCAATCTGTTTTTGTTTCATGTTCGGCTAAGGGAGAATTCCTGGCCTTACGGGGTACGCCACATGATTATGATGATAATGATGCAGTGCATAACTCCACAAAAGTATGAATAGTTTTTATGTTATCAAAAACTATATGTATATGCGATTTCTAAGAATAAAGAAATCGAAAGTACTTGATTTACTCGTACAAGAAGTTTTAAAGAAGTATATGAAGTATGTTTGCAAGAAAGTATAAGATGTTTTAAGAAAAGTATGTATGTATGTAAATGATATTTCAAAGAAGTATTTGAAATATGTTTTGAAGAAGTACGCGAAGCATGCTAAGTTATAAAAGCATGTAAAGTATGTTTTAAAGTATGTATGAAGTATGATGTTTTAAAGAAAGTATAAGAAGAAGAAGTATGGTGCATGTTTATATGTATGCTATATTTACAAAGAAGCATACAAAGTATGATTTGAAGCATGATGTTTTCAAGAAAGTATGTTTGCCTACATCAATTGAAAGAAATATACATGGTTGCAAACAATGCACGAAAGAGGTTTATGATGCATGCTTTATAATGCTTTACATGACATTATAGAGCCAAGTAGGAAAAATACATATAGAGGCATAGCACGCTCTTTTACATATTTTTCTTACTGAGCGTAAACTCACCCTTTTACGAACATTTTTCATACAGACTATCTGAAGAAATCCCTCGCTCTCAATAGAAGAGCCTAAGAGTGGATTTTGAAAGTTTACCTTCAAGAGACGCTTCCCAAGTAGTATAGAAGGTATACTTATGTAGTTATGCAAAGTAAACTTGTAATTCAGCTATGGTACAGTACAGCTAACATTTATGTATGTAAGATGTCGGGGATTTAAGTTAAGATGATGTATGAGATCCTGTGGAAACGGATGGTACGTATATACATGTATCATTAGTCTGTTTCATTGTAATTGAATTAATTATATTGAGCTTTTAGACAGTAAGCTTAAGAAAAGAAAAGTATGATTGACATTGACAAGCAAATCTAACTAAGTTTAAGGCAAAAAGGATAAAAGATGAATAAGAAATGTATGGTGACTGGGACGTCACAAAATCTTTCTTTAAACTTAGTTTCTACACCTCTTACTGGTCCAAATTATCATTCATAGGCTCGAGCCATGCGCATGGCTTTACTTTCTAAAAACAAATTGAAGTTTGTTGATGGTTCTATCAAAGCTCCAAATCTGACTGATGCAATTTATCCTGCTTAGGAACGTTGTAATATAATGGTTTTGTCTTGGCTACTTCATTCTATGAGTCCTTCTATTGCTCAAAGTATTATCTGGTTTGACAATGCATTGAAGTATGGCAAGACCTCAAGGATTGATTTGCTCAAGGTGATTCATTTCGGATCGCAGAACTCCAAGAGGAGATTTATGGTTTTAGGCAGGGTTCTCTTTCTGTCATTGAGTATTTCACTACTTTAAAAAACTCTGTGGGATAAGTTAATGGTGTTAAGACCTCTTCCAATATGCACTTATACTAAGAAGTGCTCTTGCTCAGTTCTTCCGACCATGCAAGCTTATCACCAATTCGACTGTGTTATTCGCTTCCTCAGAGGTCTGAATGAAAGTTTTTCTACTGTCTGTTTTCAAATAATGCTAATTGAGCCCCTTCCTACTATAACCAAGGTCTTTGCTCTAATCATACAACATGAATGACAGCTTCAAGTAGGTTCTCTTCAACAATCAATCGAGCCAGCAGCTTTCTTTAATTTGAGAACTGCCATCTCTTACAAAAATACTCAAGCCCAGAACAGGCCTAAGTGTTCATACTGTGGATTTACTGGACACACAGTAGACAAATGTTTCAAAAAGCATGGATATCCTCTAGGCTTTAAGCCCAAACGAAGAGAATTTATAGCCAATCGTGTACAAGGGGTTGTTCAACCAGTTCTTGAGTAGATTATCCTTGAACCTTCTAATTCAGCCTACACCAGATCAAAGCTCCTCATCCATCAATGCTCTCTCTGCCAATATAAGTTCCATGTGCAATATGGCAGGTAAAACCTATCCTCCTTTATGGATTATTGATACTGGAGCAACAGATCATGTTCCTTGTTCCTTTCAATTCTATACAGATTATAAACCTGCTGATAATTTGTTTATAAAGTTGCCTAACAATCACAAGGTTTCAGTTCCACATGTTGGTACTGTTCATCTTTCTCCTAATTTAGTTCTTGAAAATGTCTTCCATGTTCCATCTTTTTCCTACAACTTAATATTTGTTAGTAAACTCATCTCTGGAAATCATTATTCACTAACATTTCGATCTAATGTTTGTCATATTTAGGACCTTCTCAGCCAGAGGATGATTGGTTTTGCTAAAGAAGTTCATGGCTTGTTTCCCTTAATACCACCAATAATCTCTGTTTCCTCGCCTGTTTGCAGTTCATGCATTGTTTCTCCTTCAAATATTTGGCATTACAGATTAGGCCATGCTTCAAATTCTAGAATTAGACTTCTACATTCTATTGACAGTTCTATTCATGTTAATAATAATTGTAATGCCTGTGAAATTTGCCATTATGATAAACAAAGAAAACTACATTTTCCTAATAGCTCTTCATTTACCAATTCATGCTTTGAAATGATCCATATGTATATCTGGGGACCTAGTCCTTATCCTTCTTTGTTTGGTTATCTCTATTTTTTAACTATAGTTGATGAGTATAGCTGTTCTACTTGGATTTTTTTAATGAAATCAAAGTCAGAAACCAGAGGCCTTATACAAAGTTTCTATGCCTTTGTTGAGAGTCAATTTCAGACCAAGATCAAATGCATACGTAGTGATCAAGGACAAGAATTTCACATGACTGATTTTTTCAATATGAAAGGCATTATTCACCAAACAGCTTGTGTTTCCACACCTCGACAAAATAGTAAAGTTGAACGAAAGCACCAGCACATCTTGAATGTGGCACAAGCACTTAGATTCCAAGCCAAACTCCCTATATGTTTTGGTCAGATTGTGTCTCACATGCCACATACCTCATCAATCAAATTCCTACCCCTACTATAGATAACAAAACACCCTTTGAAGTTCTGTTTAAAACACCTCCCAAATATTCTCATATTAAGTTTTTTGGCTGTTTATGTTTTGCTTCCACACTTCCTGTTCATAGACACAAGTTTGATCCTAGAGCTAGGAAATGTATTTTTCTTGGTTTTGTTAATGGCATTAAAGGATATAAGCTATATGATCTTCATACACATGAATATTTCGGTTCCAGGAATGTAGTTTTTTATGAACATGAATTTCCATTTGCTCAAAAACAATATCAGACCTTAAATCATTCTGTTACAAAGTCTAATTTTGTTTTTCCTCTTATTTCAGATGATACTTTTACAACAGAATCTGATTTTATTCCTCATAATAATTCTGACATGCCTAGAAGATCTACTCTAATCTTTCATCTCCTCATAGAATCTATTCCACTGTCCTTGATTCTTTGCATGAGCCACAAACATATAAACAGGCTGTTAAGAATGCTTGCTGGCAAGATGCCATGAAGATAGAACTTCAAGCTTTAGAGGATAATCATACTTGAGAGCTAGTAGATCTTCCTCCTGATAAACATACCATAGGCTGCAAATGGGTGTACAAGGTCAAATTAAAGGTAGATGGTACACTAGATAGATACAAAGCCAAACTTGTGGCAAAAGGTTACACTCAACAAGAGGGCATCGACTACCTAGATACCTTTGCACCTGTGGCTAAGATAAGTACCATCCAGATGCTTTTGGCTTTATCAGCAGCTAAGCATTGTTTTCTGGAACTGCTTGATATCAACAATGCATTCTTCCATGGAGAATTACATGAGGAAGTATATATGGAACCACCCCTGGGTTTATTTCTTCCAAGCCTAATTAGGTCTGTCGCCTACTGAAATCCATATATGGTCTAAAACAATCCAATAGGCAATGGAATGCAAAGCTCACTCAACTCTTGTTATGCTCAGGTTTCTCTCAAGTTGTTTCCGATCCTTCTTTATTTGTTAAGAAGTCAGCTTCTTCCTTTACAGCATTACTTATGTATGTGGATGATGTGATTCTTGCTGGAAATAACCTTGATGAAATTGGTTCAATCAAAACTTTGTTGCATGACCAATTTAGAATTAAGGACCTTGGACAGTTAAAGTATTTTCTTAGTCTAGAAATAGCTAGATCTTTAGCTTGGATTAATGTTTCACAGCGCAAGTATGCCCTGAACATCCTTTCTGAGACAGGATTTCTATATTGCAAGCCTACATCTTCTCCTATGGTTCTAGCTACCAAACTTCACAATCAGGATCAAATGCTTCTTGAAAATGTTACAGCCTAGAGGAGATTGGTTGGAAAGCTTATATATCTTACTTCCACCAGGCCTGATATAAGTTACACCACTCAGTAACTATCCCAGTTTCTTGATAAACCGACTCAACAACACTTAATTGTTGCACATAGAGTGTTGAGGTACATCAAAGGAACACCAGGTCAAGGCCTTTTCTTCCCAGCAAATTCTAACTTCAAATTAAAAGCATTTTTATATTCGGATTGGGCATCTTGTATTGATTCTAAGAAATCCATTACTGGATATTGTGTATTTTTTCGTTCTTCTCTTATATCTTGGCGATTTAAGAAACAACCCACTGTTTCTTGATCATCATCTGAAGCTGAATATAGAGCCCTAGCTACTACCATTTGTGAGATACAATGGCTCCTTTATCTACTAAGAGATTTACATATACCTCACCTTTCTCCTACCTTGCTATTCTGTGATAATTAATCTGCCATCCATATTACAAGAAACCAGTATTCCATGAAAGGACCAAGCATCTGGATATCAATTGTCACATCGTCTGCAAAAAACTCCTTGCTGGAATAATTCATCTTCTACCAATTAAGTCAGTTGATCAATTAGCTGACATGTTTACTAAAGCTTTGCATCCTTCAGTTTTTCATACTTTCTTGTCCAAGCTGGGAGTTCAGAATTTGTATTCTCCAGCTTGCGGAGGGGGGTGTATCACAGCAGCATATACCAGCTCGCCAAAGCTCCAACAGCACTTTAACAGCTCGCCAAAATTCCAAGAGCACTCCAACAGCTCACCATTCTGTTTCACCCCAGCAACATCGAGGCACCTCAACAGCTTAACATTCCGAAATACTAGCATCACCTCCACTTAGCAATTGTTGGCATGATTTTCTGGAAGTTAGTTATCAGTAGGACGTTATTCCAGATTTCTGTGTATTCAGTACCTTCTATAATCTTCCATGAGTTGCTATATATACTTTGTACATGTTTAACCAAAAAGTAAGTAAGACAAATCCTTTTACACTTGATTCACACGTTTGTAATATCATATCCCACATTTCAACAATCAGTTTTTAGAAAGGTAGGTAAGAAAGACTGCTAGTAAAGATTGAAGACAAATTCTCGTTAAATACTATTTATTAATATTTTGCAGGCATCATCTTGGATCACGGAACCAAACAAAAGCATCAAAAGGATTTTTCTCTCTTAGCCTTCTACCTCTAACATGACATAATATTTTGTCTTTTTTCCTTTTTTAGCTGTCATTTTTTACTTTGATGGGCAAATTTGTACCTATAAATACATGTAACAATTGCAGACTTAGCATAAACAGTGCTGATTTAAGATAGTTCCCATGACAAAACGTTGTTGAATTTTGCAAAGTTGGATTTCAACTTACTACAAAATTCACACAAGGAAGAGCTAAGCAAGATCTCTAGGTAATTACTCATTCAACACTACGTATGTCTGATATAATTTGAAGGAAAAAGCAATAACTGCAGTTGGGCTAATGGTTTTATTTCAAGTAGTGGAAAGATTTAGATTTTGCAACAAAACTACCTTTTACAAGAGATAGATTGTTGGAATGTTACTTTTGGATATTGGGAGTGTACTTTAAACCTCAAGACTCTTTTGCTAGAGAGATATTGACAAAAGTAATAGCCCTGGCATCGACTATGGATGACATATATGATGTACATGGCACATTTGAAGAACTTGAACCCTTTACAAATGCCATTGAGAGGTCAGCAATATATATATATATATATATATATATGAGTTAGTTATATATCATTTATTTTTTTTACACTGGTGGCGGAAAAGTTTATATATCTTCATAAGCTATGTTAAAAAATTACCACATAAACCACTTTTTTTAATCTTTTTTGGTTTTTAATATTTTCTAAAAGATATGTGTCATATTATTAACTTTATTTGTAAAGTCTAAAAATCCACTAACGGTGTATTAGATAATTTCTTTTATATATGGCATATAAAATTTGATTGAATATTGAAGTTTAAACTTTAATTTGAATTTCAAGTGGGATATTAATTGCATAGATCAACTCCCAGTATATATGAAATTGTTCTACAAGGTACTCGTAGATGTGTATGAAGAAATAGAGGACATAATTACAAAGTAAGGAGAATCATACCGTGTCCAATATGCTAAAGAAGCAGTAAATTCCCACTAGCTAAACCTTTATATGATTTTATAACGATTTTAATGAAGAAAAATCCATTCAATTCAAAGACTGAAAGACCGCAAGCCGATATTGGCTTTTTTTTTTCTCATTTTATAGATGAAACACTTGTCTCAAGCTTATTTTGTCAAGGCCAAATGGTACCATGAAAACTACGTACCAACGGTTGAGGAGTACATGAGAAATGCATTAGTATCTGCTGGCTATATCATGGTTACAATCACATCTTTTGTCGGAATGAGAGAGATTGTGAAAAAAGATATATTTAATTGGGCATCTGTGAATCCTAAAATGTAACGACCCTTTATACCGTAAATAAGAACTAAATTTTTCCTTTTCCACTTACTTGGTTGGGCTATGCGTAGTGTCATTAATCTATTCTTAAGCTAACTTTACATTAGCTAAATCAATATCCTTTAATTACCTTGGTCCCAGTTCAAATTCTCTCACTAAGCAAGCATTCACAATTTGGAATCATTCTACTTGACAAAATATTTATCCACCAATGTTGCATGCATCGTTATAAACCATACATATATCATGTACTTCATTTAATTACATCCCCATACTAGAATAGTACTAAAAATACAAGTCTAAATACAAAATGGGCAACTATATATCATATACCTTCAAAGGAAGAGAAAAAGCCTCAAAGGACGCAATAAAACCCCTTTTACGAGCTCTTACTGCAGGTAATCTGGAAGGTGAAGAGGGGGGGTGAGCTTATAAATCCCAATAAGAAATATATATAAGGGACAGATACCGAAAGTCTATATGCAAGCTTCTAAAACATTTATTAAAGCTCGAAATCAGAATTTATACGTTTTGGAAACTAAATCATGCTTATGCAATGCATCAGAATATAATTGATTCAAACTATAATAAAGCAATTTAATTCAAAAACATAAATCCAAACATGGGTGTATTTATCATATTTACTTTCCGTATAAATCTTCGAAATAAACCATATCAATTTTGAAATCCAAATATCAACGTTCAGAATTCATATACGAAAATGAGTACAAAAAACCATACACATATTAAGCTAGAGACATATTAACGACTAAGTAATAATCATGCAGTTCAAATATTCTCGTGAGGGAAAGTGCAAGTCAATTAGACATATAGCCATAGTTCAAAGGAGTTAGGTATCAACTGGCCCGCTGTGGACTGGATCAAGGTCACACAGCTCAGAAGTAAAGTACCTATTACGAACTAGATCAGAGTGACACAGTAGTACAAAACAATACTGTAGTGACTTTAGTTAGTCATATCTCAAAACATTTTCATATATATATATATATATATTCGGAACTCAAAATCGTTTTCTCGAAAATTCACAAATGAATATATATATTTTCTAAAAATACAATACTTTGGTAATTTCCATGAAAGTTGGTGTTCCGGATAAAAATTCCATAAATATTCAAAATCTTGCTATTTCACCTTTTTTTTATCAAAACAAAACTTGCTAGAAATTTGTTATTTTCAAATTGTTTCTTAGCTCTAGCTTAATTCGCAAAACCAATATTTTTACAAAAAATCCGGTAGCATAACGGCTTAATTTTCCTAAAACCCCTTGCAAGGAAAATATAGTTTATAAAACCCAAGGCAATATATTTTAAAATTTATTCAATATCTCCTACATTCCGAAATATATCTCTTACCTAAAATGCACCTCAAATGTTGGCTATTGCACCCTTGTTCTTCTTGAGCCTTCCATCACTTTTTGATTTCCTTTTCTTTGGTCTTTAATTTTAGGGTATTAAGTGTCCCCTACTTTGTAAGATTTTCTCCTACATTAAGGCACAAAATTTATATTATTAAATCACATTAAAGAAATTTATACTTTAAGGTCTCCCTTAATTGTGTTACCTTGCAAATTTATCTTGGCTGCCACATGCTCCTTAACTTCCTTAAATGTTCTTCCCTCACATGAACCTACATCAAAGACAATATTTTACCTCCTTATTTCACTCTACCATCATTCTTTTAAATGCTTATAACCAAATTAAACTCATACCCCTTATTACTTGCCAAAACCGAGGGCCTCTTGTACAGCCTTGATCTTCACTGATTGGAGCTGCTATGTACTTCAAAATGTGTAGCAATTTTCTTGTCTTCAAGGCTTTACAACAGCCAACTCTTCTCCTTATATTTTGCCCTCCAACAGCCCTCATTTCTGCTTTAAAAGCTACCATAGTTCAGCCCACTTTCCACATTTTTTTTGCCTCTCGATTCAGACCAGTTTTTCCCCTGTTCAGCTTCCTCATAAATAAAGCAGTCCAAAACAGAAAAATCTTCCACGCCTAACCAGCCACTCAAACACTGACCTGAACAGCTTCAAACACCCGCCTTAACACCTCAACTCACCTTGTTTCAGCTCCAATGGCCAGCCCCTAACCATCTTAAGAAAGCCATCCTTTAGCCTTGCCAATTATCATCCTGTACAGCAGCCAAATGTAGCCCCTGAACCCGCAAGAGAGTAGCCCCTGCTGCTCATGCCTACTGCCATCAAAACAGCACCTTATAACCTTGAAAACGCCACTCAAACAGCAGCAAAAGCCTTCGTATTTTCCTATTCTCAGGTGCCCCAAAACAGCCTTCAAACACCCAACACAATCCTGTTTCTAGAACCTAAAGGCTGCTTGAGAGCCACTATCCAGGTAGCTTCGATTCAGCCACAAAATACCCTGTCGCGTGCCCTTACTTTGGTTCCCTAAAACCTCACAGAAGTCTACGATTGCAAGTCTAAAAATCTTGACTCTGGTCCCCTGTTCAACGCCTCATAACTGCCCCAAAGCTCAGCCTTGATCAGCGGTCCAAAAAAAAAAAAGGGACTGAAGAGCTTGTCTGCACCAAAGAGCTTTAGTTGATCATCCCATACTTTGCTTCAAATTTTCTCTCAAACTTTCTTGGTTTGGAACCTGATTTCCAGAGCAACATTATACTGCCTCAAGGCACCGATCGTAGCTGCCAAAACCCACTCTTCTTGCCCTGTTTTGCTAGTTTGCTTTCACCAAGATAAAGCTCTTTCTCTCCCTTCCTTTCTGTACCCGAGAATGAAGACCTCTTAGGGGGGTTAGTTGGCAAGGAAAAGGCTTCTTCAAGAAGCCATTTCATTTATACTTTAATAATAATTTAACTAATGCATTTTATTTTTTACATATTAGGTATATATTCACATATTTTATATTATATATTTGTGAGATATATATATATATACTTTAGACATTTGTGTTAGGAATATATATTATATATTATATATATATATATATGAGTTCAATACTTATTAGTAATACGTTTGTAGGTTTTATAATTTTATATTTTGTTATTTTATTTTAATGTTACAGCTCTATGGAATTATTTAGAGTAAATTCCTATAGTTTAGGGTTCAAATAAATTTTACATCCATATGATTATTTACTTTAAATAGTCATGCTACATCTAAAAATTTAGATAAAGCGTGCTCACTTTCTTGGTAATGAATAATTAGAATAATTTTCCCTGATAAATTTTATTAGCTATTCTAATTTAATTTATGAGGCTATGTGTAACGCCCAACCCGTCCACTAGGTCATTACTCAACCGTATTGTCCCCTTTGAGCCCGGTCCACGTCTATAAGGCCCAAGGCCCGCAACGCCACAGCCACTCTCAGGGATTTCTTCCGCGTCCGCCGCTACTCGAACCCCTTACCACTTGTAAGTGTGCGGAAGAAATCCCTGAGAGTGGCTGTGGCGTTGCGGACCTTGGGCCTTATAGACATGGACCGGGCTCAAAGGGGACAATACGGTTGAGTAATGACCCAATGGACGGGCTGGGCGTTACAAAAAAACACACGTTTTATTGTAACGCCCAGCCCGTCCACTGGGTCATTAACGCCCAGCCCGTCCACTGGGTCATTACTCAACCGTACTGTCCTCTTTGGGCGTAGTGATGGGCTTCTCCCCCCACCGGGTTCCACTACCCCTCAAGGTTTTCTTTCGCGTCCGTCGCTACTCGAACCCTTGACTTCCTCAAGAGTCGAGTAACGACTAACCATTGGAGGTCCAATGGTTAGTCGTTACTCGACTCTTGAGGAAGTCAAGGGTTCGAGTAGCGACGGACGCGAAAGAAAACCTTGAGGGGTAGTGGAACCCGGTGGGGGGAGAAGCCCATCACTACGCCCAAAGAGGACAGTACGGTTGAGTAATGACCCAGTGGACGGGCTGGGCGTTACACTATGACAATCTTCCACTAGTATGAATTAGTAATTGATACCATTTGATCCTCATAGGGCTTATATTAGTGATTGTTACCTTAAGGTATTCACCTAAAGACTTGCATATTCCCTTGTTCATATCCCTGCACAATTTTTCACATGGTTTATTTCATTTGTTTAATTTAGTTTACGAAAAAGAAATAGGCTTTTCACATAAAATCATCAAGGCTTGTTCAAACAATTTCCCGTCTAATGGACGATGTTGTTTCACACAATGCACATAATGTATTTGTTTTCTGCTATTTACTTTTTTTCTCCAAATCGACAGATATTTAGTATATAATATTCTATAATAATTACTGAATAAGATTTAAATTTTGCATTTGTATAATAATTAAAGTTTGAGCAAGAAAGAGGGCATGCTACATCCGCGGTTGAATGCTACATGAAGCAATATGGAGTTTCAGAAGAAGAGGCATGCGAAGAATTGAACAAGCAAATTGAAAATGCTTGGAAAGATATAAACCATGAGATGGTGGTCACTGCAGCTGATGGGATTTTTCCAATGCCGGTGCTTACACGTATTCTCAATCCTGCAAGGGTGATGGAATTCCTTTACAAGGAAGGAGATGGGTACACACACGTTGGAAATGTTGTAAAAACTGGAATCGCTTCTTTGCTTATTCATCCAATCTCAATTTGAGGAAGAATTTAAATCTTTCGGTATAATAAGAATTATGAAATTTCTCTTTCTAATATTATAAGATCAGTGTACTGCTTGTTGCAGATGTACTTTCTATAATATTAATGAAAAATAGTCCCTTTGGCTGAGAAAAAAAAAGAGGAATTCTATTCGCAACAAAAAAATATGCTTCTCACAACCGATTTTTAATTTTTTGTAATTTTATGACAAAAATACCCCCATAATATAAGAACATTTCATTTTGTGCTTTTCCGGAAATGAATTCCGATAAATTTGTGTGCTTCCCAGAAATCCATTCCCGGGAAGCTTGTAAGGTTCCCGAAAATTCATTTCTGGAAAGCACACAATTGAAGGCTAAAATGAATGCTTGTTTTGTCTCTGCAAAAGTGGCGCAAGGTGGCAGCAAGGAGAGCTTTGCATGCTCATTGAACTGTGCTAATGCAAGGCCCCATGGTCGAAGTTCGTGTTGCAGCATGAAAAGTCTCCAACAACATGAAATGTCCCCATGCTCATTGACTTTTGCTTACCATCAATGAATTTCCGGGGAGCTCTAATGCTTTCCGGAAATTCTCTTCCGGGAAGCTCAAATGCTTCCTGGAAATGTTCTTCCGATGACCTCTAATACTTTCTGGAAATTCACTTCTGGAAAGCATTGAGAATATTTATGTGATAATATTGTTAGTATATCTCCTCATTTATGGAAATAAATATTTGGTTGACCAATTCCGGATATGGTCCATAATTTCACGGTGAATCTCAACTCAATATTTGGCTATTAAAACACGATTTTATGATGGTTAAAACGTGATTTTATTGCCATAATTAGCACGCTCTCATTACTATTTAAGGAGGGCTCCTTCCGGTCCCCAAGTACGTGAATCTCAGACAAAAACACCATCTAATGAGGTTTTGAGTGCTTGGAAGATTTGGAAGGTCTGTGATCGACACAGAGTAGACTGTCAGATTCGGCAATTGCTTCAACAGCAGAGTTACAGAGTGCAATGGCTGGAGGTTAGATCCTGTCGCTTCCGCTTTTATTTGTTTAACATGTTTCATATTGTGTAGAAGCATGTATGATCTGTATGATGTACTTACATTTGGCATCAGAGCCGTAGTTTAACCTCTGTCTTGCTAGAGATCTGTAAAAAGAAGCCATAAAAACCCATATTTTGAAACTTTAAGTCTCGGACTTCATGAAACTCATTCTGTTTTCATGTGATTTTGGTTCAAATACTTTAGATCTATTGTTGTAAAGCTCTAGGGATGAAAAATACATGAAAAACGAGACTGTTTGAAGGGTTTCGTGCCGGGTCGGGTCGAAAAGACCCAAATTTCTGCAAAAAGGCCCGTTCGGGCGAAGAAGGAAGAGTGGGAATCGGGCGCGTGAGATCCACGCGCCCGATGCTGTTAATATTGCGGGCGCGTGAGATCCACGCGCCCGATAATATTGTTGTTATACGGGCGCGTGAGAACCACGCGCCCGATGGAGTAATGCGGGCGCGTGTGAAGCACGCGCCCGCGCCCTGCTGCACTTTGCAATGCAGCGGCAAAAATAAAAAAAAAAAAAAGAGGAAGAAACCTTGGGCCATCCGGTTTTGGGCTACTATTTGGGTTTTCTTTTATTAATTTTGGGTCATTTATTTTGAGCCTTTTTGGTTGATTATTTGGGCTATATAGATTAAATAAAAGGGTCATTTGGTTTATTTTAGACATTAAGGATTTATTTAATTTAAGTAAATTTAAATTATTTAATTTAGGCCAAATAATTATATTTTTGATAGTTTTATATCAGATTTTCAATTCTGTAATTTTCATAATTTTATGAATAATTAGATTATTTTCACAAAATTAATATAATTATGAAAACTTCTCATTATTTGGATTTTATGAGGATTTTTCATAAATTTGGAATTTTTATTAATGCTATAATTTTAAATTGAATAATTTTGTGAAAATTATCATAAAATTATGATTAAATTATGAAAATTTGATTTTGAATGTGCATATGTGCTTATTTTTTAATATGTATAATTTTGTTATTTTTATACTAAAAGCACATGTAGCTAAGTTATTCATATTATTTGGAATTAAAATTGCCTTGTGTTAATTGCAATTTTTAAAATATGAATAAGCTTAGAATTTTACCAATATGTCTAAGTGATTTATAGTTTATTTAATTAGGGCTTAGCCACAGCAACCTTAATTAAGTAAAATTATTTTGTAAAATCACATAATGATATTAGACATAAATTGTGATTAGTTATAAGGTTATAGTAAATTTTATCCCACAGGAATTTTTATTATAATTTTATAACTAATTAGGATAAAATATCAAATTAGTTTCTTAATTTACCCACAGGAATTAGGAAATGATATAATTTGATAGTTTTATCATTATGAAATGAATCTATTAGAATTAGAACTTTAGCCCACAGGCAAGTTTTATGTCTGAGATTCATTAATAAAATATGTTTACATT
Organism: Heritiera littoralis; assembly: GCA_031772115.1. Classification (NCBI taxonomy): domain Eukaryota; kingdom Viridiplantae; phylum Streptophyta; class Magnoliopsida; order Malvales; family Malvaceae; genus Heritiera; species Heritiera littoralis. The sequence continues at coordinate 2,934,867 of JAPDPK010000075.1, forward strand.
GGTAGACATAATTAAGTTTGCCTCAAAATTCTAGATACATAAGCATGTGTTTTTCTTTAAGCAATGTTTCCTCGAACTAATATTTACCTAGAAGTTCCCGAACTAGATTGAGAGAACTATAAGGTTTGGAAGGAGAGAGTTCTCCTCCAATTAGGGTGCATGGATATAAACTATGCTATAAAGAAAGACGAGCCCGTATTGACTGAGACTAGCACTCTTGCTCAATTAGCTTTACATGAACGCTGGGAGCGATCCAATCGCCTTAGTGTCATGTATATTAAGACAAAGATATCTACTGGGATACGTGGTTCTGTCGAACAGCATACCAACGTTAGGACCTTACTGAAGGCTATAGATGATCAATTTGTCACATCAGACAAAGCGTTGGCCAGCACCCTGATAATGAAGTTCTCATCGATGAGGCTCACCAGTGTCAAAGGAGTGCACGAGCACATAATGACCGTGAGAGATATAGCGGCCCAACTCAAGAAGCTAGAGGTGGAGATGTCTGAGTCTTTTCTTGTGCACTACATATTGAACACTCTACCAAAGCAGTACGGACCATTCAAGATATCCTATGACACACATAAGGATAAGTGGACCATCAATGAATTGATGACCATGTGTGTTCAAGAGGAGGGAAGACTGCTTATGGAATCGGGTGAGAGTGCATTTTTTGCAAGCCAAGGAAAGACCAAGGATCGAGCCAAGAACAAGGGAAAAGGTAAAATCCCTGCCCAAGCTGATATTAAGAAAGAGTCCAAGTGTTTCTTCTGTAAAAAAAAAAAAAGGGACACATGAAGAAGGACTGTGCCAAGCTTCAGCAGTGGCTCGTTAAGAAAGGTAATCCACTCTCATATGTTTGTTTTGAATCAAATATGGTTGAGGTTAATCATAACACATGGTGGATTGATTCTGGATCTACAATTCACATTTCGACTTCCTTACAGGGTATGACAAACCTAAGGAAGCCAGTGGGAAATGAGGAGAGCATCTATTCAGGAAACAAGATGCGCTCGCGTGTTGAAGGCGTTGGAACATGCACTTTAGTTCTTAGGAGTGGTTTTGTTTTGCAATTGGAAAAGACCTTTTATATTCCTAGTTTTTCGATAAATTTAATCTCTATTTCTAGGCTGGTACCTTATGGATATTCCTTTCAATTTTCAAATAAATCAGTATTGATATATTTTAAGTGTGATATTGTTGGGAATGGTACCTTATGTGATGGTCTTTCCTCTATTGATTTGCAAAATGACACTGCTCATAACGCCTTGCATGTTCAAACTGGTACTAAAAGATGTGTTATGAATGAGGACTCCTCTACGTTATGGCACCGGAGATTAGGTCATATCTCCATAAATAGAATTAAGAGATTGGTAAATGATGGAATACTTAGTACTCTCGATTTTACTGATTTCGACACTTGTGTGGATTGCATTAAGGGTAAGCAAACCAACAAGTCTAAGAAAGGTGCCAATAGGAGTTCAACCATATTAGAGATCATACATTCTGACATATGTTGTCCAGACATTGATGCATATGGTCAGAAATACTTCATCACCTTTATTGATGATTACTCGAGGTTTATGTATCTCTACATGCTTCATAACAAGAGCGAAGCATTAGATGCCTTTAAAATCTTTAAGGCTGAAGTAGAGAAACAATGTGGAAAACCCATAAAGATAGTAAGAACTGATAGAGGTGGGGAGTATTACGGTAGATACACTGAAGATGGACAAGCACCTGGACCATTTGCGAAGTTCCTTCAAGAAAATGGGATTGTTGCCCAATATACCATGCCTGGTTCACCGGATCAGAATGGTGTTGCAGAAAGAAGGAACCGAACTTTGATGGAAATGGTGCGTAGTATGCTTAGCAACTCGAAGTTGCCTAAGTCCTTGTGGATTGAAGCTCTTAAAACGGCAGCGTATATATTGAACCGGGTTCCAACCAAGGCTGTTCCAAAGACGCCTTTTGAATTATTCAAAGGTTGGAAACCGAGTTTGCGTCATATGCGCGTTTGGGGATGCCCTTCTGAGATAAGAGTTTACAACCCACAGGAAAAGAAACTGGATCCTAGGACCATAAGTGGGTATTTCATTGGATATGCCGAACGGTCCAAAGGCTACAGATTCTATTGTCCATCTCATAGCACTAGATTTGTGGAATCAAGGAACGCCAAGTTTCTTGAAAATGACTTAGTTAGTGGGAGCGATCAATCTCAAGACCTAGTTTCTGTGAGAGATCAACCCTCTACCTCGAGTCAAGGATTGGTTATCATGAACAATGTCCCTTCAGTACAACTGGACATTGAACAACCAATCGTTGAAGATCCACAAGTAGTTGATAACTTACCAGTAGACGAGGCTCCTCTGGATACACCAGAATTGAGTGAGCAACCAGTTGAACAACATGATCCTTCGGAGAATGTTGAACCAACATTAAGAAGGTCTACTAGGGAAAGGAAATCAGCTATTCCTAGCGATTATATTGTGTATCTACAAGAGTATGATTTCAATATTGGGCCCGTTAATGATCTAGAGACGTTTTCACAAGCCATGAACAGCAAAGAATCAAAACTTTGGTTCGATGCTATGAAGGATGAGATGGATTCGATGGCATCTAATGGAGTATGGGATCTTGTCGAGTTGCCTAATGGGGCCAGGGCTATAGGCTGTAAATGGGTCTTTAAGACCAAAACTGACTCATTAGGCAACATTGAACGTTATAAGGCAAGACTCGTAGCCAAAGGATTCACTCAAAAGGAGGGAATCGATTACAAGGAGACCTTCTCTCCTGTATCTAAGAAAGATTCTCTTCGCATCATAATGGCGCTTGTTGCACATTTTGACTTAGAGTTGCAACAAATGGATGTGAAAACGGCATTTCTCAATGGTGATCTAGAGGAAGAGGTTTACATGAAACAACCTGAAGGTTTTTCCTCTAGTAATGGTGAGCATTTGGTCTGTAAGCTCAAGAAATCCATATATGGGTTGAAACAAGCTTCCCGCCAATGGTATCTAAAATTCCATGAAGTCATCTCTTCATTTGGTTTCGTTGAGAACATCATGGATCAATGCATATACCAGAAGGTCAGTGGGAGCAAGATTTGTTTCCTTGTGCTATATGTGGATGATATTCTGCTTGCAACCAATGATAAGGGGATGCTACGTGAGGTGAAACAATTTCTTTCTGAGAACTTTGATATGAAGGATATGGGCGATGCATCTTATGTCATTGGCATTAAGATCCATAGAGACAGACATAGAGGTATATTAGGTCTGTCACAAGAAGCCTATATCAATAAAGTCTTGGAAAGATTCAGAATGAAAGATTGTTCACCAAGCCCAGCTCCCATTGTGAAGGGTGACAGGTTCAATTTGAGCCAGTGCCCGAAAAATGATCTTGAGCGGGAACAGATGAAGAACATTCCATATGCCTCAGCTGTTGGAAGCATTATGTATGCACAGGTCTGTACCAGGCCTGATATTGCTTTTGCTGTGGGAGTGTTGGGTAGATACCAAAGTGACCCGGGGATGGACCACTGGAGAGCTGCGAAGAAGGTGCTTAGATATTTTCAAGGCACTAAGGATTACATGCTTATGTATAGACGGACTGATGAGTTGGAGGTGATTGGCTACTCAGACTCAGACTTTGCTGGCTGTGTTGATACCCGGAAATCAACATCCGGTTACATCTTCATGCTTGCCGGTGGAGCTGTTTCATGGAAGAGTGCTAAGCAGACACTGACTGCCACTTCCACTATGGAGGCCGAGTTCGTTTCCTGTTTTGAGGCTACCTCACATGGTGTATGGCTTAAGAGTTTCATTGGTGGGCTTAGAGTTGTTGACTCCATATCTAAGCCATTGAGGATATATTGTGACAATTCAGCTGCGGTATTCATGGCTAAGAACAATAAGAGTGGAAGTCGAAGTAAGCATATCGACATTAAGTACTTAGCCATTAGAGAACGTGTTAGAGATAAAAGAGTGGTCATTGAACACGTTAGCACTGAATTGATGTTAGCTGATCCTTTGACTAAGGGCATGCCACCGTTTAAATTTAAGGATCATGTAGAGAGAATGGGACTTGGTCCCACATTTTGATTGTAATTGAAACTCTTATTAATAATATGATGTTTCTCATTTTGATTTGTATACACTAAAGTTTTATTTGAGAAATATCCTTGTTGTTTGGACCGAGAATAAACATAAGGTTTATTCATTAAGTAAAAATGGGTTGATTTAGAAACATTTTACATAGTAATACATGGAAGATAATACTCGCCACTTGAGGAACTGTCGCCATGATTCATGTGATTTGTTTCTTCTATAAGTGAAATATATGGACCAAGTGGGAGAATGTTAGTATATCTCCTCATTTATGGAAATAAATATTTGGTTGACCAATTCCGGATATGGTCCATAATTTCACGGTGAATCTCAACTCAATATTTGGCTATTAAAACACGATTTTATGATGGTTAAAACGTGATTTTATTGCCATAATTAGCACGCTCTCATTACTATTTAAGGAGGGCTCCTTCCGGTCCCCAAGTACGTGAATCTCAGACAAAAACACCATCTAGTGAGGTTTTGAGTGCTTGGAAGATTTGGAAGGTCTGTGATCGACACAGAGTAGACTGTCAGATTCGGCAATTGCTTCAACAGCAGAGTTACAGAGTGCAATGGCTGGAGGTTAGATCCTGTCGCTTCCGCTTTTATTTGTTTAACATGTTTCATATTGTGTAGAAGCATGTATGATCTGTATGATGTACTTACAAATATTTTTTGAAAAATAAAAATAGTTTGTGGGAAGTAAAAAATTGAATGCAAATAGAAGCACTCAAAGAAAAAATTAGGTCAAGGGATGTTTCCTCTCATCTTCTGATATAGTGAGACATTTTAGCTTTATACACTTCTGCAATTTTATTTGTAAAAGAAAAACGAAAAGATATGGAAATCCAATGTTTTAAAGGAAATAGATTTAATGAAAAACCATGCTTAGTTTCTTGGTAATCGCATGATTGCATCCAAATTAATGATTATAAGCATCCATAATTAGGCATATATCAAACATTGTGAACAACATCTATATGCTAATAGTTTTAATATGTTTTAAACTTTAGACACTACATTTGCACCTTGTCCTCACTATTTAGTTGTTAGATTATAAGCATCAATTATTAGTCATATATCAAACGTTGCTAACAACATCTATATGCTAATAGTTCTCGTCAATTGAGAAGGACCGTATATGGTGGACACAATTGACTATCCCAAGGACCTGGAATGCCCAACACTTGAGAAAATATTATTGTTGAGAAATCCCTGTAAGGGGTCTCATGTCTTGGAAAAATCATCATCTTTGTAAAAACCCCTGTGAAGGGTACTTATGCTTAGAAATCTCCATGACATGGATTTCTTCCTTTAGAAAAGCCCTAGCCAATTCATAGGTTTTAAAATTAAAAACCCCTTGCTAAGAGCATTCATGATTTAAAAATCCCAGTTAAAGGTCTTGCATTCCAAATGACTATGTTTGAATTTATCTCTTTTTGATTAGATTGATCAAGGGAAACAAGACAAAAGATGGAGGAAATAAAGATATCTTCATTGATAAAGTCTTTTTTTTTTCCGGAAATTTCAATTTTTGGATGAAGTTGATCGATTTTGACTATTCTCGAGTTAGTTGTAACAATCGAATTCGGAGGCCGATTGAGTCTAGCTAATTAGTCCAATTCGTGGAAAGAAGAGTGAGAAAAAAAGGAAATTCGTAGAAAATGGAGAAGTAAGAAAAAGAAAAAAAAGAGTTTTTTACCAAACTACAATAATTTAAAATTTTATTTCTCAATGTACTGTATCTTTAAACTTATTTCCCAGCATATAATATTTTTTAACATGTCATTGCCATGTCATATTTTTAATATATCATTATATTATTCAAAAATATATGCGTGTAAATAAGTCAAATAACCTAAAGAGAATAACCTTTTTTTCATCTTTCTACATCCTGTCGTAGAGTTAGTAACAGAGTTTAGTCACAGTTCCCAATCCAACTGTCTCTGTTTTTTCTTCTACCTCTACATCTGTAGCAATCTTGTTGGAACCCATTCCACTCTTTCTTACTTACAGGGAAACTTGTAGTTAAGGAAATGTCTTTATAGTTTCCTATTCAATTGAAGAAAAAAAAAGAATATTTCCTGACTACTAATTCGTTTCTTAACATTGCTATTGACAGTTAGACATGGTTTTCAAAAGTTTTATCTGAACAAGAATGTAGTGAAATACACCACTTGCTTAGCTCTCAACTTATACCTGTTGATTCTTGAAAAGAAAATGAGCTCTCAGATTTGTAGATCTACTTCCAGAACTGCCAGATCTCTACTTTCGGTTTTCAAGACCTCTTGCTTTTACTCTGGTGATTTTTAGTAAAGCCAACACCTTCTTCATTTTTTTACACCATTTTTTCTTTTGAAAGATGATGGATCGTTGATCTGTGAAGTTTTTTTTTTTTTTATGAACAACACATTCATTTGAAAGAGCATATTCTTTCAGTTTAGTAGTATTAAGTCTCTTATTCTTATATGTCCTTAGTTTTAGATCAATCCTTGATTTTTAAGTAGTTATATAGTTTATTGGCTTTGTTTCATCAACTCACTAAATGTATGTGGCAGCTCTGAAAGCAGATTTACAAGTAAAAATGTGCAAAATGTAGTTTTTTTTTTAACAAATAATTTTATTCCTTGATATAAATTACATCTAGAGAATATTCTTGCAAAAATGAAACAAGGTACTACATCAAAACTATGACAGTCTCCTCATCTAAACCAAAGCTAAACATCCAAGGCAATTAATTGGGGCAATATATCAAACATCAAATGTGCAAATTGCGGCCCACCATAATCTCTCAACATCAAGCCTATCTTCACTAAAAAAAAAAATAGTTCTACCGCAAGAAATAAAAATTCAATGGTTCAAACTCATGGGTTATTAGGATATTGTTTGGGTTATTAGCTATTCACTTCAAACAGAAATAGACTCTTGTGAAATTTGATTTCCTCTGTTTCTGTCTTTCTCCAGTGCACATACAATTGAAACATCAATTTCCAGGATTGACAAAATACAAAGAGATGGAGTGCGGCGATGCATCATAATTCAAGTTAACAGTGCTCATGTTCGAATGGTTTGTTTTCTGCTTTTTCAACAAGAAAAAAAAGAGTGGAGGTTAGCGATCCACGATAGTGTCCACAGTTTTTCTTTTTTCATGGTTTTTTTTTTCTTTTGCTTGTTTTAATTTTAGTCTTCAATATTTTTTAACATTATATAAATTCTATTTTACTCTCTTTTTCTTTTTTTTTTATTTGGGGAATTACAAAAAGTATAGTAGATACTCCATTCTATTTGAAATCTTTAGAAGTGTTTTTTTTTTGTCAATTCTAAGTTCAGAATTTTTTTTTGAAAGTTTAACTTTATTAATTTGGGAAAACTTTACATCCATGTTATGAAATCAGAGGTGCGATGAACACCCGATTTCGCAAGAAAATCAGCGAAACAATTAGCTTCCCTGAAAGTATGAACAAAAGAAATATCACCCAAAGAAGAAGAAAGATTAAGCAGCATGTTGATCAGGTTGTTGAGTCTCCATGGCTTGGCCCCGTCTTTATTCAACCAAGAGATGATTGATAAAGAGTCACTTTCGATGATGAGTGAAGGAACTAGAAACACTCCTGCTTGAACAATAATTTTACGGGCTTCAATAATTACAATTAATTCAGCCAAGATAGGATTAGCATAGCCAATGTTTTTGGAGAAGAGAATCCAAACATGGCCTTGGCTATCACAAACAACTGCACCGATACCTGCTGGGCCTATATTACCATGCACTGAACCATCGACGTTGATTTTCCAAGAACCCGGATGCGGAGCAAACCAAACAACATTGTTTCTAGTAGACTTGTGCTTGCTTTTGGAGGGGGTGGTTAACTCTTGCATATTGATCATGGGGTTCAGTGAGTCTAACTGAGGAAATTTGGCTTTCATCCACCATCTCGTTCGAAGAAGAATTATCTCAAGAACTTGCTCTGTTGACATCTCCTTATTGTTGAAAACACGATCATTGCTAGAGAGCTAGATAGAGCACAACACTGCATAAAAAAGGGTGCTCCAAACAGACAATTGGTTTCTAGCAATATCTTGGTCAAACCAAAATAGAAATAAAGAGTTAAAATCCTTAGAAGTAACCCAACATAAACACCATCTGTTGATGCAATTACACCAAATTCTCCATGCATACTTGCAATGCAAAAAAAGATGGTCAATGGATTCAAAGGCATCACGGAAGCAACATTTATCATCGTGAGAGCATCCTCTTTTTTGCAAGACTTCAATAACAGGAGCAGTACCTTTCAAAATATTCCAACAAAATAATTCCACTTTTGGTGGAGCAATCCCTTTCCAAATGTGACTAGCAATGGGGGGTTGAGAAGAAATATTTTTTGGAAATTTCAATTTTTGGATTGAGTTGGTCGATTTTGACTAATCTCGAGGCAGTTGTACCAATCGAATTAGGAGGCGGATTGAGTCTAACTAATTAGTCCAATAAGTGGAAAGAGTAGTGAGAAAAAAAGAGGAAATTTCGTAGAAAATGGAAAAGAAAAAAGAAAGAAAAAGGCCTGCCAAACTTAACTCATGCAATCGTTTACTTATTGACAAAGCAAAATTTTCATCCTCACACTATGTTTGACAAGTTATTTGGCCGACAAATTTGTCTTCTTTTCGGCCTCATTCTTAAGATTTTAAAAGGACAATTTGATAGAAAAGAGAATTCAGAAGCCAAATTAAAATTATATTTTCTATTTTTATTTGATTTACCTTTTTTTTGTCAGCATTTTCTTTTTAACATGTGAATAAAAAATGTATCCAAATAATTATATTCTGTAATGTACCGAATAATTTCGATATTAATTAAAATTCAACACTTAATTTATCAAATGCTCAATAAAATGTTTAGAAAAAGTTATTCACTTCAAATAGAAATAGACTCTGATGAAATTTGATTTCCTCTGTTTCTGTCTTTCTCCAATGTACATACATTTGAAAAATCAATTTCCAAGATTGACAAAATACAATAAAAAAAGCATCATAATTGTTAAAAACTAAACCTTTCATTTTTACTCCTCAAAGAGATAGTGTCCTTTGTTTTTCATTTTTCATGCTTTTTTTTCTAAAGCTTGTTTAATTTTACTCCTCATTTTTTTAATATTAAATAAACATTATTATACTCTCTTTCTCCTTTTTTAGCTTAGTTCATATTGTAGATACCTAATTTTGTCCAAATCGAAAATATTATATTTGGATAAGATTATTTTTGTTAGAAATAAATATAATCCAAACCCAATATATTGGGCCACAAGCATTGTGATAAATCTAATTGGGCTTTCAAAATCCAAATCAAAGTATTGAGCTTCAGAGCCCATAAAAATGGGCTGAATTTGGTTTTATTTTTATTATTTTTATATATTTATTTTTATTATTATTATTTTTCTCATTTTATTTTTATTTTATCTTTTATTTATTTTTTATTGTTATTTGTATTATTTGTTTTACTATTATTATTATTATCTGTTTTATTATTATTATTACTATCTCTATTACTTTTATTATTATTATTATTATTATTATTATTATTAATTTTTTTTTTTATTTTGTTTTTTTCTCTTCATTTATTTTTATATTTATTATTATTATTATTATTATTATTATTTGTTTTATTGTACATCACATTTAATGGGAATAGACATTCTTGTTTGCCCAGCTGTTTATGTAAGCCAAAACTTCTATTCCAACCGCCAGTTTCCAACTGCTGAATCCACCAAATCCACCATTTCACACGCAATCAATCCCATCCTGGCAGCCACCATTGGTGACCGAAAGACAATAGAGTGATTTTAGGAATTGAGCCTAATACACTGGATCGAAAGATGCTCCTGAATCTATTTAAAAAGCCCAAAATAATTCATGCAAAATTTTTTTTTTGGAGAGACGGAGAACACTGAAAATCGACCGATACCAAGCCACCACCGGTACCTCTGTAACCAACCCAACCCCAAGCAATACCCATCGTAAGCCACCATTCACCATCACCACCAAAACAACCGTCATTTGCCATCACCACCAAAAACAACCACAACACCCACGAACTAAAACTCACACACAGCCACTCAAAGAAATAAAAAACCATAGCCACTACCCGAAACCCCTAGCAAGCACTATCAACACCAACGCACCCAAGAACCGAGATCTCCAAAACCTCAAAATACCCAAGGCAACCAATAATCAAACGCATCAAAGCAAACAAAAAGCCACAAGATCAGAAAACCCAAAAAGCAAAAAAACAAAAAAAATAATAAAAAAATCAAACGGGAGGAATGGAGATTTCAGGTTCAAGTTGCTGGGGAGGTTCTTTTGCAAATCTCAATGGTGGGAACCTAGAGGAGGGTGAGAAGAAGGCTCGGTAAGAATTTAGGTGGTCATCGAATGGCGGGAACGCGGTGGATCTGAAATGAAGGCCGCGGCTTTAGGCTTAGATTTAGGCGTTTTGGGGCATTTTTAGGGAAATCTAGGCCTGGAAAGGGAGAGAGGAGACAGAGAGCTATCCAAAAGTGGTGAGCTTTTTGATTTTGGCCAACCGACGATGGTGGCCGGCGGCGGTGGAAGGCGGTCCGGTAGTGGCTGAAAATCGCCTTGACAGGGGAGAGCCTTTGAAGGCTCTGGAGATTTTTTTTTTGTAAAATAGAAGTTGAAAATGAGTTAATAAAAAAAACTGGCCTTTTATAGTGTGTGTAAAAAAACAAAAAAGACCCGCACGTGACCCGGATCTGACCTTGGATCCACGAGCCCAACGCGAAAGCACTCCCAACCGACCTGTGTAGAGCCTACCCGACCCGTGCTGCGCCTGACTCGCTTCGCCTCACCTGGATCAAACCCGTGCTTCAGGCCTAACTCCCACATTTAGGCCCATTTAAGCTTGATCCATTCCAAAGGCCCTACAGCAATTTTTTGGGACTTCTTTAATTGGGTTTTGAGCCCAAATTCTGGTATACTTTTTGCCCTTTTTTTAGTATGCTTATTTACTTATTTTTCTCTTATTATTTTTTTTGAGTTATAAAAAAAAATTGTTAGTGTCATAACGTTTCCTAAGGTTAGGTCGTTAGACATTAAAGAAATGGAGTCGCCACCAATCATTTTTAACCTAGGTGTGATTGGCCACCTAAATGACTCTAAGGACTGGTCTACATTTTTATTTTTGGGTTCGGGAGTTCGTTTACGTGTAGGGAAGGTTATAGCACCCCTACAACGCCCAAAATTGGTACCATTTTAATCTTGTATTATTTTAACTTAGTCTTAATTATGTGGTCTTTTAATTTTTTGTTTAAATATTGAAAAATCTCTTAAGAATCTTCTCACCTCAAGAGTATTCAAGGGGTACCATTCGACTCCCCTGAAGAGGCTCCGTCGTCGGAAGTATTTTAAAATTTTATTATTCCTTAATTTATTATTTTTATTTATTTATTTATTTTGAATATTATTTTTTATATATTATTTTTATTATATTTAGGATTTTGGTATTTAATATTGAGAATATCTCCTAAATTTTCCATCATTCTGGATAAACTTAGGAGAATCCCCTCACCTAGGAATTCCTCGAGTGTTACTCATTCGCAATCGCCTTAAGGATTCCATCATTGGAATTATTATTTTATTATTTATTAACTTTAATTATTATTTATTATTTTATTTTTATTAGAATATAAATTTTATTATTTATTATGTTTTTATCTTTATTTATTATTCGTTTATTTTGAAAATGCCATCTAAGTCTTCCATCGTTCTAGATAAACTTATAAGGATCTTCTCACCTAAGAATTCTTCGAGTGTTACTCGTTCGTAATCGCCTCAAAGATTCCATCATCGGATAAGTCATCTTCTATTTTTTAATTTTTTTATGCTTTTATGTATTTAATTTTTATTTATTTTTTATCTTATAAGTTTTAAATTAATTATTGTCCTAAATTTATTTCATAGACACTAATCCTAATATACTATACTAAATCATACAATTTCTTTAAGTCACATTATAAAAAAAATATACACAAAATATATCATGCAATCATATTAAATTAGTCAAACATTGTCATGCAATAATTTTATACAATAAAAAATCAATTTAACTCTTGTCATGCAAACCTAAAAAAATCACGCCACTTTGATCATACCAATTTTAAAGACTCTTTATCAATCATCATGCAAAGTCATAAATTCTTTTTATTAATTTTCATGCAAAGCAAATCATAGATATATATCATAAGTTATTAACACACAATTTATATTAATTAATCATTAAATGATATGATCAGGTTAATCATATGTCAGTCCCATAGCAAAACAATCAATAAAATAAATTTTTATAAAACCTGGTAAGTGGAATTAACTCCTCTGTTAGCAACAATAGTCGAGCAGTAGCAACAATGACATGCGATGATGAGTCTCCAAACAGTCAGGACAACAATTGTGGAAATGATGGTGACGGCTTGGTGATAAAGCACACAGTCACTACAGAAGCGAAATAGCAGGCGATGGTGTGAAGGTATGATTAGAGAAACAATAAGATGACGATGGTGACCGATGCGGTTGCAGCGTGAAGACGCGGACGCCGTGGAGCCAAGCAAGCACAGGATAATTGTCGAGGTGCAGCCTGATAGGTACAAATCTTCAAAATTCCTCTCCTTCCTATTCTCTTCCACGTGTCTCCTTTTTCTAGTCTTTCTTTTCTTTATTCTCCCACGTTTCTTTCTTGTTTTCTTTTACTGGTTTCACGTGGCCTTCTTTTTATTCTTTAGTAACTGCAGCCCACGTTTAGTAAGGGTGAGCAAAGACCAGCAGGCACTAGCAGCAGCAAAGGCAGGCACGAGCGACGGCGTTGAAGCAGCAACTGGACAGCAAAGGCGGTGCAGACAGAGCAGTGATGAGTGCAGAACAGTGGTGCGGTCGACAATGAGACAGGGATCAGATGATGTAGTCTGGAACAGAACCAAGCTGTGATGAAGATGATGCGATGATGGAGCTAGAAACAAGGCAAGGCACGGCAAGGATGATGAAAGCGAAGGAAGTGGCAGTGAGAACAGAGGTGTGGACAGGTAGTAGTCTTGGAGCAAAATAGGTTGAGATGCTTTTTTTCTTTTTTTTTTTTTCAGTTATGGGGTTTAACCCTTTTTATAGTCATAAATTTGTTAGAGTCCTAATACAACTCAACCTATTCTATTAATTATCTTTTATTTTTAATATTTTATCTATTTAATTTTTATGTTAATCCTAATCTAACTCTATCAACTTTAATATTAATATAAATAATTATCCTAAAAAATCTAATTATCCTATCCTAAAATTAATCTTATTTTATTTTTTTCTTATCTCTTCTCTTTTTTCATCATTCCTAAATCCTATTTAAACTTTTAATTTACTGATCAATGTTAATTCTAAACTTAAAAATTCTAATTTAATTCTAGCCTAACTCTAAATTGTCAAATTAAAATACAATGTCACCCAATCCAATTAATTATTTTTATAAATTAAGACTCCAGACAAAATAAGGTGTCTACAGTTAGAATAGATAACTGTCTTAATTCTTTAGTAATATATATATATATATATATATATATATATAAAACTTAAAAAAACTTAAACCTAAAAATATATTTTGTTCAAATGTATTTGCAAATTAAATTATTTATTCCTTTGTGAAAACTAATTGTATTTTATGTCCGATGATGGGATGTTACGAAAGTCACAAGTAGTGATTCTTAACTGATCCCTAGGTAAGAAGAGTCGTACTAAATATTACCAGCGTATTGGAATATTTAGAATGATTTTTCAATAAATTAAATTTTTTTTAAAATAAAACTAAATAAGTTTTTCTTAAAACAAAGAAAAATAAATAAATAAATAATGAAATTTAAATTTAATTATACTAAGGTTCGATGATGGGATGTTACGGAAGTCACAAGTAATGATTCTTAACTGATCCCTAGGTGAGAAGAGTCGTAGTAAATATTACCAGCGTATTGGGATATTTAGTATGATTTTTCAATAAATTAAATTTTTGTTAAAAATAAAAATGAATAAGTTTTTCTTAAAACAAAGAAAAATAAATAAATAAATAATGAAATTTAAATTTAATTATACTAAGGTTCGATGATGGGATGTTACGGAAGTCACAAGTAGTGATTCCTAGCTGATCCTTAGGTGAGAATAGTCAGCTAAATGTTACCAAAAGTATTGGAATATTTAGTGTGATTTTTCAATACATGAGCTTTTATTCTCTAAAATAAAAACAAATTATATTTAAAAAGAATAATAAATATGTTAAATAAGGAAATATAAATTCATGTGCATCATGCACTATATGCTTGCATCATATACATAAATATTAATTTCAAAATAAATGAGATTCTTTCGATGATGAGATATCGTAGAAGTCACAAGTAGTGATTCTTCGAATATCTCTAGGTGAGAAGAATTAACTAAATGTTACCAGAGTATTGGGACATTTAGCTAAATTTTTCAATATTTAGAGTTTTATTAAGAAAATCAAAATATATAAAGTTCTTCTTATAAATCCTTGTGCATTATACATTTTTTATTAATATCATATGCATTCATAATCAATTATACAAATAACTCGAGTTCTACCTAGGATGAGATTCTGTAGAAGTCACAAGTAGTGATTCTTAAGAAATCTCTAGGTGAGGAAAATTATTTCAAATATTACCAGAAGTATTGGAGTATTTGATTTAATTTTTCAATACAAAAAAGTTCACATTCAATTTCAAAAAAAAATTTTAACTTTTCTAAAAATGAGAGAAATGATTTTTGACAAATAATAAATAAATGCTTTGAAAAAAATTTTAGAATAAAATAGGAATTAATTTTAAATATTAAATTAAGACCATTTTTATTAAAACAAAAAGGATAACATGTGATTAAGATGGTACCGTTTTCTAAACAGGCGTCGTGAGGGTGCTAATCCTTCCCAACGCGTAACCGTACTCCCGAACCCAACCTTATTTTCGCACTCCAAAATAGTCTTTTTAATAAAACTTAATTAATTTTGAGATTTTATTAAAAAGATAAATATTTTTAGGTGACCAATCACACCTCGTCAAAAAAGATTGGTGGCGACTTCTTTTTGTTTTTTAATGTTTTCAAAATCGTCGAGCGGTCGAGTTTTTGGATGAAATCGTTACGACAGCTTGGCGACTCCATTGGGGACTTTTTTTGAGAGTCGAGCTATTAACTAATCACGTGTTATCCTACGTTTTAATCTAATGGTCTTAATTGATATTTAAATTGTATTTCCTTCTAATAATTTGATTTGCGTTGATGTCTTATTCATGTCATTTATTATTTTGTATTTATTATTGCTAATAAATTGTGGGGCATCTAGGATAGGGGTTATGGTTTGATGAATATTTGGTGTGTTCCCTCATGCACACATTTGCACTTGCATTTTCATAACATGAGCTCTATACCCGGGTTTCGTCCTTCTTAGGAGGGAGTAGAGTACCTTTGCTCTCGTGAGGTAATAACCTCCGCAATGGCAAGCGAAATACTCTCACTCAAATTAAATCTTACTAGTCCAGTGTGGATTACAATGATGTATAATTTGAGAACCTTTAGATATTTATAAATCCCAACTCAGCATATAGAGAGCCTCAAAAGGCCAGCCTTAGGTAGAGCCATGTTCGATTTTTATAGAAATTATCCTGAAATTAGGATACATGAGGGAACATTTTTACTACTTTTTTCATATCATAACTCTAATAATTTTTTCAAATTCATGCTCTCATAAAATCAAGAGATATTTGTTTTCAAATAAAATTTCACAATTTTACAATTTTAAAGAATAAAACAAAGATTTATTCAATTTTTCTTCTTTATCAAAAACAACATGAAAATATCCCTTCATTCTTTAATACCATTTAAAAATAATAATATTTTTTATTTGTTTTTATTTTTGAAAGTTATGCATGGATACAAAAATTTTTTTTATAAGAAATAAAAGTAAGTACATTGTCACATTCTTTTGAAAATAAATTAAAAGAAAAGAAGTTAAAGAAAATAAATTATGGTGTGGAAATAAGAATTTTTTTTAATTAAAAAAAAGAGTAAAAAAATCTATTCCTAAAAAAAAAAAAAGAAGAAATCATCAAACTCTAAAATTCTTTTAAATAAAAGAAGAGAAAAAAATCTATTATTTCAAAAAAAAAAACAAAAAGAAATCATTAAACTGTAAAAAAGAGAATTCATTCATTGAACTTAAATAAGAGAGAAAATTTTGATTCTTTTATTCTTAAATTTTAGCATGGCATATCTCATTACATTAATGCATTCACATAACTTAATAAGAAAGATATTTGTCTTTTTGGGTTAAAGGAGGTCAAAGACATGGGAGATCAATTAGAAGCTAGACTTACTGCTTTGGAGAATAAGCAAGAGGAGTTTGGACATGATATACAGGAGATAAAGGGGAAACTGGCTAAGATAATGAATATGCTTGAAAGTTTTGGAGAGATTAAAGCGGTTCATCCTCAAGGGTCATCATCATTTCCAAGACAACTACACGTTAAATCATCATCAAGTGGAGACCAATTAACCTTTTGTGAAGTGGCTTGCTAAGGGCACTTCGATGCTCTCAACAGTCCAGACAATGATCCCGTGGTAGAAGAGGCTATGAAAAGGGTGAATAAGGTAATGGATGAACTTAAGGGCCTTACAACTAAAGCAGAACCTCATGACCTCAAACAATCCGTACCAATTAGGCCACTACAGAACCCTAACTCTCAATCCAGTTCTTTTCAGCCACCTATCCAGGCATTCCAAACGGGACCTCCTACTTTTATACAACCTCCACGAATCGGTCCACAACCAAACTTTTATCCTTGACCTACTTTTCAACCATATATTCAAGCTTTTGGAATAGAATCTCCTAGTCTCGCCCAACCTTAACATACCTGTGCGTTGGTGAACCCATATGCTCACTCTAATTCTATTCGACCACCTCTTCAGCAAAATCCTAACATCCAAGCTTTTGTGCCGCCACCACGTGCTCAATTTAAAAATCCAAGTCTTGCCCAAAAGCAATCCAAGAAGATGAAGCGCACACAGCTTGACCCTTGACCCGTAACATATGGCAAACTTTTCCCCTATTTGCTTGAAAGGCATCTTGTCACCCCTGTGTTCTTAGAACCCTTGGAGCCTCCAAACGCAAAATGGTACAACCCAAATGCAAGATGTGAGTACCATGCAAGAAATATAGGGCATTCCATTGAAGATTGTAAGGCTTTCAAGTATCAAGTGAAGGGACTTATTAATACGAAGCTACTCGATATAGGGGAGGTGGTTAACTAGGAATCTGCCATGCTTGATTAGAGTTTAGAGGGTGAAAAAGACAGCTGTTGTTATGTAATTTTTTGAATGTTAGGGCATTAGAATAGTAGGGAGTTTAGTAAGGAATTTTTGAATCTTGTAAACAATTCCTTTATGAATATGAATGTTACAAGAGTTTATATAAGTTTGCATTCACTTCATTCGTGTGTGCATAATACGATTTTGACAGAAGAATAATAAGGCTAACAATTAAAAAAAGGAATAGATGATCAAAACAAATGAATGGTCAAATGACAATTTTCAGTTAAATTTTTTTTTTCTTTCTTTTGGTGTACAACTTGTGATACTCTGAAATAATAACAAGGTTGAATTTTTTTTTAAATTTCATAATTTCCATACAATAAAAGCTTCATATTAGCATGGCAAGCATGACATCTGATTTAGAGTTATGATAGATTTGGTGTAAAGATAACTTGAACATTGAAGAACTTTGGAGGTAGTTTTGAACCATGGAAGAGACAGAAGCAATTCAGATAGAAAGGATGGAAAAAGAGCAGCAAGAGATAAGAGAGCAATTATCACAGATGGCAGGTTTGTTGGAAAAGTTGAATGATGGAAAAATAAGAGAACTGGCTACTCAAGAGGGGTATCAGTTGTGAAACGCTGAGTATTTTTCTTGTCCAATTAACATTGGCTCACGAGAAACCCAAACATCTCAAGAGTCACAAGCAATGCCCACCAAAGATTATGTATGCCTAATATGCCATCTGTAGTCGATCCTGGTCAATTTCAGGGGCATGTGACTTCTACAATGAAACCCCTCGAACGAATTCATATTGAAAATTTGGATAGTCACAAAGAGCAAGGGATGCCACAAGTGAAAGAAGGCTCAAGTTCCCAACAAAAGATAGAGCTTATAGAAGAAAGACTTCGGATCGTTGAAGGAATAGATTTTCATGGATCTCTGGATGCAACTAGATTATCTCTAGTACCTGGTGTGGTCATTCCTTTAAAGTTCAAGGCCCCAGAATTTAAGAAGTACGATGGGACTACGTGTCCGAAAGCCCATATCATTATGTATTGCAGAAAGATGGCAACACATGTGCATGATGACAAGCTATTGATCCATGTTTTCCAAGATAGCCTTAAAGGTTCTGCTGCTAGGTGGTATACACAATTGGATAAAGGTGATGTTCATTCATAGGAAGATTTGGCGAGGGCCTTTGTTACCCAATATAAGCATATTGTAGATCTAGCCCCAGATCGTTTATCTTTGCAAACCATGGAAAAGAAAGCTACTGAAGGCTTTAGGGAATATGCCCTGAGATGGAAGAATGTTGCTACCTAGGTCTAGCCTCTCCTCACAGAAAAAGAGACCGCAACTTTGTTTCTTGGTACCCTTCAGGCACCATACTATGACAAGATGATTGGGAATGTTACTAAGAATTTTGCTGACATGGTGGCCTCCGGAGAGATGATTGAGAACGCAATCAAGAGAGGCAAGATCAAGATAGATGACATTGTTGATAACAGATCAGAAAGAATGGAAGAAGAAGTGCAAGCTATGGCACTTGAGGGACAATTTCTCAAAAACTTCATTCCACCTTATCCCTATTTACCCCACTTATCGTACCATCCAACCTTGAACAATGTCTCCTGTGATCCTTATCTTTATTCACCAATCCTACAACTAGGATTCCAAGCAAACTCTTACTCCCCAATAATTGCTCACTCACCTACCTGTGTGACTAATCCAATAGCTCGACCTGTTTAACAACCAATGAACAATAAAAAGAGACCAAGAAGCAACCAAGGAAAAATTCCTATCTCAATTTCTGATCTCTTGCCTTTTCTAGTGAAAGACCAATATCTAACCCTTGTTTCTTTGAGAACAGCGCCAAATCCATTGGCCAAAAGCTATGATCCGAATAGCAGATGTGACTATCACATGGAGGCAATTAGGCACTCCACAAAAAAATGCAGGCAGTTGAAGGAAAGGGTTAAAGAGCTTATCAACGGGGAAATCTTGACTCAAGAACTTATGGAACAGTGGAATCCACTTTGATGTAAAGTTAGGTCATGATGAGAAACTAGATTGGAAGAAACTGAAATGTCAAGATTTTAGAGTTTGTATTTTGTTGGAAAATGCTTTGTCATTTCTATTGGCCTATGTGATAGTTGTATAAGCATAACTTTTTGCATAATTTGTTTTCCAGTGGTATATGACAAGAATGTTTCTTTTCTTCACATTAATGATAAAAATGATTCTAAAAAGAAATTGGTGATTACTATCAAAGATGAATGTCTTAAATCATTCTCGGATTATATCTCAACAAAACCTAAGTCACTCGAGAGCCAAAAAGCTAAATTGGGGCATAAGATTTTGGAACTGCGATTTGTTTCCCATTTGATCATGACAGGGCTTCATTGTAATTGATTTTCAAAGAAACAACCAACTTGCAAAACCTTTTGAGAATCATTTGGAACTCAATGACAATCTCTTAAATGTTCTTGATATTAGTAATTTGATACTTGACAAGATCATTTTTAAATACCTCGCCACCTAGATTCTTGTACAAATCTCTCTTCAATCTCACGTTCCAGAGGTTATCCTTTGCTCACGTTTTGGGCAAGTTCAGCGGAAAAACCCAAAGTTATTGATTTTGCATCAATGTCCCTCTTTTCAACACCTTGACTTGTACAACACCCTTTTCCTTTCCCTTTGACATATGTTCCATAAATAATTGAATTGTGAAATTGAGTTCTATCATATTAGGATGTTACACCTTCAAAAAAAGGAGTAAAAAAAATGATAATGAAAAAGATTGATTGTGACACTATATAGGTGTGAGATTTAGATGATTTCAAAAGCCAAAAAAAAAACTTATCCTAAGAATTGCTTTTCAATAGAAGCATCTTAATTTGAAATGATGAATAGCCGTCCTTCACATTCCATTCACAAATATAAACATTATTCTTTTGCTACCTATTTTGAGCCTAATAATTTCTTTCACAATAAACCTCTTTCAAGGATCACCTTCCATACTGGGGGCATGTGCAGAAAATATCTCTCCACAGAAAATGAATGATTCAACTTTTGTTTTTGATCAAATAAAATTTACTATGTTGTGTGATAATTTGGAACAAATTAGATTTGAAATCTTGGACATGAATCAAAGAAGAAATGAAAGAAAAAATAAAAAAAAAAGAAGAGAAAGAAAGGATATATGGGAAAGTACACAAAGGAAGGTGCTTCAAAGAATGAAAAGGATTAAAAAGAAAGAAAAAGAAAAAAAGAAAGGATGTATAGAAAAGTACACAAAGGAAGGTGCTTCAAAGAATGAAAAGAAAAAAAAAAAGAGAAGAAGAGATACATGGAAAAGTAGAAAAAGAAAGGTACTTCGAAGAATGAAAATGATAGATGTCCATATGAGAAGAAATGATCCTTGGATTGATCACCTTCAAACACATTTTTGGGCTTATTTATCCATTCTTTTTAAAACCCTGAACCATGGCCTACATTACGTACTTAAAAGTCCATTTTGATCGAATATGGGTGCTTGTATCAAAGAGCTCTTCTTTGGAAAATTCTCGCCATTATCTGGTTTGAATGAAATCTGAATTCTCGAATGCATGGTGGAACAATCAATCGAAAAAAAAATGAGAGAAAAGGATACAAAAGAAAGAGTAGAGCTCTAGTGTGAAAACCCGAAAAAAAGCAGTCTAGAGCAAACGATGAACTTTTCATGCAACAAAGTCAAGTAGTGTCATGAATTGAAAATAAAAAAAAATCATCAAGCCTTGAGAAACCCTCGAGATGCCTAAAGATTTGGATGTCACTTGATTGCTCGACATTTTTTCTGAAAAAGTTTGAACCTTTCTTCTTATATATACTCTTCCTAAACAGAAAAGACCTTAGTCATTCATATCTCATCTTGGCATTTGTAGAAGGCCATTATTTGAGAATTTAAGAGATTGTCAAACCAAGTTGTAAATATTTTGTTTCTTTTCTTATTCAAAATTTTGTTTAAAAAAAAAGAAAAAAAAAAGAGAAAAAGTGATGGTATTTAAAGAAAACTATTTTGAGCCAAGTAAGGAACCACTGTTTTTTGGATAAGTGGCAAAGTATTCCCCAAACAAAACATCCTGGTGCACCAGACTTTCAATTGTCCAGTTGAAAAGATTCGAATAGGATTTATGTCACTCATCTTGAAAAGTAATCACTAATTTTTCGAAAGGATCAAGTATCACTTGTGAAATTTGGATTCATTTCCCTCCTGGAAAATAGTTATAAGGAAATTTTTTAGTGCTTTTCATCAAATGGCTATGATGAGAGTACAAGAACTCTGCAAAAATGGAAAGTAGAAAGGAGTTTTCATGATCATGTTGGATGGCAAAGAAGATAAAAAAGATAAATGATGTGCCTTTTTGACAAGATAGGAAAGAATTTTAAAGTTAGAGAATGTACAGGATTGAGTGCCACGCATACATGCATACATACACAATATCATACGGCATCAACATTGAAAGTTTTTGTGTAAAATTTTGAGATTAAAACATATTTCTCAAGCTGAAAGCTCAACACTATCCAATCAAGATTTTAAAGGTTATGCAACATTTTTTTCAAAATAAGAATGTCAAGATTACTCATGAAAAAGAAACTTTCGAAATCTAGTTTGATTAGTGATATGTCTAATTAAGATTGAAGAATTATTTTCAAAAGATAAGTAAATTCCAAGTCCCCCGGGCACAAATTTTAAGTCCTCCAGGCGTAAATACTAAGACCTCCAGGCAAAATTCCAAGTCCTCCGAGCACAAATTTTAAACTCTTCAGGAAAAATTTCAAGTCCTTTGGGCACCAATTTTAAACTCTTCGGGTAAAATTTCAAGTCCTTCGAGTACCAATTTTAAATTCTTCGGGTAAAATTTCAAGACCTCCGGGCACGAATTATAAGTCCTCCGGGCACAAATTCTAAGTCCTCCGAGCTGAATTCTAAGTCCTCTGGGCACAAACTTCAAACTTTTCAAGTAAAATGCTAAGTCCCCTGGGCACCAAATTTAAAATCTTAAGTCCTCCGGGCACAAATTTCAAACCTTTCAAGAAAAATTCTAAGTCCTTTGGGAACAAAATACAAATTCTCTGAGTAAAATTCCAAGACCTTTGGGCATAGTCGTAAGACCTCCGGGCACAAATCTTAAGACCTCCGGACACAAATTTTAAGACCTCCAAGCACAATTCTAAGTCTTCCGAGCGTAATCCCAAGTCCTCCGGGCATAATCCTAAGACCTCTGGGCACAAATTTTAAGACCTCCGGGCACAAATTTCAAGTCCTCTGGGCAAAATCTCCAAGTCCTCCGAGAAAAATTCCAAATCCAATTTCAAACTTTTCAAGTACAATTCTAAGATCTCTAGGCACAAATTTCAAATTTTATGAGCAAATTCCAAGACCTCCAGGCACAAATTCTAAGTCCTCCGGGCACAAATTCAAGTCCTCTGGGCACAAATTCTAAGTCCTCCGAGCACAAATTCTAAGTTCTCTAGGCAAAATTCCAAATCAAATTCCAAATCTTTTCATGCATAGTTCTAAGTCCTTCGGGCACAAATTTCAAACTTTTCAGGCATAAATTCCAAGTCCTCCAGGCATAAATCCCAAGCCCTCCAGGCACCAAACCTCAAGTCCTCCAGGCATAAATTCCAAGTCCTCGGGCATAAATTTCAAGTCCTCCTGGCACCAATTCTAAGTCCTTCAGGCATAAGTTCTAAGTCCTCCAGGCACAAATCTCAAACCTTTCAAATACAAATTCTAAGTTATCCGGGTATAGTTTCGAAATCCTTTGGATACAATTTTAAGGTCATTAATTAATGTTAAACTATCTCAAACTGAAGAGCCTTTAGTAAGAGAAATACTTGTAGACACCTAATTTTGTCCGAACAATTTCTCTAAATTAAAAACAAATCAAAAAAATAAAAAATGATAAAAAAAAAACAAATCAATTTTGGTCAAATCTTAAGTTGGAACCCCATGCATCCCATGCAAACTCTAAAATTAAAAATTTCAAATTTGAAAATCTCATGTGAAGCACATGCAAAATTCACACCTTCAAGAGTTGACTAAAGTTGATATTGTTGCCAAAAATAAAAGAAATTTGTTGCCATAAGAAAGTAATAATAAAAGAAATAATCACAGTGACATAAAATCTGAAGATTGATTACTAAAAATAAAAAAAATGAAATGGAAATAAATTAAAAAAAAGGGGAAAGTCAAAGAAAATAAATGAAAAAATCCCATGATCATGGGATCAATAAAGGGCCTTTGACCTATTTTCCTAAAAAAAAATATAAATATAATGAAGAAAAGAAAAGAGGAGGAGGAGGGGAAACAACACACGCAGAAGAGGAGAAACCCTAGGAAAAACCCAAAAAAAAACCCTAGAAAAAAAAACCTAGGAAAAAACACAAGAAAAAAAAACCTAGAGAAAAACCCAAGCCTTGGCTGCCCTTTTTACATCTTCGTTCTCATTTTTCTTCAGGAGGCTGGCATTCTTTTTAGCTCCCCATTGTCTTCTTTCCTTGCTGGGCAAACCGATCACCTGATCAACACACCTTCATCGTCCCTTTGCCATTGCCCCACCTCTGTCCGTACTTCTGTCTCTATTCATCATCACCATCTAAGCCTCTGCTTTCCGGGATCACTGCTGCATCCCGGTTACTGATGCTACTATCATCTTCACTGCATCTTTGCATTTCGCCACTTCATCACCAACACCTAACCTTCATCCTCAAAAACCCCAGTCTCTAACCACCTCCATGCATGGTCTTTCATGTTGAAGCCACTGCCGGTCCCTACAAACCTTGTTACTGCTGCTGTTGTGTCCTCGCTGCTCTGCATTATCTTCATTCTTGAGTTGCTGCCTTCCCGTTACCTTCATTGCACTTTGGCTATACGTTAAAGTCGAACAAGAAGAGAGAATAAAGCCTGCAGCAAAGTCCAGCCACTGCACCAGATTGCTCCTGCGACATCAAAAGGCCACTGTCTCGTTTCACCTTGCTCTGTTGCACGTCGCCACTCCTCGACACCACCCCGCCCCAAGTTGCTGCCGTGTGCCACCTTAACACCTGTTGCTACAACGTTAAAACAGGGGAAAAAGAATACCCGTTGCACACCA
The DNA here is from genome assembly GCA_031772115.1 of Heritiera littoralis. NCBI lineage: Eukaryota > Viridiplantae > Streptophyta > Magnoliopsida > Malvales > Malvaceae > Heritiera > Heritiera littoralis. The sequence continues at coordinate 2,959,478 of JAPDPK010000075.1, forward strand.
AGAGAGCTGCTGCTGTAACTCATTAATATAGAGGAAGAACGTGTACTGCAAAAGGTATGTCAGTATACTTATGTTATTTTATTTGCTTGTTTGCTGTTTAAAGTAATCTAAGTCAAAGTAAGTTAAACTAAACTTGGAAATTTATGAAAAGTAATGCTAATGTTAGGAATTGCATCAGAAAGTTAAGTGTGTAAATTTGGATTTATGAAATTGAGGTTTAAAATTAGATCTAATTAGTTTAAATTAAATTAAATTCATATTTAAGTAGTTAAAATTAAACATAAATAAAATTCCTTTATTAATGAAATAATCGAAAAAAATAAAAAATAAAATATTAATAAAATATTAAATCAATAAAATTTCCGCTACTTTATAGTCTTAGAAATTTTAACAATTATGAGTCATTAGATTAAGTTTTAACAAAAATTATTCCGACGACGAAATTCTAAAGGGACTGCGCTTGAGTAGTACTTTTAGATGTCTTGAGGTAAGAAGGTTCTTTTTAGGTCTTACCAGCTTGATGGAAGATCTAAGGGGATATTTCCAATATTTAACAAATCAATTTAATTATAAAAAAATAAAAATTAAATTAGATTAAAAAAAAGTAAATTGAAATTAAGTTCATTATAATAAATAATAAAAATCAAATTAATTAATTAGAATTAAAATTAGAAAAGAATTACAGAAATTAAATTAAATTAAATTAAATATTTTAATAGATGTGAATTATTCTAAGGATGGAATTTAAAGGGAATTGCGCTTGAGTAGTTTTTTTAAAAATTCCTAAGGTGAGAAAATTTTCTTTAAGGTCTTACCAGCTTGATGGAAGGTCTTTAAGAGAATTTTCAATATAAAATAATTCATGTTTATTTAAATATATAAATATGTGAAATAATAATTTATATAAAAAATAATAATAGAACAAAATAAGATAAAATAATAAATAGAAATTGAATAGGATTCAAAATAGGGTTTGCATAAAATATTTAATCAATCCGACGACGGAGCCTCTTCAAGAAAGGCGATCGGTCCTACTTGAATACTCTTGAGGTGAGAAAAACTTTTAGGTTATCCAACCAGCTTGATGGAGGAGACTTAAAAGATTTTCCAATATTTAATTATATCGAAATTAAAGTAAAAGGCAAAATTAAGATAACCTTAGAGTATTTGGTACCATTTTAGGATGGGCGTTGTGAGGGTGTTAATCCTTCCTCACACGTAACCGTACTCCCGAACTTAGAACTCTTAATGTAGACCAAGCCTTATCCTTAGTTTGAATAGGTGACCAATCACACCTAAGTTAGAATGGTTGGTGGAGACTCTGTAGTTTTGTGTCTAGCTATTAGATTTCTCGAAACTTAATACGTTATGACAGTTTGGTGACTCCACTGGGGACATTAGAGAGTCAGACCATCAAGTAGTTTAAGGTTATCAAGATTTTGCCTAAAACTTTAAGTTTCATAAAATATTTAATACACACACTTCACATTCATGTGCATGCATTAGCCCTCGACCCGGGCTTATCCTTCCTAGGAGGGAGTATAGTACCTTTGCCTCCATGAGGTGATAACCTCCACACAGGCCAGTGAAATACTCCCACTCAAATTGAACCTTTCCGTTTGTAGCCTGTAATGGGTGAGGATTGGGTGCCTTACTAGTCTTGTGTGGACGACAGTAAGAACAATTGGGAACCTTTAGCCCTTTTATCTAAAGCCATGCATATAGTGAAATTTAGAAGACCAACTATAATATAGAACCATATCAACCCATGCCCATTATTTAGGACACATGTTTGATCAAGTTTGTTTGATTTTTATTTATACATGAGACACTAAAAGGGTACCTTGAGTTCTTCACCAAAACATTCCCATGCATCACTCATCCATTATTGTTACATGACAATTTTTTAGCATATTATTCCATTCATACGCATGTAGCATCATCTTGTTTTGTTCATATTCATCTCATTGTTTTTAAACAAAGCATTTTCAAAATTTTTCAAGCATCACCATATGTGAAATGATAAATTCTTAATTGTGGCAATAAAAGATTCGAAGATAGCTCGACCAAAGGTTCATTCACACAACACTCGTTATCAAGCTAAGATCATGGAAGAAGAATCAAGCATGCGCATGGAGAAGATGGAAAAAGCTCAAGAGGAAATGAGGGGGCAATTGGCTCAAATAACTGAATTATTGAAGAACTTGAGCAAGGGCAAAGGAGTAATGGAAGAAGCTATTGTCCAAGAAGGGGTCCAACAACGTAGCATGTAGATCCCACATACCCTCCTGGATTTGGTCCTCATCCAAATCAAACATTTCAAGTAGGAGGATATCCATTTGCACATACAGCCATACCTCAAATGTTTGGCCCAGCTCAAGGGCAAACTCTTCCTCCTCAATGGGAAAAATTTGCTCATCCAATTGAAGTACCTAACTTGGATGACCCAAGAGAGATTGGAAAGATAAAAGTCAAACAAGTAGAAGAGAAAGGGGAGGCAAAGTCACAACAAAAGATCAATATGTTGGAGGAAAGACTTCGAGCTATTGAAGGCTTAGACCTATATGGGCCCATGGATGTTACTGGGTTGTGTTTGGTGTCTGATTTAATCATTCCACCCAAATTTAAGGCCCCGGAGTTTGAAAAGTACAATGGGACTTCTTGTCCTAGGTCTCATCTTATTATGTATTGTCGGAAGATGGCTGCTTTCGCTCAAGATGATAAGCTCCTAATTCACATTTTTCAAGAAAGTCTCACTGGATCTGCTGCCAAGTGGTATAATCAATTAGATGGAACTCGAATCACCACTTGGAATGACCTGGCAAGAGCATTTATGGCTCAATATCGACATGTTGCTGATATGGCCCCTGATCGTCTGTCTCTCCAAAGCATGGAAAAGAAAGCTAATGAGAGTTTCAAGCAATATGCCCAAAGGTGGCGTGATATGGCTGCGGAGGTGCAACCTCCACTTTCGGAGAAGGAGCTTACCATTATGTTCTTTAATACTTTGAAGGCTCCATATTACGATAGAATGATCGGTAATGCCACCAAGAATTTTGCTGATATGGTATTGTCTGGTGAGATAATTGAGAATGCAATCAAGAGTGGAAAGATTGAAGCTCCCAACAATATTGAGAAGAAAGGAGGAGCTAACAAAAGAAGGGAAGAAGAAGTCCATGCTGTTGCATATGGAAGGCAATATGGAGGCTATCACCCACAACACCCTTATCACATGCCACAACCTTACTATCCTGCTCAGAATCCTTATCATTCTTACCCCAAGGTTAATGTTCAACCTAGTCCCCAGACACCTGCCCCAACTATTCAACCAGCTAAGCAATTCAATAAACAAGAGGGCAATCATAATACATCATGGCCAAAGAGAGAAAGGATTCCCATTGACCCAATCCCCATGACCTATACTGAGTTGTACCCAAAATTGATCAAAGGACAACTCATTGCACCCATCATATGGAACCTCTCAAGCCTCCATATCCAAAGTGGTATGATGAGAATGCTCGATGCGAGTATCACGAACGTGGGTCATTCCCTAGAAAACTGCACGGCACTAAAACATAGAGTGCAAGGATTGATAAAAGCTGGCATGTTGAGTTTTGAAACGAAAGGGGAACCGACAACGAATGCAAACCCATTGCCTGACCATACTAATGAGGGATGAGCCTTGTGGGACATGAGGAGTTTGAGCAGTGCAAGTTGGAAGATTTATAAATTCTAGTTTTGATTTTGTTTTCTTTTTCTTTAAGTAATGCAAGATAGTTTTTGAAAATGCTTAAGCCCATAAGCACGAAATAAAGTTTTATGTATGGGCTAACTTTTATTTATTTCTCTTTCAATAAAGCGACTAGTGTGATGCACTGTCATTTTCTCATTCTATTCATTTTCCATTTCTCACATACTCACCATATCTTTCATTCACAAGTATCCAAATAATGAACATGATGATAATGATGTCAATAAATCTAGGGTTCAATTTTGAAAGAACTACTACTGTTGATGAATTAATAGTATGCCAATGTTGCGAAAACAAAAAAATGAAGGAATGGTTGCTCACCATTTGCACTTGATAGACGATACGAGGAAGGTGAATCTCTTACAAAAGCTTCTAACATGTTTGTCATTGTTCAATAAATGATCTTCAAGGAGAGCACTTACATTTGAAATGATAAATGACCTTCTTTCACTATCCTTCAAGCATGAGTAAAATTATCCTTTGATTACCCCTTTTAAGCTTATTATATTTTTGTAATGTAACCCACCAAGGATCACCCTCCACACTGGGGGTAAGGAAGATGAAATAAAGAATTTTGGGGGCAAAAATGAAAGTGTTTATGATGAATCGAGGGGTAAAAAAAAAGAAATAGTCCAGTTTTAAAAAAAAAAAGAAAAGAAAAAGGGTTTGAATTAAAAAAGCAAACCCAAAAAAAAAACCAAGAAAAGAATGGGTGAGTTAGAAAGGGGCAAAATGCCTGAATGTTTTACTTGATAAAAAAGTGATCCTTTGGTTTATAAACCCTAAAATACATTTTGGGCCTACTATATCATTTTCTTTCATAAGCCCTCACCTGAGCCTACATTACGTGTCTTTAAAAGCCCATTTTGATCAAATGTAAATGCTTAAATTGAAGAATCATGCATTGAATGAAGACATACTTGTACAATGAGATAATGATCTTTTGAAGGTTCAATGGAGATAAAAGAAGTAGATCAAGTTGAATGAAGAAGTCCATGAGCTTTAGAAGATATCTTGGATCAAAATTGAGAATGCCTATTAGGGGGCATTAATTTGGATTGAGCACTGAAGGTTGAAGTTTGTCAAAGCCAATGAAGTTGAAAATGAAGAAAAGAAAAAAGAAAAAAATATAAAAAAAAAAGAAAAAAGAAAAAAGAGAAAAAAAAGAAAAAAAGAAAAAAAAAGAAAAAAAAGAAAAAAAACAAGAAAAAAGAAAAAGGAGGATTCAAATTGAAAACTCGAAAAGGGCAGTTTGAATCAAATAAGGGGGCACCTAAGTTGAAAACCTGAAAGGGTGGCTTAGGAAGAAGGTCAGCACCAAAAAGTTTTGATACGAGGGCAAGATTGGCAGATACTACATGAAAGAACATATCAACATAAGAGTAGGCTTTTGGAAAAGAATTTTAGATTAACTTGATTGAAATTGTCAGAATGTTCATTAAATGGATACTGAAAACCTTATTCCAAACAGACTGTCCCATTGATTTTTCTTGATTTCATGTTCATTTTCTAAGAATGAATATTTATATCTCTCTTGATCATTTTAAATTTATACCACCCATATAACAAATGGAGAATATGCATAAGTGCATTACATTGGTGGTCGAGTTGGAAGGAAAATAAATAAATGTTGGTAACCTTTTTTGGGTAAATTTTTGAAAAATATTCTTTTGAGAAATCTTGCATTACTAAAAGAGAGAAAGAAACAAAAATAAAAAATGATGAAAACATAAATTTGAAAGCATGATGGCGAGTCTTTAAGCATAATGAGACCAAGACTCATTAGAAGGTGGGATGAGAAGTGAAGATAGAAGATTTAAATGAGAAGAATCCAACAAATTGAGTAGACTTAAGGAAAATGAGATGAGTTTGAGAATCTTGTTACCACAATTGAGATTGCATTTGCATACATTCATGGAATAATTCATGGGGCATGACATTGACACATGCATAACATTCATAGCATCCATGGTATTCATGACATGCATGACATTTCATTAGTGCATTTTGACATTGAATTATTTGTTAAGAATTAGGATAAGAAGTTCTGAATGATTAAAATTTTGAGGAAAAAAGAAAATATAAGAGATGGTAATTTGAAAAAATGAAGAGGTATGAGAAGATGATGAGAAAAATACTTTTTTTGAAAAACCTTAGATGAGAGCAAAGTCCAATTTAGCTGGCACCTTAAAGGAGGATGAAGTCTAATATTGTTAGTATCAAAATGAAAGTTAAGCCCAGTCAAACCCATGTTAACTGGCATTCTGAAATGAAAGCTTTATTTTTCAAAAGTTCATGCCTCTGTTGAGAGGAGCTTTATTTTTCAAAGTCTCATGCCTCTGTTGAGAGGAGCTCTTTTTTCAAAGTCTCATTGTCTTGGTGAGAGGAGCACAAGTTATTTTTCAAAGTTCCAATGCCTCTGGTGAGAGGAGCACAAGTTATTTTTCAAAGTTCCAATGCCTCTGGTGAGAGGAGCACAAGTTATTTTTCAAAGTTCCAATGCCTTGGTGAGAGGAGCACAAGGTTATTTTTCAAAGTTCAATGCCTCTGGTGAGAGGAGCACAAGTTATTTTTCAAAGTTCCAATGCCTCTGGTGAGAGGAGCACAAGTTATTTTTCAAATTCCAATGCCTCTGGTGAGAGGAGCACAAGGTTATTTTTCAAAAGTCTCAATGCCTCTGTGAGAGGAGCACTTTGTTTTTCAAAAGTTCAATGCCTCTGGTGAGAGGAGCACAAGATTATTTTTCAAAGTTCCAATGCCTCTGGTGAGAGGAGCACAAGGATATTTTTCAAAAGTCTCAATGCCTCTGGTGAGAGGAGCACAAGATTATTTTTCAAAGTTCCAATGCCTTGGTGAGAGGAGCACAAGTTATTTTTCAAAGTCCAATGCCTCTGGTGAGAGGAGCACAAGATTATTTTTCAAAGTTCCAATGCCTCTGGTGAGAGGAGCACAAGTTTATTTTTCAAAGTTCCAATGCTTCTGGTGAGAGGAGCACAAGATTATTTTTCAAAGTTCCGATGCCTCTGGTGAAAAGGAGCACAAGGTCATTTTTCAAAGTTCCAATGCCTCTGGTGAGAGGAGCACAAGGTTATTTTTCAAAAGTCTCGATGCCTCTGGTAAAAGGAGCACAAGTTCATTTTTCAAAGTTCCAATGCCTCTGGTGAGAGGAGCACAAGGTTATTTTTCAAAAGTCTCAATGCCTATGGTAAGAGGAGCACAAGATTATTTTTCAAAGTTTCAATGCCTCTGGTGAGAGGAGCATAAGGTCATTTTTCAAAGTCTTATAGCCTCTGGTGAGAGGTACTAAATGTTTCTTAAAAATTGTAAATATTTTGCAAAAAAAAAATCCGGACAAAATAGTTGTCTAATTGTCTTTGCACAATTCCTGATTTTCAGAAAATGTGCAAAAAGGGGCAACTGTAGACACCTAATTTTGTCCGAACAATTTCTCTAAATTAAAAACAAATCAAAAAAATAAAAAATGATAAAAAAAACAAATCAATTTTGGTCAAATCTTAAGTTGGAACCCCATGCATCCCATGCAAACTCTAAAATTAAAAATTTCAACTTTGAAAATCTCATGTGAAGCACATGCAAAATTCACACCTTCAAGAGTTGACTAAAGTTGATATTGTCGCCGAAAATAAAAGAAATTTGTTGCTATAAGAAAGTAATAATAAAAGAAATAATCACAGTGACATAAAATCTGAAGATTGATTACTAAAAATAAAAAAAGAAATGGAAATAAATTAAAAAAAAAAAGGGAAAGTCAAAGAAAATAAATGAAAAAATCTCAGGATCATGGGATCAATAAAGGGCCTTTGACCTATTTTCCTAAAAAAAATATATAAATATAATGAAGAAAAGAAAAGAGGAGGAGGAGGGGAAACAACACACGCAGAAGAGGAGAAACCCTAGGAAAAACCCCAAAAAAAAACCCTAGAAAAAAAAACCTAGGAAAAAACACAAGAAAAAAAGACCTAGAGAAAAACCCAGGCCTTGGCTGCCCTTTTTACATCTTCGTTCTCAGTTTTCTTCAGGAGGCTGGCATTCTTTTTAGCTCCCCATTGTCTTCTTTCCTTGCTGGGCAAACCGATCATCTGATCAACACACCTTCATCGTCCCTTTGCCATTGCCCCACCTCTGTCCGTACTTCTGTCTCTATTCATCATCACCATCTAAGCCTCTGCTTTCCGGGATCACTGCTGCATCCCGGTTACTGATGCTACTATCATCTTCACTGCATCTTTGCATTTCGCCACTTCATCACCAACACCTAACCTTCATCCTCAAAAACCCCAGTCTCCAACCACCTCCATGCATGGTCTTTCACGTTGAAGCCACTGCCGGTCCCTACAAACCTTGTTACTGCTGCTGTTGTGTCCTCGCTGCTCTGCATTATCTTCATTCTTGAGTTGCTGCCTTCCCGTTACCTTCATTGCACTTTGGCTATACGTTAAAGTCGAACAAGAAGAGAGAATAAAGCCTGCAGCAAAGTCCAGCCACTGCACCAGATTGCTCCTGCGACATCAAAAGGCCACTGTCTCGTTTCACCGTGCTCTGTTGCACGTCGCCACTCCTCGACACCACCCCGCCCCAAGTTGCTGCCGTGTGCCACCTTAACACCTGTTGCTACAACGTTAAAACAGGGGAAAAAGAATACCCGTTGCACACCAAGAGAGCTGCTGCTGTAACTCATTAATATAGAGGAAGAACGTGTACTGCAAAAGGTATGTCAGTATACTTATGTTATTTTATTTGCTTGTTTGCTGTTTAAAGTAATCTAGGTCAAAGTAAGTTAAACTAAACTTGGAAATTTATGAAAAGTAATGCTAATGTTAGGAATTGCATCAGAAAGTTAAGTGTGTAAATTTGGATTTATGAAATTGAGGTTTAAAATTAGATCTAATTAGTTTAAATTAAATTAAATTCATATTTAAGTAGTTAAAATTAAACATAAATAAAATTCCTTTATTAATGAAATAATCGAAAAAAATAAAAAATAAAATATTAATAAAATATTAAATCAATAAAATTTCCGCTACTTTATAGTCTTAGAAATTTTAACGATTATGAGTCATTAGATTAAGTTTTAACAAAAATTATTCCGACGACGGAATTCTAAAGGGACTGCGCTTGAGTAGTACTTTTAGATGTCTTGAGGTGAGGAGGTTCTTTTTAGGTCTTACCAGCTTGATGGAAGATCTAAAGGGATATTTCCAATATTTAACAAATCAATTTAATTATAAAAAAATAAAAATTAAATTAGATTAAAAAAAAAGTAAATTGAAATTAAGTTCATTATAATAAATAATAAAAATCAAATTAATTAATTAGAATTAAAATTAGAAAAGAATTACAGAAATTAAATTAAATATTTTAATAGATGTGAATTATTCTAAGGATGGAATTTAAAGGGAATTGCGCTTGAGTAGTTTCTTTAAAAATTCCTAAGGTGAGAAAATTTTCTTTAAGGTCTTACCAGCTTGATGGAAGGTATTTAAGAGAATTTTCAATATAAAATAATTCATGTTTATTTAAATATATAAATATGTGAAATAATAATTTATATAAAAAATAATAATAGAATAAAATAAGATAAAATAATAAATAGAAATTGAATAGGAGTCAAAATAGGGTTTGCATAAAATATTTAATCAATCCGACGATGGAGCCTCTTCAAGAAAGGCGATCGGTCCTACTTGAATACTCTTGAGGTGAGAAAAACTTTTAGGTTATCCAACCAGCTTGATGGAGGAGACTTAAAAGATTTTTCAATATTTAATTATATCGAAATTAAAGTAAAAGGCAAAATTAAGATAACCTTAGAGTATTTGGTACCATTTTAGGATGGGCGTTGTGAGGGTGCTAATCCTTCCTCGCACGTAACCGTACTCCCGAACTTAGAACTCTTAATGTAGACCAAGCCTTATCCTTAGTTTGAATAGGTGACCAATCACACCTAAGTTAGAATGGTTGGTGGCGACTCTGTAGTTTTGTGTCTAGCTATTAGGTTTCCCAAAACTTAATACGTTATGACAATATTGTTAAGTATATGTGTGTGAGTGTATATATATATATATATATATATTTCCTTAAAAAAAAAGAAGAGAAAAAGAAATTCAAAAACAAGAAAATAGAAAAAAAAAGAAGAGAAAAACCAAAAACAAAAATATGAGATTAGGTAATGAGCAGGACAAAATTGTTGTCTATTGTCTTTGCTCTATTACTGATTCTAAGCAATGAGCAAAGAGGGGCAACTGTAGACACCTAATTTTGTCCAAATCGATAATATTATATTTGGATAAGATTATTTTTGTTAGAAATGGATATGATCTAAACCCAATATATTGGGCCACAAGCATTGTGATAAATCTAATTGGGCTTTCAAAGTCCAAATCAAAGTATTGAGCTTCAAGGCCCATTAAAATGGGCTGAATTTGGTTTTATTTTTATTATTTTATTTTATTTTTATCTATTTATTTTTATTATTATTATTTTTCTTATTTTATTTTTATTTTATCTTTTATTTATTTTTTATTGTTATTTGTATTATCTATTTATTATTATTATTATTATTATTATTATTATTATTATTATTATTATTATTATTATTATTATTATTATTATTATTATTATTTGTTTTATTGTACATCACATTGTACATCACATTTAATGGGAATAGACATTCCCGTTTGCCCAGCTGTTTGTGTAAGCCAAAACTTCTATTCCAACCGTCGGTTTCCAACTGCTGAATCTACCAAATCCACCATTTCACACGCAATCAATCCCATCCTGACAGTCACCGTTGGTGACCGAAAGACAATAGAGTGTTCTTAAGAATTGAGCCTAATACCCTAGATCGAAAGATGCTCCTGAATCTTTTTAAAAAGCTCAAAATAATTCATGCAAATTTTTTTTGGAGAGAGAGAACATTGAAAATCGACCAAAACCAAGCCACCACCGGCACCTCTGTAACTAACCCAACCCCAAGTAATACCCATCGTAAGCTACCATTCACCATCACCACCGAAACAGCCATCATTTGCCATCACCACCAAAAACAACCACAACACCCATGAACCAAAACTCACACACAGCCACTCAAAGAAACAGAAAACCATAGCCACTACCCGAAACCCCTAGCAACCACCATCAACAACCAACGCACCCAAGAACCGAGATCTCCAAAACCTCAAAATACCCAAGGCAACCAAGAATCAAACGCATCAAAGCAAACAAAAAGCCACAAGATCAGAAAACCCAAAAAGCAAAAAAGCAAAAAAAATCAAACAGGAGGAATGGTGATTTCGGGTTCAAGGTGCTGGGGAGGTTCTTTTGCAAATCTCAATGGTGGGAACCTAGAGGAGGGTGAGAAGAAGGCTCGGTAAGAATTTGGGTGGTCATCGGACGGCGGGACTGCGGTGGATCTGAAATGAAGTCCGCAACTTTAGGCTTAGATTTAGGCGTTTTGGGGCATTTTTAGGGAAATCTAGGCCTAGAAAGGGAGAGAGGAGACGGAGAGCTATCGGAAAGTGGTGAGCTTTTTTATTTTGGCAAACCGGCGACGGTGGTAGGCGGCGGTGGAAGGCGGTCCGGTAGTGGCCGAAAATCGCCTTGACAGGGAAGAGCCTTTGAAGGCTCTAGAGATTTTTTTTGTAAAATAGAAGTTGAAAATGAGTTAATAAAAAAATTGGCCTTTTATAGTGTGTGTAAAAAAAAAGAAAAGACCCACGCGTGACCTGGATCCGACCTGGGATCTGCGCGCCCAACCCGAAAGCACTCCCAGTCGACCTGTGCGAAGCCGACCCGACCCGTGCTGCGCCCGACCCACTTCGCCTCACCCGGATCAGACCCGCACCAGCCCACTTGCTTTAGACCTAACTCTCACATTTAGGCCCATTTAAGCTTGATCCATTCCAAAGGCCCTACAGTAGTTTTTTGGGACTTCTTTAATTGGGTTTTGAGCCCAAATTTTGGTATACTTTTTGCCCCTTTTTTAGTATGCTTATTTACTTATTTTCTCTTATTATTTCTTTTTAGTTATAAAAAAAATTGTTAGAATAGATAACTATCTTAATTCTTTAGTAATATATATATATATATATATATAAAACTTAAACCTAAAAATATATTTTGTTCAAATGCATTTGCAAATTAAATTATTTATTCCTTTGTGAAAACTAATTGTATTTTATGTCCGATGATGGGATGTTACGAAAGTCACAAGTAGTGATTCTTAATTGATCCTTATGTGAGAAGAGTCGTACTAAATATTACCAACGTATTAGGATATTTAGTATGATTTTTCAATAAATTAAATTTTTGTTAAAAATAAAACTGAATAAGTTTTTCTTTAAAACAAAGAAAAATAAATAAATAAATAAATAATGAAATTTAAATTCAATTATACTAAGGTCCGATGATGGGATGTTACGGAAGTCACAAGTAGTGATTCTTAACTGATCCGTAGGTGAGAAGAATTGTAGTAAATATTACCAACGTATTGAGATATTTAGTATGATTTTTCAATCAATTAATTTTTTGTTAAAAATAAAAATGAATAAGTTTTTCTTAAAACAAAGAAAAATAAATAAATAAATAATGAAATTTAAATTTAATTATACTAAGGTTCGATGATGGGATGTTACGGAAGTCACAAGTAGTGATTCCTAGCTGATCCCTAGGTGAGAAGAGTTTCCTAAACGTTACCAAAAGTATTGGAATATTTAGTGTGATTTTTCAATACATGAGCTTTTATTCTCTAAAATAAAAACAAATAGTATTTAAAAAGAATAATAAATATGTTAAATAAGGAAATATAAATCCATGTGCATCATGTACTATATGCTTGCATCATATACATAAATATTAATTTCAAAATAAATGAGATTCTTCTGATGATGAGATATCATAGAAGTCACAAGTAGCGATTCTTCGAATATCTCTAGGTGAGAAGAATTAACTAAATGTTACCAGAGTATTGGGACATTTGGCTAAAATTTTCAATATTGAGAGTTTTATTAAGAAAATCAAAATATATAAAGTTTTTCTTATAAATCCATGCGCATCATACATTTCTTATTAATATCATATGCATTCATAATCAATTATACAAATAACATGAGTCCTACCGAGGATGAGATTCTGTAGAAGTCACAAGTGAGATTCTTAAGAAATCTCTAGATGAGGAAAATTATTTTAAATATTACCAAAACATTCACGTAAAGAACTGGTTGCTGTATTCAGAGCCATGGTTAATAAACCAGGGTGCAGTAAGAGTTTTGATGATGCTGAACGAAATTGATCTCTAGTTCACTATGTAGATTATGGTTTCAATGACTTTGGTGGTTGTCAACCCCTAGTTTATCCAGGTTTATCTACTGTTTGGGGTAGCTTGGCTCCTAGTAAGGTAACATCTACTCAACTACCAAAGCCTGCCTTGATATCCTTTTTCTTGATAAAATTCAATAATGTGGTATGCTTTCTATATGTTATTACTTAGATTCTTCATCAGAAAGCATCATTGCATCATTGGAGCCTTCACTGTACTATGATTTACCCAGGTTCTATACTTTCAAAATTCTTATAACTGACCATTGGAGCCTCAAAAAATCAACGGAGAAAGTTGTTAAAAAATCAACATATCCATCTTGAAAATCCATTCCAAGTCCATACAGCATAGTTGAACAAGAGAGAAAACTCATGTCCTCCTTTTAGAAATCTAGTGAAATTGAGAAAAGTAGTAAAAATATATTTCTAGACACCCCCTCCCACACATACAACAAACACACAACAAAAATAAGAAATTAAACTCCAAATAGATGATGACAAGCCTATTTAAGAAATCTATAAATCATTTAAACTTAAAATGTCTAATGAATTGAAAACTTATTATGGTTTATCAAATGGCACTTGACTTCTTGGTGTTCAAGTTACTTGTAATCTTAGTTGCTATTTTAATTCTCAAATCCATTTGCTTTGGGACTATAATTTTTAGTACTTTTTTTGTCAACAGTTTATTATATGTTCATTCGCTTTGTGCAAATCCTTTAGCTACAAGTCTTGCTTTATGTCCTTCTACACCTCTTTCACTCGTTCATAGTGATATTTGGGGTCCATCTCGTGTTACCACAAGTAATGGAAAAAATGGTTTGTTACTTTTATAGATGACTATACCCGACTTACTTGGGTTTGACATTTGAAAGACAAAAATGAGGCTAGCTCTACTTTTCAAATATTTCACTCCATGATTAAAAATCAGTTCAATGCTACTGTTAAAATTTGAGAACTGATAATGCTACTGATTTTTTTAATTCTATTCTTGGCTATTACCTTTCTTCTTGAGGTATCATATTCCAGAGTACTTGTGTTAGCACTCCGTAACAAAATGGAGTTATTGAGTGCAAAAGCAGACATTTCCCTGAGGTAGCCCATTCTTTATTGCTCACTACAAATGTTCCCAAATATTTATGGGGATGCATGTTATCTTATTAATCGTTTGCCAACCAAGATTCATTGCTTCCAAACTCCCATTCAAATTTTACAGAAAAATTCCTCCCCATGATTTGTCTATTTCTTCTTTGCCTGTATAAGTTTTTGGGTGTAAATGCTTTGTTCTCATCCATGATGCTAATAGTGGCAAACTTGATCCTGAAGCTTTTGCTTTTATCTTTCTTGGTTACTCTCCTGCACAAAAAGGTTACAAATGTTATCTTCCTCAACAAAAAAAATAAGTTTTATCTCTATGGATGTAACATTTTTTGAACAACCTTTTTATAACAAGAGAAAAAATAATAATATTCTCTGTATATTTTATTAAAAACTGATCCTCAAATATATAGAGGAGCCAACATGTACAGTCAGCAAGTATAGCTGAAAGAAACCAACAAAATCAGGACTCAATCGTCCAAAAGATAGAAACAAATAAAAGCAAGATAAACTAGAAGTCTATCAGCTCATAACAGAAAGATAAATCCCATAATCAGGAAATAAACCCTTATTTATCGCTACATACAAATCAAGAATTAAATCCTGATTTGATGCATACACTGTTAACACTCCCCCTCAAGCTAGAGAATAGATATTTGTCATTCTCAGCTTGTCAACAAGAGTCTCAAAGCTTGGCTTAGGTAGTCCCTTCGTTAGGATGTCTGCTACTTGTTGCTTTGTTGGAACATACGTCATACAAATCACTCCCTGATCAATCTTCTTTTTAATAAAATGCCTATCAACTGCCACATGCTTCGTTCGATCATGATGCACTAGATTATGAGCAATACTTATAGCAGCCTTATTATCGCAGTACAACTTCATAGGGTATTCACTCGACATTTTCAACTCTTCCAAAAGTCTCTTCAGCCACATAAGTTCACAAGTTCCTTGTGCAAGAGCTCTAAATTCTGCTTCTGCACTACTTCGAGTGACAACTGACTATTTCTTGCTCATCCATGTTACTAGATTACCCCAGACTTTCGTACAATACCCAGAGGTGGATCTCCTGTCTTCAATTGATCCTGCCCAATCTGTGTCTGTAAATACTTCCACATTTCTTTGCCCATTCTTTTCAAACAACAATCCTTTACCCGGTGTGGTCTTCAAATACCTTAATATTCGATGCACAGCTTCAAGATGCTCCTGAAGTGGAGAGTGCATATATTGACTTACTACACTAACTGCAAAGGGTATATCAGGTTTGTATGAGACAAGTAAATCAATCTACTGACTAGCCTTTGATATCTCCCCTTGTCTACAGAAATTCCTCCTTTCCTTCCAAACTTCACATTCGGATCTATTGGTGTATCAGCTGGTTTACAGCCAAGCATACCAGTTTCTTTCAAGAGGTCAACAGTATATATCTTTTGGGAAATAAGAATACCATTCTTGTTCCTTGCAACCTCCGTACCTAGAAAGTATTTTAATTGTCCAAGAGCCTTAAATTCGAATTCTTTTCCAAGAATTTTCTTCAGTTGCTCTATTTCTTCAGTGTCATCACCAGTTACTATAATATCATCAACATAAACGATCAAACTAGTCTTTTTTCCATGTGGTGCGTGTTTGAAAAAAAGAGTATGATCGGTTTGTCCTTGGCTAAATCCATGTCTCCTTACTGACTTTGCAAATCGATCAAACCAAGCCCTTGGTGACTGTTTTAAACCATAAATAGATTTCTTCAACTTGCATACCTTCTTGTCATTGTTTTCCCCTTCAAACCCAGGAGGAAAATCCATATAAGCCTCTTCATCCAACTCCCTATTAAGAAAAGCATTTTTGACATCCATTTGGTGTAATGACCCGTCAAGATTAGCAGCTAGTGAAAGTAGTACCCTTATAATATTCATTTTAGCTACTAGAGCAAAGGTTTCAGTGTAGTCCACACCAAAAATCTGAGTGAATCCCTTTGCAACTAGACAGGCCTTATGTCTCTCTATTCCACCATCTGAATTATACTTAATAGTGAACACCCACTTACATCCAACTGGTGTTTTCCCTATAGGTATCTCCACAACATCCCAAGTCTCATTTCTTTCCAATGCTTTCATCTCTTCAAGTACTACAGCTTTCCATTTTGGGCTTTTTAGGGCTTCTTGAATATTTTGGGGAATTTCAGTTACCTCAATCTTTTCTATCATGGCATGAAATGCTGTAGACAGACGGCTGTAAGATAGATAATTGGACAAAGGGTGTTGATTACATGATCTTACACCTTTCCTAAGTGCTATTGGTACGTCCAAATCATCAGATGGAATATTCACTGGTGACTTTGTTGTATGCTGATCATTTTCTGATCCAAAATTTACCTGTGGATCAAATTCTTGACAACACTGTTGGGGCACAAAAGGTTGTACTTCCTGAGGTAACGATTTACGTTGTGAATAAACAGAAAGCTCTGTCTTTTGTTGGGGACTAAGCATAGGTGAATCCTTCCCTTGTCTTTTGTTGGGGACTAAGCATAGGTGAATCCTTCCCTGTTTCCAAGTTAGTTTCTGTTGGTGGCACAAAAGGAATGGCTGGATTAATAGGAAGTGGAATGGAAAACTCCAAAAGCCTATCTTCTCCTAATTTCTCCCCTTGAAGGATTGGTTTTTGGTAGAAGGGTTGATTTTCAAAGAATGTGACATCTAATGAGACAAAGATCTTTTTTGTGGATGGACAATAGCACTTATACCCTTCTGAGTTGGAGAGTACCCAATAAATATACATTTTATAGCTCTAGGTTCTAGTTTTGCAGAAGATGGACTTTTGTCATGAATAAATGAAGTGCAACCAAAGACTTTTGGGGTTAGAGATGTAAACAACCTAGTTTGTGGATATGACTCAAGTAACATGCTTAACGATGTTTTGAAATTGAGAACTCTACGAGGAAGTCTATTTATCAAGTATGAGGCTGTTAAAACAGCATCCCTCCAAAAAAACTTAGGAACATTATTGGTAAACATGATAGCACGAGTGACTTCTAATAAATGATGATTTTTACGTTTTGCAACTCCATTTTGTTGGGGGTATTAACACAAGAACTTTGGTGAAAAATACCATTTTCTTTTAGATAATTACCAAGAATTGAATTAAAATATTCCCTCCCACTGTCAGTGCAAAAAAAAAACATTACCAAAACTATTGGAGTATTTGATTTAATTTTTCAATACAAAAAAGTTCACATTCAATTTCAAAAAAATAAAAATTTAACTTTTCTAAAAATGAGAGAAATGATTTTTGACAAATAATAAATAAATGCTTTGAAAAAATTTTAGAATAAAATAGGAATTAATTTTAAATATTAAATTAAGACCATTTTTATTAAAACAAAAAGGATAACACGTGATTAAGATGGTACCGTTTTCTAAATAGGCGTCGTGGGGGTGCTAATCCTTCCCCACGCATAATCGTACTCTCGAACCCAACCTTGTTTTCACAGACTCCAAAATAGTCTTTTTAATAAAACTTAATTAATTTTGAGATTTTGTTAAAAAGATAAATATTTTTAGGTGACCAATCACATCTAGTAAAAAAAGATTGGTGGCGACTCCCTTTGTTTTTAAATATTTTCAAAATCGTCGAGTAGTTGAGTTTTCGGACGAAATCGTTACGACACATATAATAATAATAATAATAATAATAATAATAATAATAATAATAATAGAAAAACTAAAACTTTCATATTTATCATAATTGTTAGAAATTTACAAGTGTTCTTAACGCGATTTGATTTCTTTCATTTGTTTCTTTTACTACATTTTAGTTTGAGATTTATTTTGGTTATGATATTTTGCTTAAATCTTTTTTTCTTTTTTTTTTGCTAGTGATAAACAAATATTAACAGGTGGATATAGCAAACAAAGTCAATTTGCATTGCAGCATTGTTTGGATTTTTTTTTTCATTGCAGTAGTCACTTAAACAAATCCTCCAATTAATAAAGTCTTAAGGGTTTATTTAGTCGAGCTTAAGCTTTTATAAAAGTGCTATTCTAATTTAAATCGAAGAAAAGTGTTATTCTAATAGAGTTGCTCTAAAAATGTTGTTAAGAGATGTTAATAGCGTTCGACAAACATATTACAAAAATGTTGTGTGAATGCTTAATAAATAAAAAATAAATAACCAATTTTATTAAATAAAATCACAAGTTTTTAAGTAAAACAAATAAATAAAGTAAAAAAAATACTTTTGTTAATTAGAATAAAAAATAAAAGAAATCAATATAAAAGCTGAAAAAAATAATCTGAAGTAATATTCCTCTCATAATTTTGTGAATTATTAAAGAGTAGAATAAAATTATAAAAAATTATTAAACACTAGTTATTAAAATTAAAATTTGTTGAAAAAGTTTTAATTTATAACTTTAACTAAAAGCTTAGGTCCAAGATAAACATTTTAAAGTTTTGACAATTTATAAGCTTTTAGTAAGCTAGGCCAAACATGCACTAAGTAATATTTAATATTGTCTCATCCTCACTTAAGCAAATAATAACATTATTGATAATTTTAAAAAAATTAATTAAAAATGGTTGTTTCTTTTTGAATTTTCCAAAGATACTCTTCCTCAAATAGGCAGAAGAAATGACTTGAGCCTGACAGAGGAAATTAATATCTTACTAATTACGTATGATATTTCCCATGCTGGAAAATGCCTATAAATTCAAGAATGTAGCTGCTCTTTTTCTCACACCAATTGGAAACATAAGGCCACAAGAGAGAAAAAAAGGCTACAAGAAGCTCACTTGTGGTGTTTCCAACATTATTGCTAGGTAAAGAGATGTCTTCAACTCAAGATTTCATTTCTAAAGAGAATCGTCCCTGGGCCAACTATCATCCTAGCGTTTGGGGGAATCTCTTCCTTTCACCTCCTTCTAAAGTGGTAAATAATTTCAACAACGAATTCACTAAATTCCTTCCCTAGCTCTAGTTTTCTCATTGATTTATATATTCATGTGTGCATATGTCTTCATGTGAGTGGGAACGTGTATCATTTTTCACTCGTACTTTTTTTTTTGTTTAATATATATTCAACTCGATCTTATGTAACATTACAATTGTGCAGAACATTGATCAAGCACAATATGAAGAATTGAAACAAGAAGTAAGGAGGATGCTTAAGGTTCATGTGGATGAGCTATCTCACGACTTGCGTTTAATTGATACAATAAAACGCTTAGGTGTGAGTTATCATTTCGAAAGAGAAATAGAAGATATATTGCAAAATATTTATGACTGTGACTTCAAAGATGACGAATGTCTCGAGACTATATCTCTTCGATTTCGATTGCTTAGAGAAAATGGCTTTTATGCCCAATGTGGTGAGTCCAATCTCCCCCTTCTATTAGGCACTCTAAAATAGAGAAATTTCATACGCTACTATGCCAAAGTGCTTTGGCGTGAGAGTACAAGATTTAGGTTTAATTTCTACATGTTAAATGCAGAAACATTCAACAAATTCAAAGATGATGAAGGAAACTTCAAGACGTCCTTATCAGGAGACGTGGAGGGCTTGCTAGAATTATATGATGCAGCTCATTTACGAATGCATGGAGAACAAGTACTAGAAGAAGCACTTGCTTTCACCACCACTCATCTAGATCAGTTTGCAAAAACGACTAGCATTGAGCATCCCCTTTCAGGGTTAGTCTCCCAAGCCCTTAAACGACCCATCCGCAAGAGGTTGCCAAGGTTAGAGGCTAGGCGATACATTTCCACTTACGAAGAAGATAGTTCCCATGACAAAACGTTATTGAAGTTTGCAAAGTTGGATTTCAACTTATTACAAAATTCACACAAGGAAGAGCTAAGCAAGATCTCTAGGTAATTACTCCTTCGAGACTATGTAAGTTTGGCATAATTTGAATAAATAAGAAATAACTGTATATAGCTGTGCTAATGGTTTTATTTCAGGTGGTGGAAAGATTTAGATTTTGCTACAAAACTGCCTTTTGCACGAGATAGAGTGGTGGAAGATTACTTTTGGATATTGGAAGTGTACTTTGAGCATCAATACTCTCTGGCTAGATCGATATTGACACGCGTAATAGCCATAACATCAGTTTTGGATGACATATACGATGCATATGGCAAAGTTGATGAACTTAAACTCTTAACTAATGCAATTGAGAGGTCAGCAATATTTATGAGTTAGTTTTAACTTTTTTTTTAATATTCCCTAAAGAATATGGGTTACATTGATAATCCTGATTGTAAAATCTAAAGACTCTATTAATGGTGTATCAAATAATTTTCTTATACATATAAACACATGAACATAAAATTTTATTCTATATCTTCAAACGGAGTACATAGAATTTGACTGAATTTTGGACTTTTAAACTCTAATTTGAATTTCAGGTGGGATATTGATTGTATAGATCAACTCCCAGCATACATGAAAGTGTTCTACAAGGCATTCTTAGATGTTTTTGAAGATATGAAGGAAGAGATGACAAAGCAAGGAAAATTATACCGTGTCAAATACGCTAAGGAAGCAGTAAATTCCCACTAGCTAAACCCCTATCTCGTTTAATTATGATGATTTTCATTAAAGAAAAAACCATTCAATTCAAAGGGTGGAAGACCACTGATATTGGCTTATTTTATTTCATTTCATAGATGAAAGAATTGTCTCAAGTTTATTTTGTCGAGGCCAAATGGTGCCATGAAAACAACGTACCAAAGATGGAGGAGTACATGAGAATTGCACTGGTGTCAACTGGCTATTGCATGCTTGCAGTCATATCTCTCGTTAGAATGGGAGATATTGTGACAGAAGATATATTTAATTGGGCATCTAACAAGCCTAAAATCAGTGAAGCTGCTGCACTAATTTGCCGTCTCATGGACGATATTGTTTCACACAAGGCACGTAATGTATTTGCTTTTTGCTATTTACATTTTATTTTTCTCAAAATCGGCAGATAATTAACGTATATTTGATCATAATTAATGAATAAGACTAAAATTATGCATTTGCATTATGTAGTTTGAGCAAGAGAGAGGACATGTTGCTTCGGCTGTTGAATGCTACATGAAACAACATGGAGTTTCAGAAGAAGAGACGTGCAAAGAATTCAACAGGCAAGTTGAGAATGCTTGGAAAGATATAAACCAGGCGATGGTGGTTACTGCAGCCAACGGGGTTGTTCCAATTCCAATGCCGGTGCCAATTCCAATGCCGGTGCTTACACCCAGTCTCAATCTTGCAAGGGTGATGGAGTTGCTTTACAAAGAAGGAGATGGGTACACACACGTTGGAGATGTTGCAAAAACGGGAATCGCTTCTTTGCTTATTCATCCAATCTCAATTTGAGGAAGAAGTTAAATCTTCTGGTATTATGATCAGACATATGAAAAATTACTGTATGAATAATTTCTCTTTCGAATATTAGAATGTGCTGTACTTTTCTTACAATAAAAGTGTAAAAATAAGCCATTAGGGTCTGTTAAGCCCGGCTAGAACTTTTATAAAAAGTGTTATCCAAGTAGAGTTGATCTAAAAAGTGTTGTTCAAACTAGTTAAATTACCTTTAACAAACTTAATATGAAAGAGTTATAAATTGTTAAAACTCATTTAATAGAGGTTTTTGTGTATTTAAATAAATGAAAAATTAAAATAATAAACTTATTAAATTAAAACACAAATTTTAAGTGAAACAAATAAAAAAATATTTCAAATAAAAATGAAATTAATATAAAAATTAAACAAAATTAATTAATTAATGTGAAATAAGATAATCATTTTTATAATTTTGTAATTTTTTGAAGAGTAAAATGATGAGGGGTTGGGAATGATGAGGGGATCTTTAAGGATACAAAACTTTTGGAGGACCACTATTAAAGAGTGGAAATTGAGGTTGAGGGAGACAAAGATGAGTCTGTAAGTCTAAATGTGGGAGCCGATAAAGAGAAAGATGAGTCTTTTAGTCTAAATGTGCATGGAAGTGGAGGAAAATGATGGTATTCAAATGATGAGTTTGAATTTGATATGGAATTTTAGGAGTGTGATGTTGATTGTAATGTTGAAAACTATTTTGATCACGTTTCTAGTCAAAAATTGAAATGTCTTACAAAAAGAAACGTAAAAAATTTTAATTGGACTTTAATTGGATTTGGAGTACGATTGTTTGATTCAGGGGTATTTAGACTTTCCAAATTGTCGGGTGGGCTCCGTGTTGTCTGTGAATTAAGATTTGATTAGGTGCAGAGAAATCAGATGTTATTTTTAGGTGTATTGGGGAATTTTGATGTGAAGTTCCTAAATCTAAAAAGAGAGTCGAAAAGTCTACGATCTTTCTTCTTGTTATAGGCATTGGAACAGTCTGAGTAGGTTATTAGACTAATGGAGTACAAGGGATTTAACTTGACCAAAAAAAAAAAGAAGTTTGAGGAATTTATGGCCGGTGTGACAAAGTTTAGGTTTTAGGCTTGGTAGTTCTTACATGTGTTGAGAACGAGGGTTCTTTTTTAATTTAGTTTTTACTGCCAGTTGAGGTTATCTTGGGCGATGCTGAACTTAGGAGGTGTTTACGGTTTGACAATTAGTTGAGGAGGCTTTATGCAAGACTTTGATCACATGGTGGTCTTGAATGATTCAAGATAGTTGCGAAGCAGTTGCAATGGGGTATCAAGAGTTTGATCTTTTTGATGTCTCAAACCGCACACCTGTCTTAGTTTTGGTGGTTTCTGGTACAGGATGTTGCTGCTAAGGCTGTGAAGAGGAATGAACTCGACAATTACCTAGATCTTTTCTTTGGATATTCTGGGATGCTTTGCTTCTTCAAACTGAGTCTAAATGAGCATTAAGGAGGAACTATTCATATCAGATTTTTAAGGTTGATCTCTGGTGTGTGTGGGTTGTGTTTGAGGTTTTATTGGATGTACTGCAGTCTGTCCTGTTTTTGATTCCTGCTTCTGTCTTGATCTGTTTCTGATGGTAATCCTGTTTTTTTTTGTCCTTCTAGGCATGGACTTGAGGGTTCTTGTTATTGATGGTGCTTGGAGCATGTATTTTATGGTCTGGTGCTTTGGATGGTTTCACTGGTGTGTTTCTGTTTGTTTCTGAAATTTTGCTTTGACATTATCATAAAACAGACAGGTTGAGAGAAGAGATTGACAAAGAGGATTTTGTTTTCATTACCGGGAAGGCAAACTCTTTAGTAGATTTTCTTGCATATTTAGGAGTTAATAGGATTGAGATGTTGTTTGCCTAGTTTTGATTCTGCTATGTTCTTCCTGTTTTTGGCTACTGTTGAGCAGAGTATTAGCCTATCCTGTTGTTGTTAGCCTGTTTTTTACTGCTGCAGTTTATGAATGACAAATATTTTATTGGCTGAGGAAAAAAAATAATAATTGGAGTAAGAAGAAAAATCGTTAAAGACATCAGTTTGCATTCTCAAGGCATTTGCATCTTTGGAAAATAATATTTGCATTTTTTTATAATTTTTTGCATCGAGAAGAGGCGATTAAAACTTGGGGACTTGGAAAATGCCTTGGGCTATCATTTGATATCATTATTGATAAGCTGATGGAAATTGAACGAAAGAGGCAAATTGATAATGATATCTTTTTGTGGTTTATCACACCTTGTAGTTTTGAATCTTCAATTGCCTGATGCAGTTCATCTTTTACTTTCACATACTTGGACCACTATAAAAGTCACCATGTTATTGTTTGTTGGTTCTTGCCTTATTGTCATGTTGGTTCATGTGTTCTTATTATAGTATTTTTGTTGTTAGGATGTTTCTTGTTTAGTTCTTTTTTTGATGTTGTTTAGAGCTTTATTAGATTTGTAATGAAACTGGGCTTCTTTTCGCTTGCTATTGCCAGTTTTCATAGCTGCAAAATTTTGACGTACCAAAAAGAAAAGTAAAAATATTTAAAAAAAGAAAACTAAATACATGTTATTAAACTTAGCATTTCTTAAATAAATTTTAATTTATAGTCTTTTCAAAAAACTCAAATATACTTTTTACATAAGCTAAAATTTTTAAAATTTTGAGAGCCAAACATCTGATTTTTGCTTTTATAGTAAAGATGCTCAACTTCTTCTAGGTTATTAATAGGATAATTATTCTATACATTGTCAGTGGAGTTTTTTTACTTTACAAGCGATGTTAAAATGATAATATATGTCCTATTTTATTTATTTTTTTATTTTATTAATTTTTTAAAAGACATGTATCATCATCCTAATCTCGTTTATGGAGTCAAAAAAACTCAACTGGTGGTATATGGAATAATTATTTTATTAAATAAGCGTTTACTTCAACTAATTTGTGTGTTAGAGAGACGATTTTGAGATTTTTTTTTGGTAATGGATTAAGAAATCTTATTAAAGGAAGTCAAACTACGTACATGAGAAGGACTAACATAACCCACTAAAGAGATACTTTAAATTACCGCTACTAAAGTAATTAGAAAGATCAACTATGAATGCCAACAGAAGGATATTGTGTTCAACGCTGCTATCTTGGCCATTTGGTGCGTTTCCTTCTCTAGGGGATGCCACTCATCGAAGAAGAAAAAGTCCATGCCCTTTTCCTACATTTTATGTATGTCATCCATCATTGATTGTAGTTTCCAGTGCACCTATAATGTTCCGGTCAATATTCTTTTCCATCCATTCTTCTTGTCCTTCCATACCACCTTTCGATGACACCACACTTGCATAGAGTCAAGGGTTCGAATCCCTCCGAATGTGAATTGGAGTTGTGAAAAATTGGCACACTCTGACGAACCCATGTAAAGCAGGGCCCGATGGGATGCACTTCAAAGCAGACAATACGGTTGAGTGATGAGCTCGGTGCGATGGCTTAGATCGGTGACCTATAGGTGTACATCGAGGCATCACAATTTTTTGAAGTCTTACATTGTCTACCTGGATAGTAAGATTTCACGTGAACCAGATTGCTTGTAATACCCAAGCCTAAGCCCACCTTAACTAATAAATGATAAATAAATAAAGAGAAGCCCAATAATTATAGAAGGCACCGACCTTAGTTTCTTAGGTTTAGAATATAATATAGCAAAAGAAATATGAAGAGAAAGAAGAGTGGCATGAAAGCTCTGAAAGCCGAAGAAATATAAAGAGAATTGAAAAAATAATAAATACAAGAGGAGTAGAGAGGAAGTAGTGGTGCTGAGAGAAAGAAATAGAAAGAATTGAGGGGTTGTGCTAACAAGCAAAAAAAAAAGTATTAGAAGGGAATTGGCTACTGTTAGTGTTAGTGCAAGAAGATCAAGGTGAGTAAAGATTTCTTTTTAATTTTTATGATTACATTGTATAGTTAGGGATTGAATTTTGAGAAAAAATATGACATTGAGAGTCTGGGAAAAATTTGTATTTTAAAGAAAGTATAGATAATTTTAACTTTTGTTAAATAACGTAACTCATATTAAGTCTATAATGTATCGGGTTATAGTCGTTTAGTAAATACAATATAAATTGTCAGTTTCTGTTACATAGCATATTTTATATTAAATATTTTTGAATAATAGCCTTTGAGAGATCTTAAGACTTTATTTTAGTTTCAATTTAGCGAGTTCAGGTACGTGATTTGATATCCCTTCGGTGTTTTGACACCCTTATAATTAACCTCAATATGAGTTATATTTACGTATAAATGCAATGTTTTGTCCTTTGGTTTTTAAATTTGGGTGAAGCATACAAAGTGTGTATGATTCTTTAAATTGATTTTGAATGTGATATTGTTCAATTACAAGAACATGATTTAATTGCTTTGACCTTTAAACTTTGCTATAATGTATCTACAGGCTATGTGTTTTGTGAATACGAAATTTGCTTTGATTAATTTACAAAATTCATTTTGTATGAAATATGTTATGAGATTTACAGTATTGCTTTGTTTTGTCTCCTAGTATGGCTTTGCTCTAACCCTGCTAATGGGGGTTAAATGTTGGTCATGCCTACATGTATTTTGTTAAAAGAAGCTAGCTTCTAACTGCACCACAGATAAAGAATAGTGGCTTTTTGTTCTGTTCTATACAGCTATTAGTTGCTTTTGATATTTCTGACTTGAACCACTAGGGTTAATTGTGGTCTTGTTTTGATTCTGATTTGTGCTAGAAAAGTTAAGCATGGCCATGGCATGTTACGGAAGACCTAAGAATTTTGATTGTGAAACTTTTTTTCGGTTTTGATATCTATGAACTCTGTTTAGTTTTGAAATCTATGTAATGAATTTGAATAAATTACGTGAACGAATACGATATTACCTAACTTTGATTTTTAATCTTTATATTGATATTTTGGCCTAAATGTTTTTTTTCAAAGCATACTTAATCCAACTGATGGGATATCAGTTGCTTACTGAGTGGTTGTACTCATCTCTTTTTCTTAACATCTTACAGGTTTGGATAATGATAATGTTCGTGGGAATGTCAGGGAGTAACGTTTTGGAGTTTAGGCCATGTTTCAAGACTTTTAAGTTTATTATTAGATCGATATTTAAGAATGTTTCAAATTTCTTTGTTCAAAGCTTTAAGCAATGAGTTGAAATTTTGTAAACTTCTTTTGATCATTGGTAGTATACTTTTAGTTTTGATATTTGAAAGGATTGAATTTTAGTATGATAAATGCCTTGCATGTCTGTAAAATTATATCTTTTTGATGTGTGGCGTCTGTTATGTTCTGGGTTCGAGGCGTGACACTACTTAAGCCACTTGGCATGCAAGGAACAGGTGATCAACAATCTCCTTCTCCTTTTCACAAATTGGGCATAACTTTGTTCTGCCAATCGTTCGCTTCCAAACTTCTATACATAGATGTTGAGAATTAAATCTAGGGATAGCAACGAATAGGGTACCCATTAATTCAGGAGTG
This sequence comes from Heritiera littoralis, assembly GCA_031772115.1. Lineage (NCBI taxonomy): Eukaryota > Viridiplantae > Streptophyta > Magnoliopsida > Malvales > Malvaceae > Heritiera > Heritiera littoralis. The sequence continues at coordinate 2,986,550 of JAPDPK010000075.1, forward strand.
CCTGTTTATAAAGTATACATTTACATCCTTAATCAGATTTAGTTTATGTTTAGCTATAAAAATCTATTCTTAACCGTTCCTTTTCTAATAACAAGAGAGCATTACAATTCAAAGCTAAGATTTCTATTAAAACTGCACCTCATGCTTATCACTTGAGAATAAGGTGAAGTTTAGATTGCAACAAATATCAAGTTGCATCATCTTTTCAAAAAAATTTTCCTTTTCTTTTCTTTCATAATACAAGATATCTCCAACTTTTACTTATTATATACCTTTCAAAATTCTACATTGAAATGCCTCCCAAAACTTTTTTTTTTATGTAATACAAAAGCCAAAACTTAAAAAATAAAGAATGAGATATCATAAGTGTTAAAAATCGAATTTCAATTTTACGAAAATTTATTTTTTAAAGAGGTGAATGATGCTAGCAATCTTTGAACCACAAATAATTAAAGAAGAATTGTAACATAATCACTACAGCAAAAAAGATATTTTTCGTTGAAAACAAAGCCAAGTGAAGTGATGTAACGACCCTTTTTATGAAAAATACAAACCAAATTTTTCTTTTTTCACTTACTTGGTTGGGCTGTACGTAGTGTCAGTAATCTATTCTTAAGCTAACTTTACATTAGCTAAATCAATATATTTTAATTACCTTGGTCCCAGTTCAAATTCTCTCACTAAGCATGCATTCACAATTTTGAATTATTCTACTTGACAAAATATTTATCCACCATTGTTGCATGCATCATTATAAACCATAATATATTATATACTTCCTTTAATTGCATCCCCCTACTATAAAAGTATTGAAATACAAGTCTGAATACGAAATAAATAATTGTACATCACATACCTTCAAGAGTGGTACGAAAGCCTGGAAGGACGGTTTAAACCCCGCGTACAAAGCACCTACTGTAAATAATCTGGAAGGTGGAGAGGGGGGGGTGAGCTTATAAAGCCCAATAAGAAATATGTATAAGAGACAAATACTGAAATTCTATATGCAAGTTTTCTAAATTATTTATTAAATCTCATAGTTCATATGATTCAGAAATCAAATCATGCTTATGCAATGCATCCGAAAACATTTCATTTAAATTCTAATAAAGCATATTAATTCGAAACATAAATCCAAACATTGGTGTATTTATCGTATTCACTTTCCGTATCAATCTTTGAAATAAACCATATCGGTTTCGAAATCCAAATATCAACGTTCAAAATTCATATATGGAAATAAGTACAAAAAAGTATACACATATTAAGTTGTAGACATTTTAACGACTAAGCAATAATCATGCAGTTCAAATATTCCCGTGAGGGAAAGTGCAAGTCAATTAGACATATGGCCATAGTCTAGAGGGGGTCCACAGTAAGCACTGATCGAGTGTCAGCTGGGCTCACTATAGATTGGATCAAAGTCATACAGCCTAGAAATACTACTGTAGACTGGATCAAGGTCACACAGTAGTCAAAAACAAAACCTACTGCAGACTGGATCAAGGTCACACAATAGTCCAAAACAATACTGCAGTGACTGTTAGTCATGTCTCAAAACATTTTCATATATATTTTCTAAAAATACAAAACTTTCGTAATTTCCATGAAAGTCAGTGTTTCTGATAAAATTTCCATAAATATTGAAAATCATGCTATTTTACTTTCTTTTTTCAAAACAAAGCTTGCTAGAGAATTGTTGTTTTCATATTGTTTTTTTAGCTCTAGCTTATTTCGCAAAATCGATATTTTTACAAAAAATCTGGCAGCCTAACAACTTAATTTTCTTAAAACCTCCTACAAAGAAAATACAGTTTATAAAACACAAAGCAATTCATTTTTAAAATTTATCAGTATCTCCTACGTTTTGATATATATCTCTTACCTCAATCAATCATAATCGTAACCAAAGCAGGCAATCAGCAGTCGATATCAAATAATTGAGCTTGCATATTTTTGGTCACCAACCCACTCTCGAACTGCAGAAAAATCATTTAAATAGTTTAATTTCATAAAATCCACAACAGAATATTTTCTTTAAATCCTCAATCTATTCATTACACAAAATCCACAATCAATGCATTACTATAAACACACTATTCAGTTCATTATTTGAAATCCAAAATCAGTCAATTACTTTAAATCATTATTAATTAAAATAAATCATATCTTTTCCCAACATCACAATCACATCGTCATAAATAGTTATTCCACAAAGCCTATTGTCATAGGAGCACCCTTTTTATTTATTTATTTATTTTCATTTCAATTTCCATATTGTATCGAGATTCTCACTCTCTTAGATAACTAACTTATCAAGTGCATCAACCTATCAATCCATACAACTTGAAGTTTGCATCATGATATGTCTATACACAACTCATTATTATCCACAATATCGCTAAAATATGTTTCGATCTTCAAATTATATTATCCAACCTTCAAACAATATTCTTAGGATCTTTCCTCCACATTTCATATCAATTACAACCTACTTTGTTAACCATTGTCGTAATGATTTTTGTCCGGGGACTCGATCGCTAGACGATTTTGAAAAAAAACACAAAGAGGAGTCGCCACCAATCTCCATTTATTTTGAAACCATTTTTATTTGTTTTATTTTGAAACCTCTTAAAACTTTCATTTATTTTGAAACCATTTATTTATTCATTTTTATTTGATATATTAAATTTTATTTTTTTTAATTTGAAATAAATGGGAATCTTTTGTATTGAAAATTATTTTGAAATATCCCAACACTTCTAGTAGCATTTCGGATAACTTCCTCACCTAGGGACTTATCGAGAATGGCTACTTGCGATTTCTATAGAATCCCATCATCAGGAGATTCATACTTATTTTAGAATTTCATCAATGCGAATGACGCAAACAAAATATATATGACACACATGAGAAAATCTATTATTTTATTTTATTTTATTATTTTTTATATTTATATTATTATGTTATTATTTTGAAATTTATTTGTTTTATAAAATTTTATTTTTATTGAAAAATCATACTAAATATTCCAATACACTGGTAACATCTAGCAGATTCTTCTCAACTAGAGATCAGTTATGAATAACTACTTGTGAATTCCGTAATATCTCATCATCAGAAGTTCTTTTAAAATTTATATTTTTGCTTATTTATTTAATATTTATATCTTATTTACTTATTTATTTATTTATTTTTTTAAGCATTAACTTATTTTGTAAAATTAATTACACTAGATAATATAATATCGAACTAAATTACTTAAATATTCCAATACGCTAGTAATATTTAAGTATTTTATTTTGATCTTAAGGATTATCAAAGAATCGCTACTTGTGATTTCTAAGAAATCCTATCATCGGAAATTCTTTTAAAATTTTATATTTTTTATTAGTTTCCTTGTATACCATTAATAATTCATTATTTTAGTACTTTTTAAAATTTTCTTTTAATATTTAGAATTTTCATTTTGTTCATTTATTTTTATTTAGTCTTACCTTTTTAAAGTTATTGATTTTACATTTCTTTATTATATATCTTTATGTTTATATGATAATTCAATATCGAAATAAAATCAATTAGATGTTCCAATACACTGGTAACATCCAATAATTTTTTCTTGATCTTAAAGATAATCGAAGAATCACTACTTGTGATTTCCTCGGAATCTTATCATCGGAAAATTTTTTAATTTAAATTCTTCCATAAAGTTTTTATTTTATATTTTATTCATTATATACATTTTTAAAATCTTTTATTATAAAAATAATGAATATAAGATTAAGCATATATGCCTGAACATGTTTTTCCATGGAAACATCCTTCAATACGTCACCTCTAATACTAATACTTTTAACAAATATAAATCTAAAATAAAAACAATACAACAGATGAATGAGTATACATGCACATACCTTGAAAGTTTCACACAGTAGCCAACTGAATAGCCTTTTCTTTATTTGTCTTGTTCTCGTGCTGTATATTCTTTTCACTAACACTGGAGACAAGTGGCGTGTGGCTTCAACATTAGCGATGATGGTGCAGCAATACAATGGACAAATAACAGCAGAAACGCAGTAGAGATGATGTAAGGGCTGGCTTCAACGAGGAAAGCTGCAGCAGTGGCTCGATGATGAAGACGCAGCAGGGATAATGGGCGCAAGGTGACAAGGATGTGGCGTTGTGGTCAGGTGCAGTGGGACTTGGCGTGGATGGCAGCAAGATGGTGGTGGCGTTGCAGACAATCGCAGCAGAGATGCAGAGCAGTGGGGATGCCGCGACAGGGAGAGAGCAGAAGCTCAGTGCAAGGACGACACTGGTTGCGACGAGGGCGAGCAGAGCAAGATCATGGCAGCACCAACGCTGCAGCAGGGAAAGGGAACGGCCTGGGGAGCAGTTCGGCTGGCTTGGTTGGAGATGATGAATAGTGAAAGAGACAGTAGAAAAAATTGTAGAATTTCTTTTTTTTTTCTCTTTTTTTTTTCTGTGTAAAAATTGTGTCCCCTTTGTGTTTGGCTTCTTCCCCTTTATATATATTTTTTGTCTTTCAACTTTTGGAAAATGAATTAGAGAGTTTATTGATCCCATAATCATGGGATTTTATTTTCTTAATTTATTTGTATTTGACTTTCCATTTTATAATTTATTTTCCTTTTTATGCTTTTATTCTTGGCAATTGATTTTCAATCCTTGATTATTTCCTTGATTCTTTCTTTTTTTATTATTTTTTTTGGCAACAAATCCTTTTGGTCAACTCTTTGATTTAATTGTTAGAAGGAGATTGCATGATGTGCATGGAGTTTTTTGGATTTGAATGAATTTCTGGGGTTAGCTAGGGTTTGACCAAAGCATTGACATATTTTTTATTTATTTTTTTGATTTTCTTTATTATTAATTTTTTTTACTCAAACAAAATTCGGTGTCTACAACCATAAACATATATTCCTTCAATAATATAGAAATTCTCAATATAATACATGAGCAACACCATATCATCATCAAACATATTTCTAAACTATACAATATAATACTATCGCTACTTTATAAAAGTATCTTACCAAGAGCTTTGTAAGCTAGCACTTTAGCCGAATCTCCATAATCGCCATTTTATGTCATTGCTACAATTTCAACACACACATATTTTCTTAGAAATAATTAATTAAAACTATATAACAATTTTATTAACTAAAAAGTTAGATTTCTTACCCTTCAAAGCTTTAGCTTAGAAAAAGTTTCACAAAGCCTCTTCTTTCTCCCTTCTTTTAATTTTAATTTTTTTTTCTATTTCATTTCTCTTTCTCAACACTAGCTACCACCCCCTACTTTGGTCTGCTATTTGGTGCTCCTATTTTGGTTCTGCTTTGGCCCCATTCCAGCACCAACAAACTCAGTTTCTTCAGCTCTCTCATCTAGCACCGAATGACCCCAAAATCTCAAGCCTTTAACCTATTTCGGTGATCTACCTATAGCCCCTGTAATGTCCTTGTTTCCAGCATCAATAACTCAACTCCTTCAGCTTGTTGGCCCCTTGCATTTCCAACCCTTGTTCAGGCACTTCTCATCCTCTAAATCGGCACCTAAGACCAGCCCTGCTCAACCTCTCAAAACAGACACGATTCCCCCTTATTTCCTCTATTTTAACGCCTAAAAGTAACAATTTTCAGCCCTTAAAAATGCTACAATCAGCCTGTCCAGAACCCCAACAAACCCAATCTCAAACCCTTTACACTCTTCCGTTTTCCAACACCGAAGGAGACCCCACAATAGACCCTGTTTCTGCACTGTTCAGTACCCTGATCAGCCACTAACTTGGCGCCTAAACTACCTTCATTTTGCATGGTACAGCCCTTAGCAATGGCATCCTCCATATCTTGAAATGGCTCTGTCCGAACCCCTGTTTCCACACGCCAAGGGAGGTATCCGAAACCCCTTGTCAGTGATGTTTCTTCTTTTTCTTCCTCTATTTTTTTGTCTCCCGAACCTAATCATTTCCTTGTCTTGAGCTTTTCCTCCTTTGAGTCTTAGCAGCCAGCACAACAGGGGACAAGATCGTGAGGATGCTGATGGTGGTGTCTTGGTTCCAGCAGAAAACTAAACGAAAGGACGAAATGGTGCAGGTTGGGATGATGATGATGGACGGTGAAAAATGATGGCTGGCCTCAAGCTTCTTCAAGAAGCCACTAACACATATTATATTATATATTTATTTATTTGTTTGTTTTCAGCCCTATATTAATATTTATTGGATGTACTTTAAATTATTTTAGTTTATTTATCACATGCTTTTTGTTTAACTAGCATTTCATATTTATTTCTTTATTTCTTTATTCTATTCATTTATTTATTTATTACATAGATATATGTCGTAACATACTAGGTTTTAGAGAAAAACCTAATAGCTAGACACAAAAACTAAGGAGTCGCCACCAACCATTCTACCTAGGTGTGATTGGTCACCTATTCAAACTAAGGATAAGGCTTGGTCTACGTTCAAAGTTCTAAGTTCGGGAGTACGGTTACGTGTGAGGAAGGATTAGCACCCTCACAACGCCCATCCTAAAATGGTACCACTTAGTTTTAGGTCATCTACTAAATTTGCTTACGTTGATGTTTAATCTCGATATAATTATTATTGAAAATATTTCTAAGTGTCCTCCATTAAGCTGGTGGGACAACTCAAAAATCTTTCTCACCTCAAGAGTATTCAAGTAGTACTATGTGACTTGCTTGAAGAGGCTCCGTCGTCGGATTCATTTTAATATTTTATGAGAAATTCCTAACTTTGACTCCTTCTACCCAATTTATTCTTACCATTCTATTATTTATTAATTCTTAATTTTATTTGTTCATTTTATTATTTTCTATTTATGTTTCTTGACTAATGTTTTTATCCATTATTTGTTGTCATATTTATTTGTGAATATAAATTATTTTTATTTTAGAAAATAAAAATATAAATCATTTTATAAAAAAAAAATCTTTTAAAAATCCTCCATTAAGCTGGTAGAATTTAAAAGAAATTCTCTTACCTAAAGATTTCAAAGTATTACTTAAGCATAACCCTCTTTGGAATCTCATCATCGGAACAATCAATATTCACTCCCAATAACTCCTATAATTCCCATTTATTATTTCATTACCATTTATCATTATAGTTAACATGAATTACTGAAAATGTTTATCTTCTTAATTATTTTTGGTTTTAATTTTAATTTTAATTTAATATTTTTAGATAAAAAAAACTTATTCTATAATTCTAAAAAATGAATAAAAATTACTTATTATTGAAAAACTATCTCTAGGCCATCCATTAAGCTGGTGAGACCTTGAAAATAAATTTTTCTACCTAGAAAATTTCAAGAAAATCCCTTATGCGTAATTCTCTCGATGTTTCATCATTGGAGTAATTCATATTCATTTACATTATAATTTTCATATCTAATTTTTATTCATTCTATTCCTTATTTTGTTACTCATTATTATTTCTATTATCGTGGATTATTAATTATCATTTCTGATTTTTATAACTTATTCTTGTCCCAATTCAATAACGAATTACTAATCATTCATATTTTAATTAAAAAAAATGAATATAAATTACTTTTTGTTGAAGACCCTATTTAGACCTTCCATTGAGCTGGTGAAGCCTCGAATAGAACCTTCTTACCTAAAAATTGTCAAGAAAATTACTTGAGCGTAATTCCCTTGATATTTCATCATCGGAGTAATCATACTCATTTTTATTATTTTAATATCTAACTTTGGTTATTTCATTTATTTCCCTCCTTATTTGCCATTACTATTTTTATTATATTAATTATTAATCATTAACATTTTTTCTAATTTTGTAACTAATTATTTTTATCATAATTTTATAATAAATTTATTTTTAAAATGAATATAAATTATTTGTTATTGAAAACTCTACTTTGACCCTCCATTAAGCTGGCGAGGCCTTGAATAGAATTTTCTCACCTCAAGATCTCTAAAGTACCACTTAAGCGTGATGCCTCTAGAGTTCCATCGTTGGAATAACTTATGTTTATTATATTTAAAATGTTTATTATTATATTCTTCTATGGTATTGCAACTCTAAACTACCTAAATAAATCTTAACAATACTTTAACCATGCATTAGATTAAGCATATCATTCAAACTTTATTTGAAATTTAAAAATAAAAAAAAAAATAAAAATAAAATAAGAAAATAATAAATAATAAAAAAATCATACCAATTATATCACATCATGTCAATTAAATTGAAATTTACACAATCAAGTCAATTAAAAAAAACAACTTATATCAAATTAAATACACAGACTACATTGCACTAATTAAATTTTATCAGCACTTATCAAATTACACTATCTGTACACTAAATTAAATCTGTTAATTCATTGTCATTGAAATTAATTAATTATTTAGATCATTTTACTGCGAAATATTTTTTGGCTAAATTATTACATTAATTACAAAATATAATATATATATATAAATAATAAAATAAAAATGAAGTAAAATAAAATAAAATAGAAAAATAAAAAAAAAATACCTGCGATCGGGTCGATTCGGTTGCGGGTCGGAGCGCGGATCCAGACGGGTCGGCACGCGGGTCGCAGTTACACCAAACGATGTCGTTTCACAGCGCTATTTAATCCTTCCTTCCGAATTTTTCGCATATTTTCTAGCCTCCAGAAAAAAAAAAATCCTGAAACGCTCTGAACCCAGGCGATTTTCGGTGGCCGAAAACTTCAAACGGCCGCCGGAAAACGCAAACGGTCGCCGGAAAACTAAAGTTTTTCCAGATTCCGACGGGCTTGAACACCGTACACACCAGATCTAGGCCTAAAATCTTCCAGAAATATTCCTCTCCTCTCCCTGAAACCAGATCTAGAACCCTAGTCACCAAATCTTCTTGAAAACTCTTAGATCTGACTCAGATCTAAACGAACCCTTTTTTTTGTGTTTTTTTTTTCTTTGGTTCTGGTTCTCAGTTCTGGTTCCTCTCTGTCCTGTTGTGTTTCTATCTGTGTATATTTATGGCTGCTGTTGTCTCTGTCTCTGGTTTCTGTTGGTGTCCTTTTGGTAGCTGTCGTCTGTTTGTGTCTCCGTTTGCTGTTGTGTCCCCTCCTCCTCCTTTTAGATCTGTAGCTGTTGTTCCTTTTATAAAAATTCAGATCTGAATATTTTGGAAGTTTGGAGATCCGATTGTGATTATATCTTTAATGTCTGATTTTAAATTCCTTTTTTTTCTTGATTTCCTTGCAGATCTTCGAGGAAAAAAATCTTTCCTTTTGTGTTTCCGGCGGCTAGGTCGGATTTAGGGTTAGGGTTTCATATTAGGGCTTGGGGCTTTCTTTGGGGTTTCGGTGAGGGTTTCAGTGAGGGTTTCGGTGAGGTTTTCGGTGAGGGTTTGGGTTTCAGAGGGTTTGGGGTTTCAGAGGGTTTGGGGCTTTGGAGGGTTTGGGGTTTCGGAGGGTTTGGGGTTTCAGAGGGTTTGGGGCTTTGGTGGGTTTGGGGCTTCGGTGAGGGTTTGGGATTTCATTTTTTGTTTTGTTTTATTTTTTTATTTTTTTATTTTTTTATTTTTTTATCAAAATAAATAAATGAATAAATAAAAAAAAAAAGAATAAAATATAATAATAAAATAAATCAAAAAAAAAATAAAATAATAAAATAAAATAAAATAAAATAATAAATAAAATAATAAAAATAATAAAATAAAAAAATAAAAAAATAAAAAAAATAAAAAAAATAAAATAATAAAATAATAAAATAAAATAATAAAATAAAATAAAATAAAATAAATAAAATAAAAAAAATAAAAAAAATAAAAAAATAAAATAAAAAAAAATAATAATAATAAATAATAAAAAAATAAATAAAAAATAAAATAAAAAATAAAATAAAATAACAAATAAAAATAAGAATAAAAAGAGAAATAAAATAGAAAGAGAAATAATAATAAAATGAATAATAATGAAAAAGAAAAGAAGAGAAAAGAAAAAAAAGATAAAAAGATAAAAATACAAAACACACACAAAAAAATAAATAAAATAAAATAAAATAAAAATAAAAATAAAAAATACAAATACAAATAAAAATAAAAATAAAATAAAATAAAATAAATAAATAAATAAATAAAAAAAATAAAATAAAAAATAAATAAGAAAAATAAAAAGAAATAAAAAATAAAAACAAAATAAAATAAAAATCAATTATTCAAACATGGGTTTAATTCACTTTTTATTTTTAAAATACACGTCGAGTTATTCGAGATTCATAATCCCGGACAAAATTGGTGTCTACAATATATATATACACACATATATATTTATCTTCACATGTATATTAGATTTATTTTAATATAATTATATCCCTTATTAAATTTTATATATATATATATATATATATATATATATATACATATATTTTTTTTGGGTGGTGGCTCAAAGCTAAGTTTCCGAGCCAAGATCTTTTGCTTATCTCCTCTAATTTGCAGGATATTTCACTTCCTCAAAAAACCAAAAGAATCAAAGCTAACACTCGCTGGTCTCCTCCTCCATCGGGCTTTTGGAAATTCAATGTGGATGGGTCGTCAAAGGGTAAACCAGGACCGGTGGGCATTGGTGGTGTTCTCAGGGACTCCAATGGTAGTGTTCTTCTCATCTTCTCTAAAAATATTGGTGTAGCAGACTCAACTCTTGCTGAACTGTTGGCCGTTATCGAAGCTCTCTCACTTATGATGGAAGCTAAGCCCAATCCTTTTCCTCAGCTAATCATTGAAAGTGATTCCAAAGATGTTATTGCGTGGTTAAATAGACTCAATGAGTGCCCTTAGAGATATCAAAATCTCATCAACAAGTTGCGCAACCTATTCTCATCGTTTAGCTATGTTTTTTTCAATCATATTTTTAGAGAAGCAAACTCATTTGCAGACTTTTTAGCTAAATCAGGAGTTAATTGATCTTCTGATTTAGTTGCTTGGATGTAATCCTCCTCTTTTTAATAAAACAATTTCAGTTTTCAAAAAAAAAATATACATATATATTTTGTTCTTTTAATTAGCTAGTCACTTTTATATATATATATATATATATATATATATGTACTTAGATTTGTAAGTGCATTTATATAACCATTAATTTATTTAATTAATACACAAATTAGCTATTCGTTTTCTTTATTGAATTTAGGTATATAAATTTCGAACTTATTTGTATAATCTAAATTATATATTAATAATTCATTGTTAAACACACCAAACTTGCATCTTCATTTCCATTACATACGATAATAAAAATTCAAATTACATCTCAATACTTAGGTTATTTAATTCTTTCATTTACTTACAAACTAGGTACGAAAAATTTGCAGTCTTTACAAGTGATGTAGAAAAAAATTTTAATGATTTAATGGCATTTATAAATGTCATTAAATAATTTAAAATGCCACAATATAAGTGGCTTTTTTGTGAGAAATGCCACTTAATTATATAAAAAAAATCTGCTAAAACCATGTTTTCCTGCAATAAATTTAACTAAAAAAATTGTAACCTAGTTTCCGGGATGATTTCGGTTTTCAAGATACCTACGAGTACTAGTGTCAATCTTATATGTAAATAAAATATTTTGAACACTTCCAAATTAAGAATATTGGCAAAATTTTTATAATTTAATTGTCATTATTTCTGGTTTTACTGAGTTATGGACTGACTAAAGGTAAGTTTTGATTGAACATTGTTAACACGAAGTGTTCCTGACTAGTTTATGAAATGTATTAACTACAGTTTTAAACGTTTGACTGAAATGATTATTTTGAATGCTTTAGATTGCCAGACTCTATTTTATTGAGAATTTTGATTATCTGACTGAAATTTAAAGTTTTGATTGTCTGACTAAAGTTTACATTTTGAGTGTCTGATTAACATAAATGTCTTGGATACTGTGAACTAAATGAAAAAAGTTTTACTGACATTGTTTTACTAGAAATATTTATTTTCCAATCAAAGTTTATGATTTGAATATTTTGGACTTGATCGAATGTATTGAATGAAATGTATTGTTTTCTGAACAAATGATTTGAAATGAAACTTGGTTCCCAAAAGTTTATATTTTGATTGCTACAGTGGTAAATCCCTGGCCAATCCAGGCACTCCCAACTCTCACAATAAAACACGTGTTTATACTATTGTATTTAGTTTTGAAAACATAAAGTATTGTTTTATTGTTTTCATGGGAATTAAGTAACTGTTTTGAGACTATTGGCCCTATAGCTATCTGTGGGTATATGCTCTTCTGTGTGTGTGTGTGAACTTTGCTGATAGACCTTGGTCACGTATTCAGTACCACAACTATCACCTGACCCGTGTACTCTTTGGACCCTTTTTGACTATGGTCATATGTCGTTCCCTACGGGAATATTTATATTGCATGAGTCTATTAGGTGATGCCTAGTCTCCATTATACTATTTTCCTAGGGTGGTAAATCCCTGGCTAATCTAGGTACTCCGAAACTTTATTGATTTCTGATTTAAGTGGATTTTTAAATATGCCTTTTGATCTCTATACTGTTTACTAAAAAAGGATTATTATACTGTTTAAAGACTTATTTCTGATCGGTTAGTGAATTATCATTGAACTATTTACTGAACGGTTTACTGTACTGCTTACTGATGGTTTATTAAGCTTGTGAAATCCTCAATTTCTTGTAATTTTCCATATTTGTAAAGTATTTCAGCTTGAATGAAGTAAATAAATATGGATTTTCTGATGTATAAATGGTGTATGGGACATAAGGGGAATTAAAGGAATTGATGGTCAAAGATCAAAGGGTCAAAGGAGGTGGTCAATGGCTGAGATGATGAGCATGCATTAATGGGCATTAATTGGAATGGCATGACTCACCATCATCTTCTACCATCACCCCATGGCAGCCCCATCTCCCTCTCCCTCTCCCTCTCGTTTCTTCCATTTTCCTTCCAGTTTCCAATTCCAACTCCCTTGACAAACCACCATCTCATGCTGTGATAACCCCAAATTCCGACCTAATAATGTAACATCCCAAATCTACTATATAACATAGTATTTACTGATAAACTCCACTCACTTACCGGTTGGGCTGTCTGTGATGCTTAATAACTCTTAACATTTTAAATAAGAATTACAACTCTTATTACTCATACTAATATGACTTGTTACATTAATACCCTAAGATGTATATACATTCCCTTCTAGTTAAAGTAGTACTGTACAATTTTTCTAAATATATAAAAGAAATAATATACCTTCAATATCAAATATCCGCTGACTCTAGCAATCGATAATCTCTGGAAGGTAATTCTCTTAATCCAAGATCAACAATCTGTGGAGTGGGAAATAAGGGGTGAGCGACAACGTGCTCAGTAAGACAGATGTACGCTGCTTTAATACAAATCAAACCATATTCCCCAAAACTTTTATTTTTCTTAACAGTAAACCCAGTGGATATAGTAAATAGTTTACAATATCATGTAATAAACAGTGAATAGGATTCAACAAATCCTCTCAGTAAACAGAAATCAACAAGTTGAGACTAGGCATCACACTATATATAAATCATGCTATCATCGTTCCCCCTCCCCCTTGCGAGAATGGAATAATCATCCCAACAGGGATACAGTAGATCTATGGCCATAATCTATGGGTCGTCCTCGGGGTCCACTTGCCAAGTGACCTCGAGACCGCTGATGACTTGGCGGGTCCATCAGTTTTATAACTCATAATAATGCATGAAACTAGGGGCCTAAAGTCTCAAAATCATATTGATAGCTCAAAATACCTTTAAAGAAACACATTTATGAATTTAAATCATTTAAATAAATAATAATTCCAAAAAGGTATTACTCTCATTTCCATAAAAAATGTAAATTTAAATCTGTTAGCCCATGGTCAGCTCGCCCAATCTGGCTCGCCCATGGTCAACTCTTCCAGTGCGGTGAACTTGTGTTCGCCCGCCAACCTTTGTTTTTTTAAAAAAAAAAACAAGTAAAACTGGCTCGCCTCAGTGGCTCGCTCATTATGGCATTGCCATGGGCAACTCGCCCAATGCGGCATTGCCATGGTCAACTCGCCCATTTCATAAAAACATTGGTCGTTCGCCCAAAAGAACATAAAAGGACTCGCCCACATTGGCTCGCCCAGATTTTATTTAAAACAAGCTCACTCGCCGCTAAAACATTACAAGAGGGGTTCTTCGCCCCAAAACATAACAAAAGGAACAGATCGCCCGCCCTTACTAGTTCGCCCAGCAAACAGTATATGGTATGGATTTTAGTTCGCCCACAACAAAGTAATTTATCAAAATAATATGCATGTCATAAACCAAAACCATTTCTCAGAAATTTCATAAATTTAACTCTACAGGACATGCATTCTTTTCACACACAACTCCCTTACCTCGTCTGATGAAGCCTTGCTTCCTGCTCGCCTTATCGATTCTCACTTCTCGACTGCAAGGTAAAATATTAATTCCATTAATATTTTCTTTTCGAATTATTTCCTAAAATTATTATTATTTCTTTTCGAATATTTCCAAAACTTTGGCGAGCTTTAGACTAATCTACAGCTCGCCATTCGCCCAACAGAGCTCACCCTCCTATAATTGATCTACACTTGGGAGTTCGCCCAATCATTCTCGCCATTCAGATGTCTTATTTGTGGGAGTTCGCCCAACATGGGAGCTCGCCCAAAGATTCAAGTCGCCATGCTCTTGTATTTCAATTCACCATTCGTGGCTTATGTGTGAGTTCGCCCACACTTCAACTCAACTCGCCCTACACCGCTTTTATTCAGAGGTGGGCTAGCCAATGAATTAAACTAGTATGTGGCGACCTCGCATACTTCCATATTCCAAATTTTAGCTCGCCCATGCCAACTGAGCTCGCCCACCCTACTGTCATTTTCAGTATTTTCATTTTTCATTCACAATTAGTTTCCAGACTACATCTGGTTCTGGTTTTCCTATATATTCTAACAAGATTTAACTAAAACTAAGCTATATCTATGTTCATTACGTTATAAAACATAGAAATATACCATCAATTTATCAAAATAACCATAGTAATATGGAAGCTCACCTCAACTGAGTTGCACTTCCTGGAGCAGAGTGTTGCTTGTTTCTTAACTCTTCAACGATGGAGGAAAGATTTAACTAACTAAAGAATGAAGTTCCATAGCTCACGTATGAGAGGAATGGAAGAAGCGAAATTAAGTTTGCAGTAAACTCAAAATGGGCGAGAAGGTTGTTTAAGGAAGTGAAGTTTGCTTCCATCTTCTTATATAATCCTGCTTATCCAATCAGAATTCACCATTTATTCCTTATCCCTTTCTTCATCATTACCTTGTCTTATAGCTCATTAAATGGTGAAGAAAATATGGTAATGGCGTGGTGAAGTTTCTCTACTGTCATTAAATGGTGAAGACAATTCTAGCCAAAAAGGGACGGCTAGGGAAAGTCTTTTGCTGCAGTTTGACTAATTTTCTTTCCTTTTTCCCTTCTTTCTCCTTCCTCTTCTCGCCACTTCCAGCCAGCCACTATAATTGACATTTTAGTCTCATCTTTTCCTATCATTAATTACCTAAACCGAATTGTCAATGGGAGCAAAGTGGCATGAAGTCCACTTATAGCCTCTTATATTGACTTTCCTCTCTTCTTCTCTAGTCCACGCCACTTCCACTGAATTTGTTATATTTCATTTGTTCACTTGTTTTCTTCATTTGTTCACCCTTCAAGGAACAAAGATAAAGCAAAGATAAGGGAGTTAAGGAAAGAAAGCCTACCCAGGATAAAGGCCTAAGAAAAAGGTAAAAGGTTGTAAAGCCTCAAGTCAATAGTTTTGAGCCTTCGATATTGTCTGGTTCTAAGCCTTGCCTGCATTATGGTTAATATCATGGAACTAAGTCATGTCACTAGACGACTAAGGCTTGCTTCAGATGTAGAAGAAAAAGGCATAAGATCAAGGATTGCCCAACAAAGATGGGCTCAACTATTGATGTTTTACCCCGGTTATAGAAGGTAAGTTTTGAATTATTAAGTACATGCTTTTGTTGGAATAATGCTAGCTTTATAAATATAGTTGTATACAACATGCATGCTTGAAATTTCATATTGGTTTTGAGCAATAAGATATAAATCTTGCTTAAAGGCATGACAGGGAAAGAAATCTGAGATGATTGATAATTCGATAAGGTTAAATCTTGATTGGAAATTATGAAATAAGTGCATGACAAGAATAAGTATCCCCACCCATTTTAAGAGTACCTTGATCGAATTTGGAGGACCAAATTCTTTAAGGCGGAGAGAATGTGATAACCGTAAATTTCATAACCTTGGTAAATAGACCAATGTGCTTGTGCAAGTACGCAAGGCTTAAGAATTATGAAGATCAAGAAAATCACTAGAGTCAAAGGGATAATAGGATTTTAAATAGCTACATAATATAAAGTATAAATATGTATTTAAACATATTTATGAAGTATAGATATATATATATATGTATATATATGTACAAAATAACTAAACTATAAAAAAAATAAAAGATAAAAAAAATAGATCCTAAAAGAAGCTTGAAATGGGATTGGTGGGATTTATTCTCACCGGACTATTTGAACAAAAAGAAGCAAGGGAGCCCAATTAAAATATATATAATATAAAAGATATATATTATGCAAAAAAAGAAAATAATAATAGTAACATTGGGCAAGCTTCTCGTGGAAGCTTGTCCAAGTTACAAAATTTGCGCAATAGTCTGCTAGTGCAGACCTTATAAAAAAATAAAATAAAAAAATAGAGAGGGGAGAAAGTTAAAGGAAGAGAAGGGTGAGGCGATTAACGAGGTAGAGTTTTCTCGGTAAAGCAGTGAACATCGAGAGAGAGAAAGAGGGGCGGAGCAAGTTCGACAGTCGGGAGCGTGGGTTGTGGTGTCGAAAAAAAAAGAGGAAAAGGGGGTTGAATATGGACTCTTTTGGAGGTTGATTTGGTTGATCTTGGAGTCGAAAGGGCTGTGTTTTGGGGCAGAGGTGCTATTGCCCGACAAGGGAGGAGGAGATGGGGATTGAGCAAGGCTGGGTTGAGGTGTTTTCAAAGCTGGTTTGGTGGCTGAAATGGTGTTAACTGTTGGTTGTAAAACAGGACAGATTTGGTATTGTTTTGGCTGATTTTTACGTGTCAGATTTAAGGCTATTTTGGGGCTGGATTATGGTAATTTCAAAGGGTGGTGAGTGGCCATTCTTGATAGATATAGAACTGGTTTTGGTGGTTTGAAAACAGAGTAAAAAGGGAGCAGCTAGGTGACGTGTGTGAAAGCTTGATCTGAAGTGCTTAGTGCTGAAATTTTTGGCTAGGCAAAGAGGAGTTTGAGGGCTGAGATATGGCTGGTACAAGGGCACATTTAGGTACTAGTTGGAGTCGTGGAAGGGAAGGTCTATGTTGGGAGATTTGTGGGTGCTGTTGTGGGGTCAGAACAGTGCAGCAATTAAAGTTGTATAAGGGCATTTGGCAAGAGATTTCAATATTGATTCGGGGCTAAAGAAAAGGGCTGAGTTGGCTTGAACAAGGGCTGAAGAAGGCTGGTTGATTGCAATCGAAACAGTAGCTGCAAGGGAGCACACCCATAGGCAAGGGACAATAGCTATTAAGAGGTAAGGATGGATCAATGCTTGGTGTAAAGCATGTTTAAATTAGGAAATTTTATTTAGAGAATAAATGATAACGTTGTGGCTGGAAATTGTGATTATAGATGCTGTTTGGCGGACATGTGCAGTGAAAGAAAACTTTGAAAAGGTGTTCGGCTAGCATGGGATATCATATGGTAAGAAATTGTCTAGTAAGGTTTTAATTCGTGAAATTTCCTAAAGTAGCCAAGTATAATGATCTTGTATTAAGTAAAGATTTATATGAACATGCTTAGAATTGTTGGCTTGAGGATATTTGAATGAGCAATAGGATTTTGGAAATCATGGTTAAGGAAAAATGTGAAGAGTCTAGTTCATGAGAAATTATAAGGTAAGAATAGTTCCTTGCATGATTTATATACATGGGTTTTGATTAAAGAAATGTTAAATTTAGACCTAGGTAAATGGTGGGTGGTAACATGGGATGATGTTTTAGACGTAAGGTAGATTTAAGATGTGAGAAGAACTACTTTAATATTAATGTAATGATTTTTAAGACAAGGCTAAGTGGAATTTTGGTTTTGTGAATTATAAAGGTAAAGGATTCTATCTAGTTTCTTAAATGGTGATATGTGTATACATGAAAATATATATTGTAATTTAAAACGACATGTGATATGGTAGTGTCTAAGCCTTAGTAGAAGTGTTAAATTTGTAATTATATAGGTGTCGTTTGGTGTAGGTTAAGTGGAGAACAAAATTCAAGAACGTGCTAAAAGTGTTCAAGAAAGTGCTAAAGTGTAAGGCATATGGAAGTGGTATCCTTAATCACGATATTGTGCAACATTAGGTAAGGGAATATACGGTAAATGCCTGTCAGTCTACTATGCTTATGCATGTTTAAATTAATGTTATTAAATATTTATGGTTTTAGATGCATTTTTGGTTAAATGTCCAAATATGTTGGATTGAATTTTAAATACATAATGTTTTGGATTTGGATTTGGATTTGTATTGGAAATTGGTGTATTGAAGATATATTGCTAGATTGAGTTTTCTACAGGTATTTGATTGAGGTTATGACGCTGGGTAGTGTTCTACCTATGCCGTTATAATGCCGAAATTTCGTTAGAAATTGTCTAAATAAGTTTTCTTGATATTAAATTAGATTTATTAAATGCCTTTAAAACCTCATGCATATTAATCACTACTACTTGTTATCGAGACTTCGTACGATTAGATTTTTTAAAACTATAAGTATGTGAAATGATTTATGCTTTTGGTACTCAACCTATTTTGTAAGATCTATTTCTAAACGAGTTTTGACTCATGAGACACGTGATGATGTATAATGCCTGTGTGGCACTTGGAAATGCATGTGTGGCACTTGGAAATGCCTATGTGGCACTCGCCTGTGTGGCATTTTATTATGCCTGTGTGGCATTCAGTAAGCCTATGTGGCATTGAGGCGCCGTATACGTAATTGCGTCATGGATCTCGCCTGTGTGGCAAATGGGTAGCGGTAATTACGTATGATTGTCCGACAACTAGTCTTGACTTGTACCTCAGCTACTAGATGATCACTGGTGTTGGGATGATTCGTGAGCATGGATAGAGCCCTGGTATGGGACATCAACCAGTGCTAGCTACAATGGATGCTTTCATAGAAAGCTTCTTGGTTATATTTCCAAAGATCCTATTACGTTACCGAATCTTACAATGCTCGTCTCATGAAAATATTTTTAAATGTATATTACGATACTGTTACAAAGATGAGCGAATGTATCATTTCTACTACTACTATATCTTGATTTTGTGAATGCTCGAGTACTAATCTGTTTTGAAATTACTTGGCATAACATTTTATAGCTTATAAACTATGGTTTATCGATTTGGTATTATTTCCGATAAAACATCTTTAAGCATGAGTTTTGGCACATTCATTCACGCATACACATGTACTAAACATAGTAGAAACCTAACATCATTTAGCGTATGTTTTCTTACTGGGCTTTCCCCAAAGCTCACCCCCTTCCACCTCAGATTATTTCAGGTAGACTCGGCACGAGCGTGGTGCACTGAGAGTCTTTTTGTCGAGTTGCAAAAAGTTGTATTCTGAAAGAAGGTATAATCTTTGTTTTTTTGTTTATATCCCAGACTAAATTCTTTTGTGTGCACAGTGTATAGGATTTGGGATGTAAGAACTAGGAGATATCGAATATGTAAACCTATTGTGTTATGTAGTTAAGTTGAATTTTCGATATTTATTTATATATGAAATCCATGGATGCTAAGTATTTTAGAAGTTATATTGAGATTTGGAATTGCTATAGGTTGAAACGATGATGTACTTAGTATGAGGATGGATAATGGAATGAAACAGGGACGGAAGTTTTCAGTGTCATTTTCGGCACGTCTTACAAGAAGACTATACTGGGACCTTAGACAACTAGTCTTAAACAAATATAAGAGTAAGACTACTCATTAGGTTTTTTTAGCTACACTGAGCGAGAGACAAACATAGGAAGTGAAAGAAAAAGTTAGCCTGAAAATCCGGCTTCCGAGGGCGTTACATTGGGGTTCAACCCTTAGAGCTGTGCTGTTTGCTATCTACAAGGGTCTGGTTGCGGCGTGGGATTTAGGATTCCGTAAGGTTATTGTAGAGTCAGATTCTTTATTAGTAGTGCAGAAGGTTACCGCTAAGACTGTTAGTCAATGTCCTTTTTGGGTGTTATTCGTGCTTGCAGGGAGTTACTAAGTAGAACTTGGGAAGTTTCCATTGTTCATGTCTACAGAGAAGTAAATTTGCGTGCTGATTTCATGACTAGCCTTGCTCAAGCTAGTAGGACAGATACCATGATCATTAGGAATCCTCCTCAGGATATTTTTACTCTGCTCTATAACGATCGTAATGGAGTTGGATGTAATAGATTGATTTTTGAATAATAAATTCTTAATACACTTAGCAGCAAAAAAAAATATTTTTTAAATAAACTAAAATTAAAATTATTTATTTTCTAATATAAATAGATATAAATTAATATTTTATTTAGCTTTTCAAAAAGATTATATTAAAATTATATATATTTTTAAAATTTTTGTATTAGATAGTATTTAAAATTACTTTAAGATAATTTTATTGAAAAATTTTAGAAATTAGTGAAATTTTAGGAAAGTGGAAAGGTGGAGAAATTAATAAATTTTAGTATTTGTTGTTTGCTTTGACTTACATATAAGTTAATGGATGCTTACTTGTTATTCAAAGAGAATGTCCAAGTAAACATCTATGTAGACATCTTACCATATTTGCTATGTACCTTATAATATAACATATATATATATATATATATATATATATATTAGATAGGACACTCCTATACAATTTTATTGAAGTCAATGAATAGAATAAAAAAGTTCAAAAGAAATATTTAATATTTGGAAATGAGGATGAAGTTGTTTGGATTTGAAACCAAACTTTACAATATACTATAACTTTTCCTTAACATCAAATTTAAAGGTGGATTGAGTCTAGCTAATTAGTCCAATTCATGAAAAGAGGAGCGAAAGAAAAAAGATGAAATTCGGAGAAAATGGGGAAATAATAAAAAGAAAAAGTCCCGCCAAACTTAACTTGATGCATTCATTTATTTATTCGCAAAGCAAAATTTTTATCCTCAGACCATGTTTGACAAGTTAATTGGCCAGCTCATTTGTGAAGACTGAGAATTTTTTAAATAAATACAAGGTATCCGAAAAACTTAATTTGAACAAATTGAAATCCAAATTAAATAAGAATGAAATTGGAGAAAATAAATTTGGATATCAAGAAATCCAAAACGTAATGAGAAATAAAAATGTGTATTTTGATAGATTTATATAATGATATTATATAAATATACTTTTGATAAAAATATATATTTATACATGGAATATATGTATATATTATACATTGATATATATACTATTTTATATCATGGAATGAATACATGTATTTTATTGTACATTTATGTACATATATAATATATATATGAAATATATATATTTTTCATATATATATGATATATATGAGATATATATATATATAGTGTAAATTAAAGTATATATATAAATATAAATGGTTTATATGAAAAATATATTTATATTTATATATATGTTTAAAATTTTAATTATATATAATTATATAAATATAATTATATATATTAAAAAAAATAAAATTTTTAAAAAAAGAGAGGCGGGAATCGGGTTATCCTTGTTTCTCCTCTGTTAACAAACAGAGGAGAAACTTCAAGAAAAACAAAAGAGGAGACATCGGCCGACGTCGGCAGTGAGAAGGGAGAGAGAGGAGAAGGTCGCGACCGATCGGAGAAGGGGAGAAGGAAGCTGCCGACGACGGAAAGAAGAAGCGAAACGAGGGAAATCGAGAGGAAACTCGAAGAGGAGAAAGGAAAAAAAGAGAAAAGCGGAACGACGGTGTCGGCCGATCCGGTCACCGCCACTGCCACTCTTGCCATCGGTGAAGATCGATGAAGGAGAAAGAGGCCACCGATGGTGAAGGAAACAACGGAGGAAGGAGAAAAGAGGAGGAGAAAGGCCGAAAGTTCCTGTTCCAGACCTGGCGCCGTCGCCGGTGATGGGGCGAAACGGAGACCAGATCCGGCATCCTTGCAATGTCGGCCAACGGTAGGAAGGGTGAACCGGCGGAATGGGTGACCACCGGTGGTCGAACCGGCCAACAGAAGCCGAACCGGTCTGAACCGGTCCGAACCGGTTCAGACCAGAAAAGCCAAAAAAAAAAAAGAAAAGAAAAGAAAGAAAAAGAAAAGAGAAAGAAGAAAAGAAAAGAAAAAGAGAAAGAAGGAAAGGGAAGAAGAAAGAGAAGAAGAAGAAGAAGAAAAGAAAGAAATGGTAAGGAAAAATCAAGGAAAATAAATTGAATAATATTTATTGAATAATTTTATTGTTAAATATTAATGCATGTGCATTTGGTGTTGTTGAAAATTTTAGCGGAGATGACAAAGACGTGAATTGGTGTTCGACAGAGCTTGGAGCTCGTCAAAACGCTAAGTTCAGCGCCAGGTAAGTTACTTTTATAAAGCATTAGTAGCTTTATATTGTATAATTTGGAATTGTGATTTTGATATGAATGATTATTGAAATGATTGTTAAATGATAAGAGGACCCACAACTGATGGTGGGGGTCTTAGTAAGAGATAAAGAAATTGTGAGAATTAACGGCTGTAGTTATAAACTGTGTTTTCCTTGTAGGAGGTTTAGTAAAAATTAAGTCGTTATGCTGCCAAAATTTTTAGGAAAATGTTTGAGGAAAAAGATTAAGTTTCTCACATAAATGAAATCTTGGAAATAATTATTGAGAATAAACATTTAAAGGACTTCATGGTATTACCGGAAAAGTTGATATTGAAATCGATGAGAAGATAAATCGTTGAGCACGATAACGTGATGAATTATATGGTTTAAACCTTATAGAATCGATAAATCAAGTCATCTTAATATCAGAAATGGTATCAAGTTGAGATTGAGGTGGAATTATTTATTAGACGGATCAAGGATAAAAGTGATGATAATTATATGATATAGCTTGGAAGAAAAGATCGCAGTTGATTTTCCGATGGTCGAGCGATTGAATTGTGGAACTATTAATGGAGTAATGATTCTAGAATTTATCGAATTGATCTCTTGATCTTGAAGTAGTTCCGAATGTGATGACATGATTAATTCAAGAGATCTGTGTTGAAAGGATTTCACAGTATTACACCGTATTATCGGATATATGTGAGATAATCAATGAATCTATACTAGTGGTATGGGTCTTAGTATCAATACTGTAGTACACAATGGATAGTTATGATACGAAGTCATAACGAATGTATGATTTGTTCATACTTAACTTTATTGAAATTGAGGTTGAATTAGACACAATTCGATCATTTATAGATTTAAATAAATGAGTGATGAAACATGTGAATACATGGTTTTGTTTATAACCATAGAATAGGCCTTGAATAATAAGATTGACAATTGCATAATTTCAATATTAAATTATATAGGCCATATGAAGAATTGATTTCAGGATTGTGATCTGGTTTTGTGATAGTGAATGAAATTAAACCTCAAGTCAGAAATTATGAACGTGTACTAATGGGTCAAACCATAGATGAATTTGATAAGCGACTATCGATTTTGTGGTTCTATTATCCTCGATGTCGACTTTGAAATAAATATCGAATGATGATATTGTTATTACACAATTGCAGTACCTTGATGGCTACATAGAAACATGGTATTTAAATACTCATAGATACTAAGAGGATTCATGCTAATGATGTGATACTAGTGTCAATAATGAAATATACAAATGATTGTTATAGTCAATAATTATCGAAAAAGGATATTGAATACCTAATGGTTTGAATACCAAGTGATTTGATTATTGAATTATTGGAGTACTGAACAGTTTGAATATCGAATGAAATGAATATTGAATGATTTGAATATTGATTTACTGATTTGACAGAGAGAGTTTGAAAAAGAATAATTGATGGTGATAAATTTAGACGAATTGCTTCACTGTATTAGACGAAAATATTGCTTATATCGATATTTGAAATTAGTATCGAATTTACCTATTAGGTATGATCTGATTGAAATCAAAAGGATGGAAATGAGAGAACTGAATTATAGTGAACGTTATAATTAAATGACATGTTTGATGAGAATGATAGTTCACTGTTGCACTCGCGATTTTAAATTGCATTGCATTTAAATATGCCTTATTACAACTTGAAACATTTTAATAATGTTTATATGAATACTATAAAGTATTGATTAGTTTTGAAAGGAAAGTATATGGTAGATATATATTATATATAAATTCCTTCAATAATGATACCATATGCTTTACATGATTTTGACAAGAAAAGATAAAGATTTAAATGTTTTATGAGGTTGTAGGCACCCTAAAAGAATTAAATTCAATAAAGCATAGTGGAAACCGCCTAATTGGAGCTTTGCTCATTAGGCAGAGATGCTTGTTCGACAATAGTCGTGGACAGGTCTCAGTCACGCCCGATTAGTGGGGCTGAGAGAGATGAGGTCTATGGCCATAGATAGCGCCCTAGTTGGTTTTCAGGAGACGATGACATGATTTTCACTGCTAGCTACAGTGATTTAAGTCTTTATTGATAGAGATGATAGAGATCTAGCCTAGTCTCTAACCGATATGATATGAAGTCTAGAGTATGATTTTATTGATATGAACTCTAGACTTGACATTATTTATACAATACATGAGACATGTTTGAAATAAAATATATTTTGAAACAGTACATGTTTTAAACATGTTTTAAAAGTACATGTGATATGATTTCGACACTTATATGATTTATATATATCATTTTGTGTCGAACTTGAAATGATATGCGGTCTAGAGTATAGATTGATTTGATATGCACTCTAGACCTGATATGATTTACAGTATATGAAAAATGTTTTGAATTGATATGATATGAAAAGAGAAATGTGCACGTTTTGATTTGAAATGATATGAAAAGACATGTTTTGAATTGACATGATATACAAAGAGAATTGTGCACGCTTTCAACCTTAAATATGAAATGAATTGAAAATTCATATGTTGAGCATGTTCTAAAGTATATATGATATGATTTGAAATGATAGCGGTTCATACAGTGAAATTACATAAGTTGCCAACTAAATCATGATATAATAGTATGCTTTTGCATAAGATATGTCATGACCTTATATGGTACAAAAACATGAAGAATATATGAGGAGTATCATGACTCGGTGGTAACGATATTTCATCTATATGATGTCATGATATGATATGATACATGAATATAGAATATACACGAAGAGAATTATGACTTCGTACCACCGTGATCATGATGCACAATATGAGAAGTGATATGAGATGATAGAATACAGAAGTATGATTATGAAATGAAAAGTGACTTAATACGATATCTCAATTGGACAGGATGTACTATGAGATTGATGAGAGTATGGACTAATAGTACATGATATTCAAATTGGACAAGACATATTGTTGTGCAATGCACTATAGTATAATGATGAGAAAACTAAAAAGTGATTATGATGACTTATTTTAGAAGTTTGAATGATAGACAGATGACAAGAATTGAGATAATGAGATGTTATTGATAAAACAGGTGAACTGTAATTGCAAACTTGCAGATTTTAAGCATTGCGGTTTAAGATAGTATAATCCTACTATTACATTTATATTAGTATCTTACTGAGCCGTGGTTTTGCTCACCCCACTAAATTTCATCTCTTTTCAGACTATTGAAGTTACAATCTGCTATGAGAGCTTTTAAGTGGGCTTTCGGAGACGGTTTGCAGGTTTGGTACTGGCCATCATCCTGTGAATCCACTTTCCTACTTTTGAGGTATACATTCCTTGTAAATCTCTTGTTTACATGTACAGGCTTTAATTAATACACAATACGTATGTTGTTCAGTGAGTCAGAATGTAACTTAGAGATGTGATAGAATATTGTATAGAGGATCAATGAAATTAAAGTAGTAACTATACTGACACCGAATACAAACCTTAAAATGAAAAGGAAAAATTTAGTCCATAAATTTTAGACTAAGAAAAGTATAGGTATTAAGTGAAAGTTGCGGCCTTCGGGTCGTGACAGAATTTGTCTTTCTTGTTGGCTTCATTCCTGATATTTTGAAGGAAGATTTGACAGAAAAGAGAATTCCGAAGCCAAATTAAATCTCTTTTAAGTTTTCTACAACATTATCTTTATTTTATTTGAATTGCCTTTCCTTTTGTCATCATTTTATTTTTAACATGTGAATAGAAAATGTATTCAAATAATTAAATAAAAAATGCATTCAAATAATTTCGATATTAATTAGAATTCAGTACTTAATTTATCAGATGCACAAAAAAAAAATTTACAATAGGATTTTCACTTTGAATAAGAAATAGAACTTTGGTGAAATTTGATTTCCTCTGGTTCTGTCTTTCTCCAATGTACATACATTAGTCATGGCATGGGGTTTGAAATATCGATTTCCTCTGGTGGGGTTTATTATAATTCTATTGAAGTCGATGCATCATAATTCAAGTCAACAGTGCTCGTGTTTGAATAGTTTGTTTTCTTTTTGCCAATTAGAATTCAGTACTTAATTTATCAGATGCACAAAAAAATATTTACAAAAGGTTTGTCACTTTGAATAAGAAATAGAACTCTGGTGAAATTTGATTTCCTCTGGTTCTGTCTTTCTCCAATGTACATACATTAGTCATGGCATGGGTTTTGAAATATCGATTTCCTCTGGTGGGGTTTATTATAATACTATTGAAATCGATGCATCATAATTCAAGTCAACAGTGCTCGTGTTTGAATAGCTTTGTTTTCTTCTTTTCAACAAATCCATCCATAAGAAAAAAAGCGTGGATGTTAGCCCACGATAGCGTCCACAGTTTTTCTTTTTTCACGCTCTTTTTTACTTTCGGTTTTTTTTTTTTTGATAACATCCTTTTGGTTGTTTTAATTTTACTCTTCATTTTTTCTTAATTTAAATAAACTTTATTTTACTCTCTTTCTCGTTTTTTATCTTGAGGAATCAAAAATAAAAAAGTATGATGACACACCATTTTATTTGAGATCTTTAGAAGTGTTTTTTTGGTCAATTTTGTTTTATTTAAATTAAAATCCAAAATTAAAATCGAATTTTGTGTGATTGTTCAATAATTAAGGTCGATAACTGTTTTGGATTGATTTGAATTTTTATGATATCAAGTCCTGGATTAATTTGAATTATATCTTTCTAAACTCTAGAACGTTAATTGGACTTTGTGATTTTGATTGAATTCCAACCTTTTTTTTATATTTTTTGTATAAGATAAATATTGAAAAAAAATGTTGAGGTTAGCTACCCAGATAGTGTCTGTTTTTCTTTTTTCTTGCTTTTTTCCTTTTGCTTGTTTTAATTTTACTCTTCATTTTTTAATATTAAATAAATGTTATTTTACTCTCTTTCTCATTTTTTTATCTTGGGGAATTACTAAAAAAAAAAAAGTGTCGTAGAAGACACTTCGGAGTCTTCAGAAGTGTTTTTCAGTCAATTGATTAAAATCGATTTTCATGTGATTTTGTTGAAAAAGTCTGATATTCTTGAAATATCGATTTCCTCTGTTGGGGTTTCTTATAATTCTATTGAAGTCTGAATAGTTTGTTTTCTTCTTTCCAACAAAACGTGGAAGTTAGCTATCCACGATAGTGTCCACAGTTTTTCTTTTTTCATGCTTTTTTTTTTTTTTTTACTTTTGGTTGTTTTAATTTTACTCTTCATTTTTTCTTAATATATTAAATAAATTTTATTGTACTATATTTTTCGTTTTTTTATCTTGAGGAATAAAAAAAAAAGTATGATGACACTCCATTTTATTTGAGATCTTTAGAAGTGTTTTTGGTCAATTTTGTTTTATTTAAATTAAAGTCCAAAATTAAAATCGAATTTTGTGTGATTGTTCGATAATTAAGGTCGATAAGTGTTTTGCATTGATTTGAATTTTTTTATGATATTAAGTCCTGGATGAAATTGAATTATATATTTTTAAACTCTAGAACGTTAATTGGACTTTGTGATTTTGATTGAATTCCAACTTTTTTTTTTATATTTTCTGTATATGATAAATACTGAAAAAAAATTGTGGAGGTTAGCTACCGACAATAGTGTCCACTGTTTTTCTTTTTTCTTGCTTTTTTTTTTCTTTTGCTTGTTTTAATTTTACTCTTCATTTTTTAATATTAAATAAACGTTATTTTACTCTCTTTCTCCTTTTTTTTTTATCTTGGGGAATTACAAAAAAAGGATATCGTAGAAGACACTTCATTTTATTTGGAGTCTTCAGAAGTGTTTTTCGGTCAATTGATTACAATCGATTTTCATATGATTTTGTTGAAAAAGTCTGATATTCTTGATAATTAAGTCTGACAAATATTTTGGATTTATTTGGACTTTTTTATGATAATCAAGCCCGGATTAATTTGAATTATATATTTTTAAACTTTCAAACGTTAATTGGGCGTTGAAGAGTCTTGTTTGATTGTAATTCTAAGCAAAAGGGTTAAAGACTTTTTCACTGTTAACACTAATTATTTAATTTTAGCATGGAAAATTCAATGTAAAAGAAAAAGTTGGAAAACGAACTCTAAAGGCAGCTAATTCCAATAGAATTTCTCTAAATTAATACTGTCGGGACTCATCTTTCAATATTAATTTAAAAGAATTATTAATTTAAAGGATTTATCTTGTAAATTGTTATTTTATTTTAAAAATATATTTGTTTAATTTTTACCTTCATTAAACACATCTAACAACTCTATAGCATTCATTTTCTTAAAATCTCATTTTAGTTTATAAAGTCCCTAAAAATTTGCTTACAAATATATTTTATGTAATATGTTTGGTACTTTTCTGGTTCTTGAAAATAAAAACCTCAAATTTGTAATATTTTACAAATTAATATTTTGAAATGCTTTTTAGTTCTTGAATATTATGTAATATATTTTGTATTTTAATCAAATTATAAATTTATACAAGAGTCAGGACCAAAATTTTATATTAGGTTTGAAACGATGCAGGAGTTTATTAATTTTCTATACTAGCCTAAGTCAGGACCATAATTAATTTAGAGAGTTTATTAATTAAAAAGAGATTAATTTAGAGTTTTTTTTTCTTGTTACAAGGGAAATATTTAATAATTAGGAGTATGGGTGGGATTGCTTTGATTTGAACCAAGCCTTATAATATACCACAACTCTTCCTTAACCATTCGATCAAAAGATTGTTGGTAATTTAGAGGGATTCTACTGTACGTACTAGTTAGCAGCTAACATATGTAATATATTTTATATAATGAGAGATCTACTTACATTGGTGTAAAATAATTTTGTTTTACACAATTTTTATAACTTCATGTAATATTAATATTTCTACAAACTAATCATTAGATTGAACAACCTACTTATATCCATTATGCATATAAGTGGATCCCACCTTATTTTATATATATATATATATATATATATATATATAGATATATATATATATATATATATATATATATATATAATATCTAGTCTTTGCTTTGGGTGAATTTTTCAAAATTCATCATAATTTGAAGCTTGAAACGGTAATTTTAAATTAATGATAGAGAAATATAATCAATGGTGGAGTCGGAAATTTTACTTAGTAGAAGCTTAGTTATAATATATATATATATATATATATATATATATATATATATATACACATATATAATATATCTAGTCTTTGCTGTGGGTGAATTTTTCAAAATTCATGATGGTTTGAAGTTTGAAATGGTAATTTTATATTAATGATAGAGAGATATAATCAACGGTGGAATCGGAAATTTTACTTAGTGGAAGCTTAGTTATAATTATATATATATAATATTTAGTCTTTGTTGTGGGTGAATCTTTAAAATTCACAGTTGTTTGAAGTTTGAAATGGTAATTTTAAATTAATGATAGAGAGATATAATCAACGGTGGAGTCAGAAATTTTACCTAGTGGAAGCTTAGTTATAATAATAATAATAAAATAAAACTTTCATATCCATCTTAATTATTAAAATATTTACAATTGTTCTTAACGTGAATTTATATTTTTAAAATTGATGTATAATAATTTTGTTAACACTACCTTTGAATACATATTTTTTTAATGTAAATTTCATTTATATCCTTAAGGTTTACACTTAGTCCAATTTTAGTCCATTAGTGTAAAAATGGACCCAAGGTTTTGGGCTCTGCCAGATATGCCATGGTACCTCAGAAAAGAACAAAATTAAAATATTAGAAGAAAAAATATTTACAAAAATAAGAAAAAGAGAAGGCTTGAACTAAACTTGGGTATGATTGGTTTCAATATTAACTAAGAACAACCTAGACTAATCCCCAGTAATGACGCTAAAAACTTGTTGACCTTAAATGATATCTACGTGCAAGTATACACGGTATCGTCCCACTGGAATTAGTTAAGTCGTTTTAGTTAAGCACTAAAATAGGTCACCATAGATTTATTCAAGCAGTTAAGCACTTTCTTGAAGTCATTTAACTACTAAAAGAATTAAAATAAAACTTAAATTAATAATTGGAAATGAAATTAAAGCGTTAAAAAAATTAAATTGCAAGTTAAGAGGAAAAATAAAATAAAATAAAATAAATAAACATAAAAATTTAAAGAAAGATTAAATTTCAATTACTTAAAACTAAAACTTAAACTAACCAAAAATTTAACAAATTTAAATATTAAATATAAATTCTAAAATTATGCAAATTAATAAAAATATTGAAATACTACCTAAATAATTAAAAGATGTGCATTAAATTAAAATAAAACTAAGCTAGTAATAATAACTATGGTAACTAAAACATATTCAATCCTTAAAACACCACCAATCTTCACTGTTTGCAAGAGAACAATATGAAATCTTGTTTGTTGCCATGTCCTGTTACCATGCTTAACAACCAAGCATATGCGTCCCGTTGCAGCCGTACATCCAACTAGCTACACACCATCAGGCCTTCACATGCACCAGCTTCACCAGCCCGTCCTCTGCACATGAAACAGAAGCAGCCACCTGCTCTCGCCACGCACAGCAACAGCTCTTCACGCTTCCTGGTCACAGCTTCCCATCACAGCCACTTTTACAGCAACCATCCAACAGCCAAGACACCAGCAGACCGACAAATAGACAAAACCGGCAGAAAACAGGGGATAGCAGAAACAGAGCACACCAACGCAACGAAGAAAAGAAAAGAAACAGAACCGAAAATAGTGTAGAAAGAACAACCCAGTAATTAAGCCTATATTGATACTCTTAAATTTAAACTAAATATTAAGTTAAACAAAAACTAAGAATGATGAAAGAAAGTAATACTCAGTAAAAAAAAAAATAGAACAACATAAGTAAATACATAAAGAAGTTTAACGGCTTGAAAATTAAACTTGAACTTCGGATTCTGTAAAGCTAAGTTGTTTAAACAACCCCTATTTTAAAAGCTCTCTAAACTATTTCTAAATTAATCTAAAAGAAACTTTAGACTAAAAGCATTAGCTAAAATTGAAGAAAATCGAAGTGTACAATGCAATGTGCAGAAACGTGTAAGAAGATTGTGGCTGCTATCACCAGCCGTTCTTCTCCACCTTTTAACCTAATATAAAGCTATAGACAAGTGCTAGCCCACTGAGTAATCTAAAAATAAAACATCCAATAAAAATTTCAACAACATCTTTAAACAAGGAACATAATCGGTGAAGATAGGTAGTTGTCACCCCAGCCTCCTCCACGCCTCTATCTCTTGCGGCAACTCCTTGTATATGTTAGGGCTCCTTCCTTTTACTCCTATTTGGGCTATATATCTACAAGCTGGACTTCCTTTCTTGTGTTTGTTGAAGCCAACTTCAATAAAGAATGTGTTTTAGGCTTGCATGAAGAAAGGTCAAGGTTTGTGGGTTGGATTTGAAATGTTTTAGGGCTTATGGGTTTTAATGTAATAGGGGATGGAATTGTTTCACATGGGATAAGATTAAGGTAGCAAAGGAAAGGTCAAAGAGTTATAATAAAGGTGTTTTAATGTAATCAAGATTAAATGGTGTGGGTTTTATAGATAGGTTTAAAAGAGAAGTTTATTTTATTTTATTCATTTTTTTAGCATTTAAATAGTTAAGGTTTTAAGGGTAAGGTTTAGGGGTTTTGGAAAAAAGGCTCAATTTAGGGATTTAAGGATAAGGTTAAGGTGAGAGTTTGAACACCAAATCCAACCATTTTTTCTTGGCTTTCTTGTCATTTTCTTGATTTCCTCATCATCCTTGAATTTCCTATACATGAAAACAATTTATTTAAATTGGGAAGAAATTACATTACAATTCCAAATTTTAATTAAATTTGTGCAATAAAATACTCCAAAATGTGTATATTTTAGAGACTTATCAAGGGGACATATTGTGAGAACCCCAATATTCTAATATTTGATATAAGTTATAGAGTATAGAAAAAAAAATAGATAAATAAATATCAATTGTTAAAATATTTAAATAAAAGGGTCTATTCGATGACGTTCAGAGAAGTACTCGGTGAGAGCCCCACCAGGACTTTCTCTGTCTAGATCGAAGTAAGACCCTAGAATGATAAAATTAGATGATGAAATTATTGTAATTTTAAGTACAAATAAGTGCATCATAAGTATATTACGTGAGTAAAAATAACTCGTAAGTTAAGTTGAAGAAGAATACAATTTATTTTAATTACCTTTTAGTAACATGTAATAAGAAATAAAATAAATTAATTATAAGAATTAATAAAATAGAATATAGGTGTTGTTGCACAAAACAACAATAAAGGTGTGCTGACGTGCTGTTCGTACTCTGTCTCCACGTGTCTCCAAAAAGCTTCTGTACAACAAGAAAAGTCAGAGGGAAGCAGGGGTGGTTTCCTGCGTAGGCACTTCGATGCTTAAGTTAGCAAAAAGTTCTTCAGTATTGGGAAGTGTAAAAACCAGTATTCAAAAAAAATTAGAGAAAAAGATTGTACCTGGGGCCTATTTATAGGCGAATATTCTAAGGTAATTACCTGAAGGTGATCACATCCTTTTACTATGAGTTTGCTTCCAAGTAAAACACAAATTTTGTAAATCCCAGAAATAGCAGCAGCCTGTTGCCGGTGAGAGACTCAGAAAGTGTGGCATGTTGTCCACGGTAGGAGTCTATCGCTCGTGGAAGCCGGGGAAGCGCCACGTGTCAGAAGATGGGCGACAGGCGATTGACGCAGGAGTCTATCGCCTACGACAGATGTTCTGTCGCAGGCCGTGCCCTCTGTTGCTGAAGGCCACATGGCCCAATGATCCCTTGCCACATGGTGAATTTTGACAATTTTGGGCCTGACCCAATGTAGATAGACTTTGTCATATCAATTGCTCCCTACTCTCTTGTTGGATTTCTCCAACCAAGAGAGTATAAATATGTGTTTTTGGGCCCTAGCCCAATGTGAATAGTTTTCTGATTATTGTGGTTTTCTCTAATATTTTTTGTAGGTGAAAAAGCTATACTCTGCGGGAGACGTGGTCAGGCGCGACGTTTGGCATTCCCTGTCGCAGCTATATAAACGGCTGGGGTTCGATGAAAGAGCATACGAAAACCTCTGAGCAGCAGTCTATGGCCCGTATTTTCAGCTCTCTCGCCAAAAGAGTCTGTCGCCAAAAAGAGTCTTTCGTTTTCACACTAGGAGTCTCTCACTTATCGCAGTGACAGTAAGTATACATCTGTCGCCTTACTTATCACCTCTCACAACTATTTTTAGGTCTCCCGCAGGTGTCTTAGTCTCCTGCGAAAAGTTTAGGTCTCCCACATACTAGGTCTCTCGCCCAGCAGACCTGTCATTTACTAGGTATCTCGCCCAGCAGATCTGTCGTCTACTAGGTCTCTAGCCCAGCAGATCTGTCGCCACCTGATGGTTTTTATTCGTTTTTTAACCATGTCCTCGTAAGCAGCTATGGGGCCTACAGTCTTAAAACAATATTTAAAACAATTCATAGCAGTTTACGGAGATATATTTAGTAATAGTTGTTTTCAATCAATCCATAAATATAAATTCAAGAATATAAGTAGTTCAAAAATAAAAGTTCATAAAATATTCATACTGTAACATCCAGTTCTAAAAACGTTCTATTTATTTGTAAAATAGTAAATAAAACATGCCAGTACCTTCACGTGCATAAAATTCATTTACATAAATATTTAAATATTGTTTTTCGGTATTTATTAAAAATATGAATTTTCAATAAATTCAAGAAATTAACTTAACAATTCTGTCATTTTTAGAGAATATTAAAAGATATTTATATAAAATTCTTAGAAATTTTGACAATATAACAGTTGTGTTTCACCTAGCCTTCCTTCAGTGAAGACACAGTATATAAAACCAGCAACAGTTCCCATTTCAACACCAATTCTAATAATTCAATTTCAAACGATGCATATTTATTAAATCATGCATCATAGTATCTCTACGTCTTCTACACTCATCGCTTACCTCTTAATTCACTATCGTTTTAATTGTCCACCAGTGTCCGTATTAGACTTCCGAGATGCAAAACACCGTACATAAAATAATTAGTATTGTCCAACCACTACATCTCCATTTTAAAATAATTTATGAATTTCCCATAATTATCACATTGCCTAAAATCACTGCCATTCTAGTCTCGTTTACATCGGTGCTAATATTGTAACTTCACCTACATAACTTCGATTTCAGTTCTGCTTTCGCCAACAGTCTCCTAATAATTTGTACAGTATTTTAAGACCTCAATTGCATTAAAATCAACAATGGATCTACCTCCCCTTCCTTGGCCGAATCCATCAAGGTTCCCACACAAATTGTTTTCTTCAATTTTAAGCTTAAATTATTCCTTAATATTAATTCTACATTAATTCTAAATAAATTTCTCATCAATTTGCAACATCTTCATGCACAATCATCCTTGACCGAAACCCTAGGCAGGTTCTTGTGACATCCCAGTCACCACACATCCACCTATGGCTTTTTCCTTTTTCCTATGACTTGATTAGACTCGTCCATCAATGTCATTCCTTCTTCTTCTTCTTAAGCTTAATATTGAATACTTCATCATAAAGATTTTAATTTCAAACAAAGCATAATAATGATATATGTAAACATCCCATTTTGTCCGGGGTCTTTTAATGTTATTGGACCTATTGCGTTTGATAATTAGAAGATGAATCTAATTTTTGTACTACTATCTTGTTTATTATTAAAAAAATAAAAATGAAAAGAAAATAAAACAATAGAAAAAAAATAATAACAAAAATAAAGTGATCAAAGAAGGGAAACTTGAAAAAAAAAATCAGAATCTTAAAACAAAAGCAAAGTCAAAAATTTGAAAATTTTAGAAAGAAAATCAAAATCAATGAGTGAATCAAGTGAGAATCAATGAAGATAGAAGTCAAACTCAAATTTGTGTATGGATAGAAACAAAATAAAATTGGTTTAATACCCGTGTCAAGAAAAGGAAGGAAAATTAAATAACAAAGGGACAAACACATATATTAAGGGAAGAGAGAATTAGGGTTAAAGAGGGGGCAGCCATCGAAGAACTGCTATTGGCACAGCATCTCTACTCATCTTTGCCGCCCACTGATTGTCAGCTTCACCGAGCCACCATCCTTATTGCATCTCGGCCAGCCATTGCATCCTCCAGCAGACAGCTCTTTCACTACCATCATCATCTCTTCACCACCGTTCATTTTCATCTCCATCACCGAGCCATTTTTAAACCGACTCCTACAACTCTTCACTGTCACCATTCTCCTCTTCCTCCTGATCGCATCCCTCTGCTATTGTTGAGCCAGATCTAGATCGAGACAACCTGGGTTCTTTATTCTGTGTTCATCGTCACCATCCAGCAACTATCACCATCGCATCATCTTCATCACAGATTGGATCTGTTCCAAACTACATCGCTTGATCTTTGTCTCGTTGTCGACTGCACCACTATTCTGCACTCACCACTGCTCTGTCCGCACCGCTCTTGCTGTCCAACTGCTGCTTCAACGCCGTCGCTCGTGCCTGCTCTTGTTGCTGCTCGTCCCTACTGGTTCTTGCTCACTCTTGCTAAACGTGAGCTGCAGTTTTTAAAGGATAAAAAAAGGGGCCACGTGAAACCAGCAAAAGAAGACAAGAGAAACAATTTTAACAGGTTTGCTTTATTATTATTGTTAATAAATTCATATGGCTGACAAATTAATGTTTGAGATGATGGTTCATATATAAGTGGGTATTAACTATTTGTATGATGATTCAATAACATGTGACGTTTCATAAATTAATTTAATAAACTAACAATGATGATTTGATAATAATTTGTGGGAAAATTCATATTTAATTTGATTTAATAATTAACTTAATAATAATTTGCATGCTAATAAGTGGATTTAATGATTGATATTGATTGAATATTAACTTGCTTGTTAATTGATTTATGTAAAGTTTAAATTAGTGTATATAATTAATCTGAGTTAATAATCTTAAAATATTAGTTTTGCATGTTGTGTATATTTGTATGATTTAGTTCGTATGAATAATTTTATGTTGTATGGGATAGATTTCAAGAACTTTTAGGAAATAAGACCCTTAAGAAAATTAAAACTACAAAAATATAAATTAAATAAAAGTATAAAAAAAAATTAAGGAAATATAAATGAGTTATTCCGACGATGGAACTCCGAGGGGATTGCGATTGAGTCGCAGAGATCTTGAGGTGAGGAGGTTCTTTTTAAGTCTTACCAGCTTGATGGAAGATTTAAAAAGATATTTCCAATATTTAAAACTCAAATTTATTAAAAATTGAAATAAGAATTAATTAAAAGAATTAATAGTCAAATTGGGAATTAAGAGTCATAGAAGTTAATATATTTAGAAATAAAATAGAATAAAATAATATAACTACAAATATTCCGACGATGGAATTCTAAAAGGACTACGCTCGAGTAGTACTTTTAGATATCTTGAGGTGAGAATGTTTCTTTTTAGGTCTTACCAGCTTGATAGAAGATCTAAAGGAGATATTTCCAATATTTAATAAATCAATTTAATTATAAAAATTAAATTAGATAAAAAAAATAATAGATTAAAATTAAGTTCAAATCAAATTAATTAATTAGAATTAAAATTAGAAAAGAATTAAAATAAATAGAAATTAAATTAAATTAAATTCAATATTTTAATAAATGTGAATTATTCCGAGGATGGAATTTAAAGGGAATTGCGCTTGAGTAGTTTCTTTAAAAATTCCTAAGGTGAGAAAGTTTCTTTAATGTCTTACCAGCTTGATGAAAGATCTTTAAGAAAATCTTCAATATCAAATAATTCATGTTTATTTAAAGATATATAAATACATGAAATAATAATTTATATAAGAAAATATTAACAATAGAATAAAATAAGATAAAATAATAATTAGAAATTTGGGTAGGAGTCAAGATAGGGTTTACGTAATGTATTCAAATTATCCGACGACGGAGCCTCTTCAAGAAAGGTGATTGGTCCTACTTGAATACTCTTGAGGTGAGAAAAGCTTTTAGGTTATCCAACCAGCTTGATGGAGGAGACCTTAAAGATTCTTTAATATTTAATTATATCGAAATTAAAAGTAGAAAGGCAAAATTAGGATAACCTTAGATTATTTGGTACCATTTTAGGATGGGCGTTGTGAGGGTGCTACTCCTTCCTCACACGTAACCGTACTCCCGAACTTAGAACTTTTAACGCAGACCAAGCCTTGTCCTTAGTTTGAATAGGTGACCAATCACACCTAGGTTAGAATGGTTGGTGGCGACTCTATATTTTTGTGTCTAGCTATTAGGTTTTCCCAAAACTTAATACGTTATGACAGTTTGGTGACTCCACTGGGGACTTTAGAGAGTCAGGCCACTAGGAAGTTTAAGGTTATCAATATCTTGCCTAAAAACTTTAAGTTTTATAAGACATTTAAATACACACACTCCACTTACATGTGCATGCATTAGCCCTCGAACCGGGCTTACCTTTTTAAGAGGAAGTAAAGTAGCTTTGCCTTCGTGAGGTGGTAACCTCCACATAGGCCAGTGAAATACTCCCACTCAGGTTGAACCCTTTCCGTTTGAAGCCTATAATGGGTGAGGATTGGGGTGCCTTACTAGTCCACATGGACGATAGTGGGGAACAGTCTGGGAACCTTTAGTAATCCATCTATCCAAGCCAAACATATAGTGAACTTATGATGCCCACTCGTAAGCTAGAGCTTTAGAATTGAAGCCTATATTAGGACACAAAGAATGGCCATCATCTCATACAAGAAAAATATGAAAAATAAATAAATACAAAAATAATAAACCCAAAAAAAAAGAAAAAAAAAACATAATGAATATTCTCATTCCTTGCATTTTTCTTTTTTTTCTGTCTCATAACAAATTGAATGGGTTAAGATCCATTTGCATCCATGGAGAAATTATCGCAAGAGGAACCAGCCTACATAATGAAAGAACAATATGAAAAGGCCCAATGTGAGAATGGTGATTGCCTACCTGTTGGTTTTGTTTCTACTCTGCTAGAAAGAATTCATTTGGACCTAAGACAAAATGACTACACTGAGTTGCTAGGAATTTGGAAGGCATGGGGTGAAGAAAAGAAGACAGAATTTCAAAAAAAAAATATGGGGACTTGATGCTACTATTGTCAGTGGAAGTGGACTTGGATTTGATAAAGGCCATGGTGCAATTTTAGGACCCGTCCTACAGATGCTTTGTCTTCAATAAGGCCAATTTGATGCCAACCATAGAGGAGTATTCACTCTTGCTCCGCTGTGAGTTAGAAAATCCCACCAAAATTTATTGGAAGAAAAGGAAATCGGGATATCGTAAGAAATTGTCCTCTATGACTGGCCATAGTATTCAAGAAATTGATCATCACACAAGGCAGAAAGGAGAGACCACTTATGTTCCATGGAGTTTTCTACGAAGTTATCTTCAGAAGCAGCTAATGAAAGAACAACATATGAGCATACTGGCATTAGTTGTGTATGATATGGCTGTGTTCCCTAAATTCTTAGGACACATTGAGATTACAATGGTGGATTTTATTGAGCAGCTTGATCATGAGGTAAACATGGCCCCAGTTATCTTGTCTGAGACTTTTAGGTCTTTAAATTTTTGTCGTCACAAGGGAGAAGGACGTTTCATCGGATGTACACCATTGTTATACATTTGGATGAAAAGTCACCTTGGAGGTAACGAAGAAAAGTTTCGAGAAGCTTATCTCAGTACAGTCCTGATAAAAGAATTCTATGAGAAAACTTGGCCTGCACCGAAGGCAATTGGGCATTCAACAGAAAAGTGTAGGCAATTGAAGGAAAATGTTGAAGAACTCATTAGTAGTGGTGCCTTGACTCAAGAGCTTATTGAACAATGGAAGTCTGCTTCTCCATAGGCCAAGTTTCCTATATGTAATTTGTGGATGTGAGACATTCTCAAGATTCTTGAAATTTGCATCAAGATGTTTTGAAAAGCTTTCCATATTTTTCTTTCCAAGTAGATGAAATAAAATAAATTTTGAAAACATTGGTGATTGTTATTGAGAATGAATAAACCTAGCTATTACATTTCCAGTATACTTGCTGATTTAGTGAAAACTTGGAATCCATAAAGACACACAAACTTGAAATTCATTCATTTTTGCTTACCATGGTGAACTTTTGAAGTCAATGATCTTTGTTAAGGCAATGAGCAATGAAATGATTGATGAATTTGCAAAACGTTTTGAATTATTTTGAAGGACCAATTCATGAGGCATTCTCTTAAGGACTTTGTATTTGGAAATTTGATAGATGTTAAGGCCAAGCTAAGAGTCCCAAATACATCAACCTAAAATTCTTTCTCATAACTTGAATCATCCTTCGCTACACCTTGGGGCAAAATGATTGAAAGAGCCGAGCTTTTGATAACCTCAACATCTTTTAATGGCCATTCTTAATTTGATTGATATCCTTTTTCCTATTTTAAACCATGATAATGAAAATTGTTGCATATGGCCTTCATAAAGTTGAGTTGATACATTCTGGGCATGAGTTGTGAAAAAAAAAAGGTGAAGAAAAAGGAAGTAAAAAAAAAAGAAAAGAAGAAAAAATTGATTGTGAAACCATGCAAGAGGGATATTCAAATGATTTCAAAAGCCAAATTTTCATCTTGAGGATTGGTTTTCAATAGAAGTGTCAATATTTGATATGACAAATGGCCATCTTTCATATTCCTATTACTAAAATGAAATAATCCCTTTGTTACCCCTTTTGAGTTTATTGATTTCTTTCTAAATGAACCTTGACCAAGGATCACCCTCCACATTGGAGAGGCAAATACATCAGAGGAGTTTTAGAAGCATTAGTGATTGGTCTTATGTCAAATGCAAGAAAATGATGCCCTTGTTAAGGGGCAAATGTGAGAAGAAGGATATGTGAAGATGGAAATCAATATGAAAAAACAAGAAATTGAAAAAAATGAAAAAGGTAGATGTGAAAAAAGAAGAAGAAAATGAATGAGAATAAAAGGTTAGAAAAGAAAAGAAAATGCTTCGAAGAGTGGGAAGGACAGATGTTCACAATCGAAGAAATGATCCTTGGTTCGATAAACCTTGAAAACACTTATTTTGGGCCTATTTATCCATTCTTTGAAAACCCTAAACCTTGGCCTACGGTACGTGCCTAAAAGTCCATTTTGATCAAATAAAGATGCTTGAATTGAAAAGCTTTTCTTTGAGAAACCATCATCATTGTTTAGTTTGGAATGAAATTTGAATTCTCAAATGCATGGTAGAATAATCAATAAAAGAAAAAAAAAGAAGAAAAAAGAGAATGAAGCTCTAGGGTGAAAACCCATGAAAGGGCAGTCTAGAGCAAATTTGAAACAACTCAAGGCCATTGTTTGTGACTATGCTAAGGTAATAACAAGAAAGAAGAAAAACCAGAGGAGTGATGCTTTCAATCAAAACCTTTTGAGAAATTCAAAAGCCATCACCTTGAAAATTTGATTTGAGATTTGAATCCTTGCCTAGAAATTTGAGCCATCATAGCTAGTCTTGACATTTGTTAAAATCCACATATCAATAAATTAAGAGAGTGCTGAAATGGATTGTGTTCTGTGAAAGTTTTTTTACAAAGGGAATTTTGATTTTCAAGGAATTTGTCTCATTTGTGAGCCTAAATGAAGAAACATTGATCAATAGAACCTTTCTTGATAACCAAACATCCTTGATGCACCAAATCAGTACACTTATTCAGCTAGACCAAGTTGTGACTTATTCTATTTGTTCTCAATAGTAATCACCAATTTTTAAGAGATTTAAATGTCAAATGTTTTTATCTTGGAAAATTATTATGTGGGGCAATTTTCTATTTTCAAAAAGAAACTTGAAGAAGTGAAAAATGAGAGTTTTGTGATTTTATGGGGGCAAGTTCTTGCTTTAAAGAAATCAAGTGTGGTGATGGTGTTTTTAAGACTATTCTTGGGGCAATCTTTGGTTGTTATGAGAGCATGAATTTTCTTGAAGATATGAGAAGAGGTGAAGTGTTCTTGTGAATAGTTTGGGATGATTTTGTTATGATTTGGATTGATTAATTTTAATTTGATAAGAATTGTGGGGCAAGAAGAAAACTAAATGAATGATGATGATGGCACAATGGGAAGACTGAATGAGTGATGATTGCTAAATTTAAAGAAAGGAGAATCGTGGGGCAAGAAGAAGATTGAATGAACGATGATGATGGGGCAAATGATTTTAGGATTGCTAAATTTGAAGAAAGAAGAATGAT
Source organism: Heritiera littoralis (assembly GCA_031772115.1). NCBI lineage: Eukaryota > Viridiplantae > Streptophyta > Magnoliopsida > Malvales > Malvaceae > Heritiera > Heritiera littoralis. The sequence goes on from JAPDPK010000075.1 coordinate 3,028,673, forward strand.
GAGGCATTGAAAGATTGAATGATAAGGCAAAGAGAAGATTGAAGGATGACAAATTTTTGGAGAAAGGAATATGGTAGATTGATGATGTGACTTGGTAAGGCATTGTTTATCATTTGCATTGCATTCATGACATGCATGACATTTCATTATATGCATTTTTACACCAAAATTTTTTTTTTAAAACTGTTTGTTAAGACAATAGGATAAAAAGTTTTGAAAGATTAGATGACTAAAATTTTGAAAATTTAAAAAAAAAAGAGAGAAAAAGAAAATCAGAAAATGTGAGAAGGATTAGGAATAAGATGTGACGAAAAAGGTATGAAGTTTTGAAACAAAAATGTTAAAAATTTGGAAAGAAAGAGGAAACTAAAAAGGTGTGGATATTATGGGATTGAAAGATGTGATGAGATGAAAAAAATGTGATAGAAAATAACAAAAAAGAAGAAACTGGAATAATAAGATGATCTAGAAGATAGAATTGAAATGATGAGATAAGATCAAAGCCTCCGGGTACAATCTATAAGACCTCCGGGCTTGATTCATTAAAACCTCCGGGTACAATCTATAAGACCTCCGGGCATGATTCAATAGAACCTCCGAGTACAATTTGTAAGACCTCTGGGCATGATTCATTAGAACCTCCGAGTACAATCTGTAAGACCTCTGGGCATGATTCATTAAAACCTCTATGTACAATCTGTAAGACCTCCAGGCATGATTCATTAGAACCTCTAGGTACAATCTATAAGACCTCCGGGCTTGATTCATTAAAACCTCCGAGTACAATCTGTAAGACCTTCCGGCATGATTCATTAGAACCTCCGGGTACAATCTGTAAGACCTCCGGGCATGATTCATTAGAACCTCCGGATACAATCTATAAGACCTCCGGGCATGATTCATTAGAACCTCTGGGTACAATCTATAAGACCTCTGAGAATGATTCATTAGAACCTCCGGGTACAATTTATAAGACCTCCGGGCATAATTGAGCGTTTTTAAAGATGAGAAAATTTAAAGTTTCAGGGCCTTCCTAGTCGAAGGAGCATTTTAGAGATGAGAAAATTTAAAGTTTCAGGGCCTTCCTAGTCGAAAGAGTACTTTCAGATGAGAAAATTTAAAGTTTCAGAGCCTTCCTAATCGAAGAAGCATTTAAGAGATGAGAAAATTTAAAGTTTCAGGGCCTTCCTAGTCGAAAGAGCATTTAAGAGATGAGAAATTTAAAGTTTCAAGGCCTTCCTAGTCGAAGGAGCATTTTGGAGATGAGCATTTAAGAGATGAGAAATTTAAAGTTTGAGGGCCTTCCTAGTCGAAAGAGCATTTAAGAGATGAGAACTTTAAAGTTTCAGGGCCTTCTTAGTCGAAGGAGCATTTAAGAGATGAGAAAATTTAAAATTTCAGGGCCTTCTTAGTCGAAGGAGCATTTAAGAGATGAGAAATTTAAAGTTTTAGGGCCTTCCTAGTCGAAGAAGCATTTAAGAGATGAGAAAATTTTTAAGTTTCATGGCCTTCCTAGTCGAAGGAACATTTTAGAGATGAGAAATTTTTAAGTTTCAGGGCCTTCCTGGTCGGAGGAGCATTTTCATGACGAAAACCAATTTCTTTTAGAATGAGTAAATATCCACAAAAAAAAGGGAACAAAACAAAAAAAAAATGAAAAAAAAGGAACATAATAAAATGGATGCGGACAAAATGGATGTCTATGTCTTTGCACAATTACTATTTCATAGCAAATATACAAAGAGGGGCAACTGTAGACACCCTATTTTGTCCGAGGTCTTTTAATGTTATTGGACCTATTGGGTTTGATAATTAGAAGATGAATCTAATTTTTGTACTACTATCTTGTTTATTATTAAAAAAATAAAAATGAAAAGAAAATAAAAAAAATAGAAAAAAATAATAACAAAAATAAAGTGATCAAAGAAGGGAAACTTGAAAAAAAAAATCAGAATCTTAAAACAAAAGCAAAGTCAAAAATTTGAAAATTTTAGAAAGAAAATCAAAATCAATGAGTGAATCAAGTGAGAATCAATAAAGATAGAAGTCAAACTCAAATTTGTGCATGGATGGAAAGAAAATAAAATTGGTTTAATACCCGTATCAAGAAAAAGAAGGAAAATTAAATAAAAAAGGGACAAACACATATATTAAGGGAAGAGAGAACTAGGGTTAAAGAGGGGGGCAGCCATCGAAGAACTTCTATTGGCACAGCATCTCTACTCATCTTCGCCGCCCACTGATTGTCAGCTTCACCGAGCCACCATCCTTATTACATCTTGGCCAGCCATTGCATCCTCCAGCAGACAGCTCTTTCACTACCATCATCATCTCTTCACCACCGTTTATTTTCATCTCCATCACCGAGCCATTTTTAAACCGTCTCCTACAACTCTTCACTGTCACCATTCTCCTCTTCCTCCTGATCGCATCCCTCTGCTATTGTTGAGCCCGATCTAGATCGAGACAACCTGGGTTTTTATTCTGTGTTCATCGTCACCATCCAGCAACTATCACCATCGCATCATCTTCATCACAGATTGGATCTGTTCCAAACTACATCGCCTGATCTCTGTCTCGTTTACGACCGCACCTCTATTCTACACTCACCACTACTCTGTCCGCACCGCTCTTGCTGTCCAGCTGCTGCTTCAATGCCGTCGCTCGTGCCTGCTCTTGTTGCTGCTCGTCCCTACTGGTTCTTGCTCACTCTTGCTAAACGTGAGCTGCAGTTTTTAAAGGATAAAAAAAGAGGCCACGTGAAACCAGCAAAAGAAGACAAGAGAAACAAATTCTTTTAACAGGTTTGCTTTATTATTAATGTTAATGAATTCATATGGCTGACAAATTAATGTTTGAGATGATGGTTCATATATAAGTGGGTATTAACTATTTGTATGATGATTCAATAACATGTGTCGTTTCATAAATTAATTTAATAAACTAACAATGATGATTTGATAACAATTTGTGGGAAAATTCATATTTAATTTGATTTAATAATTAACTTAATAATAATTTGTATGCTAATAAGTGGATTTAATGATTGATATTGATTTAATATTAACTTGCTTGTTAATTGATTTATGTAAAGTTTAAATTACTGTATATAATTAATCTGAGTTAATAATCTTAAAATATTAGTTTTGCATGTTGTGTATATTTGTATGATTTAGTTTGTATGAATAATTTTATGTTGTATGGGATAGATTTCAAGAACTTTTAGGAAATAAGACCCTTAAGAAAATTAAAACTACAAAAATATAAATTAAATAAAAGTATAAAAAAATTAAGGAAATATAAATGAGTTATTCCGACGATGGAACTCCGACGGGATTGCGATTGAGTAATACTCGCAGAGATCTTGAGGTGAGGAGGTTCTTTTTAAGTCTTATCAGCTTGATGGAAGATTTAAAAAGATATTTCCAATATTTAAAACTCAAATTTATTAAAAATTGAAATAAGAATTAATTAAAAGAATTAATAGTCAAATTGGGAATTAAGAGTCATAGAAGTTAATATATTTAGAAATAAAATAGAATAAAATAATATAACTACAAATATTCCGACGATGGAATTCTAAAAGGACTACGCTCGAGTAGTACTTTTAGATATCTTGAGGTGAGGATGTTTCTTTTTAGGTCTTACCAGCTTGATGGAAGATCTAAAGGGGATATTTCCAATATTTAATAAATCAATTTAATTATAAAAAATAAAAATTAAATTAGATAAAAAAATAGTATATTAAAATTAAGTTCAAATCAAATTAATTAATTAGAATTAAAATTAGAAAAGAATTAAAATAAATAGAAATTAAATTAAATTAAATTAAATTAAATATTTTAATAAATGTGAATTATTCTGAGGATGGAATTTAAAGGGAATTGCGCTTGAGTAGTTTCTTTAAAAATTCCTAAGGTGAGAAAGTTTCTTTAATGTCTTACCAGCTTGATGGAAGATCTTTAAGAAAATCTTCAATATCAAATAATTCATGTTTATTTAAAGATATATAAATACATGAAATAATAATTTATATAAGAAAATATTAACAATAGAATAAAATAAGATAAAATAATAATTAGAAATTTGGGTAGGAGTCAAGATAGGGTTTACGTAATGTATTCAAATTATCTGACGACGGAGCCTCTTCAAGAAAGGCGATTGGTTTTACTTGAATACTCTTGAAGTGAGAAAAGCTTTTAGGTTATCCAACCAGCTTGATGGAGGAGACCTAAAAGATTCTTCAATATTTAATTATATCGAAATTAAAAGTAGAAGGGCAAAATTTGGATAACCTTAGATTATTTGGTACCATTTTAGGATTGGCGTTGTGAGGGTGCTAATCCTTCCTCACACGTAACCGTACTCCCGAACTTAGAACTTTTAACGTAGACCAAGCCTTGTCCTTAGTTTGAATAGGTGACCAATCACACCTAGGTTAGAATGGTTGGTGGCGACTCCATATTTTTGTGTCTAGCTATTAGGTTTTCCCAAAACTTAGTACGTTATGACAATATATATAAATATCATTCCATACCACAGGATCTTACACATCTTACCTAACCTAAATCCCCAAAATCTTATATACATCAGTGTATTGTAGTGCTGTCTGATTTACATGGTTACATAAGTATACCTTCAACTATTATCAGGAAGCGTATCTCGAAGGTACACTTTGGTATCTTAAAGCAAGCTCTTCTATTTGGAGCGGAATTCACTTCAGGAAATCTGTATGAAAATAGTTGTAAAGGGGTGAGTTTACGCTCAATAAGAAATATATGTAAAAGAGCGTACTATGCCTCTATATGCAGTTTTCCTACTTGGCTCTATAATGTCATGTAAAACCATTATAAAGCATATACTTTATTCAAATATCATATACAAGTAAAATCAAGTGATTCAAATACTTTCGATTTCTTTATTCGTTTGAAATCGCATATGCAAATATTTCATTTCTTCAAATACCTTCACAGATCTCAAATCACGTGAAGTCACATATACATATATCTTTCAAATAACATGGAGATTATTTGCATTTCAACAAAATTATGCACTAGACAGGTGGCGTACCCCTGTAGGGGCCAGGGATCCTCCCCTAGCCAAACATGCATCAGAGACAATTGGCCAAATGTCGATGGCCACAGAAAACACTAGTCAGGTGACATCTGTGGCAACTGAGGACTAGACTTGGGCTCCTCAGCCAAGCATAATTCATACTGGGAACTTGAACAGAGTCCCTCAAACAGATACAGAAGTGCATAATCATCAAGTACTTCATAGTCTCAAAACATTTGTCATATAGCTTTTGCAATGACATTTATATTTTTCTGAAATAGGTTTTAGAAACCTCTTTTTTCAAAGGAGGCAGCCGACTGGTCTCTTAGGGCATTCGGCTGCTATTACATATCTTGCTTTATCGAAATTATTTTCTTTTAAAATTTCGATATTTCGAAATTCTGAAAACACATGGGGCAGTCGGCTAGTTTTGAAACAGAATGCTTTTCGAGAAAAAGGCAGTCGACTGGTCATATAGTAGTCGACTGGTTTCGCAAACAGAATGCTTTTGAAAATAGGGCAGTCGACTGGTCATATAACAGTTGGCTGGTTTCTCAAACAGAATGCTTTTCAAGTAAATAGCAGTTGACTGGTCCATATAGCAGTCGATTGACTGGCTTATATAGCAGTCGATTAGTTTGAAACAGAATACTTTCTGGAAAATAGCAGTTGACTGGCTTATATAGCAGTCGATTGGTTTGAGTCGGTTTTTGGGAAATCTTCACTTTGGTTGTTTTTAAGCGGTCAGTTGCTACTTAAGGCAGTCAGCTGCTCCTAGCATTTTGGTAACTAAGAGTAAAACCCGAAATTTAAACCCGAAATTTAACCTTCCTACACTTAAACCAACTGGTACTTCTTCCCAAAAGATTTAAAATCATGCGGACATAGTCACCCTACATCCGTTACATAAATTCCTTACCTTAATTGTCGATAATCCACTTGCTTGGTTGCAATTCGACACTTTCCTTTTCAACTCTTCAAAGCTGTAAACATCATCATAATTCCAAACTTTAACTTTCTTTCATTTTAACACAATAAGCATACTATACCAACACCATATAACTCCAAATCATAGACATAATTGAAGGAACTAACTTCTTCTCTTACCTTTGTCCATAGCCAAATTTGACAGAATTCTGATCTTTCCAAATACTTGGATTCAATCCACTAAACTTCGGATGTAGCTTAAGCAAGTAATGAGGATCCATTTTCGTTAAGGGGGCTTAGTGATTGGATAACAGGAATTGGTGGTTTGTCAAGGTGACCATGGGAGGAAAATTGGAGAAATTGATGGGAACGAGAGGGGCTGGGGGTTGCTACCGACTTTGATGGAGAAGATGATGACACATTAAGCTGCATTTAATGCTTCTTTATCCCTTCTCATGTTAGCCATAATTCGCTTGACTCTTTGACCTTTAATTACTCTTCTCCCATGCATATGCCACATGTATCATTTAATTACACTAAAATTCTGACATTTATTTTCTCATACTCCAATTATTCTTACAACATAAAAATTCATTCCTTGACCATATGACTTTCAATTTCATTATTCCTTCCATGTTCCATACATCATTCATACTTTATGATTCTCATATTTATTTAATTCCTTTCAACTGGAACACTATACAATCATAAGGAAATTACATGAGATTGGGGGATTTCACATTCTCCCCACCTTAGAAAATTTGGTCCTTCAATTCAAATTTGAATCGGACTATCAAGTAAACAATTTCGGATATCTTTCCTTCATTAAGCTCTCTAGCTCCCATGTAGCCTTTTCCATAGTATGGTATTGCCAGAGAACTTTGACTAATGGGATCGTCTTAGACCTCAATACTTTCTCCTTTCTGTCCAAAATCCGAACCGGCTTCTCCACATAACTCATGTCTTCTCGAATCTCCAAAGGCTCATATTCTATGACATGAGACGGATCCGGATTATACTTCCGAAGCATAAACACATGAAATACATTATGCACTCCCGATAGCTCCGGAGGTAGTGCCAACCTATAAGCAACCTCTCCAATTCGATCTAAGACTTCAAATGGCCGGATGTAGCGAGGACTAAGCTTACCTCTTCAGCCAAATCTCATAATCCCTTCGGATGGAGAGACTTTCAAAACACTGAATCTCCAACCACAAACTCAAGTGGTCTCCGTCGAGCATCCGCATAGCTCTTTTGTCGACTTTGAGCTGTAACATCCCGTTACCACATTTTTCACGTATTTCTTTACAATTTTACCGGTTGGGCTGTCTGCGATGCCATTAACACTCTACAATAATAACATTTATTTATCAAATATGGAATATGAAATTTCTTTTCATTATTACTTACATCTGACATCCCCTATTATCTTTGTCTCAATAAAGTAGTACTGTATACATATGTCTGAAATGTAAAAGAGAAGTGACTGTACCTGTCATATTTGACATAAGTTGCCCCCGTGCTTGATATGTAGCTATCCATATGGGAGCTAATTCTCTCAACTTCATGTCTTTTATCTGTGGAGTCAAAACAAAGTGGTGAGCGATTCATACGCTCAGTAAAGGAGACGTATGCTGCTTTACAAAACCAAAGCCATATACCACAATAAATTTGTTTTCCAAAAATCATGTCAATTAGGAAAATAGTGGTTATATCAACCAGTACTCTCCATGCGTCCTTCAAATCATTTTCTCAACAGTTTACAATAAAATAGATTAAATAGTAAATAGGATTTTAACAAATCCTTTCAGTAAACAGAAATCAACAAGTTGAGACTAGGCATCACCCTACGAATAATTCATGCTATCATCGTTCCCCCTCCCCCTTGCGAGAACGGAATCTACCGCTATTGGGGTGCACCCGTAGGCCATTGCCCCTCACGGTTATCTCTGCTAGATCTATGGCCATAATCTATAGGTGGTCCTCGGGTCCACTTGCCAAGTGACCTCGAGACCGCTGATGACTTGGCGGGTCCATCAGCCCTGTGACGCCCTGATGTGCATTCGTTGGTCCATCGACTGAGCCACTGCCCCAGGCGGGTCACGCAGCAACATAAATAATAATGCATGAAACTAGGGGCCTAAAGTCTCAAAATCACTTTATATCTCATGAAAAACCTTTAAGGAATTACTTTATAAATTCATCATTTGCTCAAAATGATTTTCTTTCCAAAAAGGTTCTAAAAACAGCCCGCACTCTCACTGAATTCCGTGTGAGAAAGTCCCGGGTTAAACTGGCTCGCCATGGCTAATTCGCCCATGGTCGACTCGCCCATTAGTCAACCTGCCCATCAAAGGGTTTCATATTTTCTATTTTTAAAACTCTAAAAAAAATAACTCATTTTTCGTTGAGAAAATGTAAATAGAACTCTGTTCGCCATGGTCAGCTCGCCTATTGTGGCTCGCCCATGGTAATTTAGAAAGTGGGGTGACAAGTAGTCGTCCGCCAACCTTTGCTTTTTAAAAACAAGTAAAACTGACTTGCCCCAGCGGCTCGCCCACCATAAAGTTGCCATGGTCAACTCGCCCAAAAGCGGCACTCCATGGTCAACTCGCCCATTAGATGAAAACAGGGGTCGCCCGCCCCAAAACCACATTAAAAGGGTTCGCCCATTTAGCTCGCCCGGATTTCTATTTAAAACAAGTCATACGCCCAAGACTTTAAAAGAGGCATTCGCCCAAAACATAATAAAGGGTCGTTCGCCCGCCAACTTTACCAGTTCGCCCAAAATCAAAACACCTTATCAAATAATGCATGTCGTAAAACCAAAACAATTTCTCAACAATTTCATAAAATTTAACTCCACAAGACATGCATTCACTTCACACACATCTCCCTTACCTGGTCTTACGAAGCCTTGCTTTCTGTTCGCCTTCCAAATCGCATTCACCGAGTTCATAATTCCCGGCTGCAAAATAATTTATAAGTTCTATTAATATTTCTTTTTCAACTATTTCCAACACTTTGGCGAGACATTATATTCAACTAGCTCGCCCACAAGTATTCTTACTAGCTCGCCCAATCGAGCTTTGCCATTCATCCAACGGCTTACAATTAAGAGTTCACCCGCCATTTCTCGCCATTAATATATTTCGAGCTCGCCCAACATCCAACTCGACAGGCCAACATTGGCTTAAATGTGGGAGTTCGCCCACAATTCTACTCACCCTGTTTGAGTTCGCCATGCGTACTCAATTGAGTTCGCCTGACAAGTCTTTTTAGTCTAAAGTGGGCTCGCCAATGACTTAACATGTGGCGACCTCGCCCACAATCACACTTCAAATTATCTAATTCGCCAATGATGGCTGAGCTCGCCATTTTCAGTTCGCCCATGAATTCACTTCACTAGAGTTGGGCGATCTCGCCCATTTGAACAAAGACTTTACCTTGGCGAGTTCTTTATTATCTACTCGCCTCATTGGCGATTACTAATTTTCATCATTGGCGATCACAATAGTCACCATTCTCATCACTTATTTCATTATTTTCCTTGTTTTCATATTCTCTAAGGATCTAACTAAAAACAAGACTGTATATATGTTTATTACTTTATAAACATAGAAATCTATCGTTGAGCATCAAGAGAATTATTCAAATATAGAACTCACCTTAACCAACTGCACTTCCAGCACAGAACACTTTCTGTCTCATGTTGGCCTTACTTTGCTTATTCGTTTAGCTCATCAACGATGGGGGAAAGGTTTTACAAGCAGGTTTATGTGTTTAGCCAACTTAAGGAAGAAGTTTAGTAGATCAAGCATGGTAGAAATGGAAGGAAATCAGAATATCAGCTTGCAGTTGCATAGCTCTCGTGAAGAAGGTGAAGTTTGCCAAATGAGTTTTCCTCAAGCATTTCTTCTTATATAGCCATGCTATCCAATCAGAACCCATCACTTGGCCTTATCCCATCTTCTTTCATTTATTTCACGTCTCATTCATTTAATGTATGAAGAAAAACTGCAGCACAAGTGGCGTGAAAGTCCTTCTTCCACATGCCTTTTTCTCCTGCTATTGACTTTGTTTTACTCCTCAACCAATAAAGAGAATTCCTTTGTTGACTTTACATCCTCTCTATTAATTGTCTCCAACCGTATCACTTACAAAGTCAATTTTGGCTGCAATGGTCACATGCTGATTCCAGTTCCAGTTCGCCTATTCAATCTGAAATCTCAGCTCGCCAATCTCTATTTCAGTTCGCCAACATTCTTAGGCTTGCCTATGCAAATATTCAAGCTCGCCTCTGCATGCACCTAAGTATCACCAGTTTGTCTTGATTCATACTACAATTGGCGATCACTAGGTTTCTTTTCCAGTTTATTCAATATATATAGGCGATTACATGTCCTTGCCCATTTGGGCGATCATCCCAACAACTCTCTTGGCGAACTCATTGGCCCATAAGGCCATTAATCATACTCGCCCTCTCACTCATTGGGCGATCAATTCTACCAATTAACTTGGCAAATTGACGTATTCACCAATATCGCCCCTAAATCAACTTGCCCTTATCCTTTGGCGATCATCCCCTTGCTCGCCCATTGGTGAGCTGTCCTCTTACTCGCCCGTAGAGTATTTCACTTAATTTGCTCCGTTCATATTTCAAGTTATGGAGCTTTTCACCCTTTTGGCAATTAACATTCACTATTTATTTAATTTCCATTTTCCAATTTTTTTATGTAATTAGAGTCTACAGTAGTGTAGAATCGGATCTTACATGAGCTGTCTTAAGTCTCTGGCAAATCAGCTTAACATCCTTAGAGGCTTGCTCGACTAGATCTGGAGCTAACAACTTACATTCACCTACTTCTTCCTACCCAATCGGAGATCGACACCTTCTACCATATAAAGCTTCATATGGTGCCATCCCGATACTTGCATGATAACTATTATTATAAGCAAACTCAGCCAATGGTAGATGGTCGTCCCATGAACCTTTAAAATCCAAAGCTCATGCTCTCAACATATCCTCGAGCGTCTGAATGGTGTGCTCAGATTGACCATCAATCTGCGGATGAAAAGCTGTGCTAAAATTGTAACAGCCCGTTACCACATTTCTCACGTATTTCCATATAACTTTACCGTTTGGGCTGTCTGCAATGCCAATAACATTCTACAATGATAGTGATAGATAATCATATTTATTTATCAAATACGGAATATGAAATTTCTTTCCATTATTCCTTACATCTGACATCCCTTATTGTCTTTATTTCAATAAAGTAGTACTATATACACATGTCTGGAATGTAAAAGAGAAGTGACTGTACCATCATATTTGACATAAGTTGCCCCCGCGCTTTATATGTAGCTATCCATATGGGAGCTAATTCTCTCAACTTCGTGTCTTTTATCTGTGGAGTTAAAACAAAGGGGTGAGCGATTCATACGCTCAGTAAAGGAGACACATGCTGCTTTATAAAAATAGAGACTATATACCACCAAATATTTGTCTTTCCTTAAAATCATATCAAATAGGAAAACAGTGGATATAGTAAGCAACACTCTCAATACACCATTCAAACCACTGGTTAAACAGTTTACTTTGAAATGTAGTAAACAGTAAATAGGATTTAATAAATCCTCTCATTAAACAGAAACCAACAAGTTGAGACTAGGCATCACCTTACAAATAAATCATGCTATCATCGTTCCCCCTCCCCCTTGCAAAAACGGAATCTACCGCTATTGGGGTGCACCCGTAGGCCATCGCCCCTCACGGCTATCTCTGCTAGATCTATGGCCATAATCTATAGTGGTCCTCGGGTCCACTTGCCAAGTGATCTCGAGACCGCTGATGACTTGCGGGTCCATCAGCCCTGTGACGCCCTGAGGTGCACCCGTAGGTCCATTGACCCGAGTCACCGCCCTGAGGTGCACCCGTAGGTACATAAATAATAGTGCATGAAACTAGGGGCCTAAAGTCTCAAAATCACTTTATCTCTCATGAAAACCTTTATGGAATTATCTCACCCATATTATCATTTTCTCAAAATGATTTGATTTCTAAAAAGGTTTAGGCTTTCTGTTTACAAAACACCTTGAAAACATTCTAAAATCTCTACGTTTAAAACCTGCTCGCCCATGGTCAGCTCGCCTAATATGGCTCGCCCATGGCAGCTCGCCCAGTACGGTGAACTTTGTGCGCCCGCCCAACTTTGCTTTTAAAATCAGCAAGCAAAACTGGCTCGCCCTTAGTGGCTCGCCCATTAGTCAATTCACCCAAAAGGGTTTAGATTTTCTATTTTCGAAGATATTAAAATAGCTCATTCTCGTTAAGAAAATACCATCGAAATCTGTTCGCCATGGTCAGCTTGCCAGTCCGGCTCGCCCATGGTCAACTCGAAAGGGGTGAACAAGTGTTCGCCCGCCACTCTCTACATTTAAAACAAAAACACTGGCTCGCCCATTTCGACTCGCCCATAGTTTTCTTAACAAAAGGGGTTGCCCGCCCCAACCCAAACTTTCTTAACAAAGGGTTCGCCAAAATATTATAAACGTTTGGCTCCCCTGCCAATACCAGTTCGCTCACAAACAACATAAGGGTCGGCTATCTCTGTAGCTCGCCCAAGTCAAAATAATTTATTAAATAAATGCATGTCATAAACCAAAATAGTTTCTTAATATTTTCATAATATTTACTCCACAGGACATGCATTTTACTTCACACACATCTCCCTTACCTGGTTCAACGAAGCCTTGCTTCCTGCTCGCCTTCCAAATCGCATTCACCGAGTTCATAATTCCTGGCTGCAAAATAATTTATAAATTCTATTAATATTTCTTTTTCAACTATTTCCAACACTTTGGCGAGACTTACTATTCAACTAGCTTGCCCAATAGTCGATTCGCCAAGAGAACATTGGCTTAAATGTGGGAGTTCGCCCACAATTCTACTAGCCCTGTTTGAGTTCGCCATACGTACTCAAGTGAGTTCGCCCGACATGGCTGTTTAGTCTAAGGTGGGCTCGCCAAAGACTTAACATGTGGCGACCTCGCCCACAAACACATTTCACATTATTTAGTTCGCCAATGATTTCTGAGCTCACCCATTTATCAGTTTGCCCATGAATTAAACTAAGTTGGGCGACCTCACCCTCTTGGACAGGCGAGTTCATATTGCCTACTCGCCTCATTGGCGATTACTAACACTCAAACATGGGCGATCACCATAGTCGCCATTTTCATCACTCTTACATCATTTTCATCATTTTCTTTATTCATTCTCGATTATTTTCCCATCATTCTACTACAATTTCAACCCAGTTTTATTTTATTCTTCATATACATTCAAGATATGAATTTATTCTATTTCTATGATCTAACAAGAATAAATCAAAAGCAATATTAAAATCATGCTCTCATACTTGAAATCATAGAAATATATCATTCAATCTCAAGAAATCATTAAATCTCACCTTATTCAACTGCACTTCCAGCACAGATCACTTTTTGTCTCATGTTGGCCTTACTTTGCTTATTCCATTAGCTCATCAACTCTGGAGGAAAGGTTTTGCAAGCTGGTTTACTTGTTTAGCCAACTTGAGGGTGAAGTTTAGTAAATCAAGCATGGCAGAAATGGAAGTAATTCAGAACATAAACTTGCAGTTGCATAGCTCTCGTGAAGAAGATGAATTTGGCTAAATCGGTTCTCCTCAATTGCTTCTTCTTATATAGCCATACTAATCCAATCAAAACTCATCACTTGGCCTTATCCCATTTCCTTCATTTATTTCACGTCTTTCATGCATTTAATGCATGAAGAAAAACTGCAGCTCAAGATGGCGTGAAAGTCTCCCTTCCACACGCCTTTTTCTGCTTCTTTTGACTTTGTTTTATTTCTTGTCCAGTAAGGTTAATTCCTTTATTGACTTTAACATCTTCTCCATTAATTGTCTTCAACCGTATGACTTACAAAGTCAATTTTGGCTGCAATGGTCACGTGCTGATTCCAGTTCCAGTTCGCCTATTCAACCTGAGACATCAGCTCACCCATTTTAATTCAATTTCAGTTCGCCAACTTAAGATTTGGCAATTTACTTGCTGATTTCCTTTTCTTGGCGATTACGTTGAGATTTGGCGAGTAGCTTTTGCCTTTCTCGCCAACTAGGCCATCATTTGCCCCTCTATATGGGCGATCACATTACTCCCCATACTCACTCATTGGGCGATCACCACATGGTTCATTTGGGCGATCGGAGCCCTCTCATCACTCAGGCGATCACCTTACCAATAACTTGGCGAACTGACCTATTCGCCAATATTGCCACTAAATCAGCTCGCCCTTATCCTTTGGCGATCATCCCCTTACTCGCGCATTGGCGAGCTGCTCCATATACTCGCCCATACATTTTTTTTCACCGAAATTGCTCCATTCACATCTTAAATTAAGGAGCTTGTCACCCAAATGGAAATCAATATTTATTATTTACTTAATTTCCATTATCCATTTTATGAAATTAAGGTCTACAGTAGTGTAGAATTAGGTTTTATAAAAATTCAGTTGAGATCCCATGGCTTCTTGAAAATGCTCCCAAAATGAGAAGTAGAAGTAAACTTGGAATCTCTATCAGAGCTAATGCTCACTGGAACTCCGTGCAGTCGGACAACTTCTTTCACATATAAATCTGCCAAAGCGCTAAATGTATCCGTAGGCTTCATAGGTAGGAAGTGAGCCTAAAATAAGAAAAATATAGTTTGAGACAGATTTGAACATTTCCTATTCTCTCCATTTCTTTTTTCTCTCTGCAAAAATAAATAAATAAATAAATAAAATATACACTTCAAGAGAAAAAAAATTGCAGATCTAATGGCATCTTCATACCTGCATATGGTTTCATTACACTCAGATAGTTATAGCACTTGATCTTCTTCATGTGTTTATAATAAGTATTAGTTTATGTTCACAAAATTTGTAGATATACTGTTTTAAATGGGTGCTATGATCTTTCTTCCAATGACAACTTTAATCACTTAAATTTAATCTATAATGCTTTTTAGATGCAGCCAACTCAATCTCCAAAACCAAAGTAGTTCAAATTAACTAAAATGCACTTTGCTCCATGCCTCAAATATTCGTCGTAAAACTTAGCGTAACAGAATAGAAACCCCAACAATTTAATTTCATATTTTTTCATGTTTCAATTCAAGAATGAAAAACATAGACAAATTTTAAAAAAAGTAGTTCTCCAAAATGTATAAACTAAGTTCTTAAAAATAAACCAAAGATTTTTAAATCAAGAAATTAGAAAGCAAAAAAAAAAAAGACAAACAATAAAATTTATGTGGGTAACTTCTCTAATAAACCATAATCAAATTTTTTTAGAAGCATAAATAAACAATTTAAATAAAAAATTTTCAAATTCAAAATTCAACCTTATATCTTACACAATCCTCCCCAAAAGCCAAAAAGAGAAAAGGGCTAAACCAATAAATTCTTGCAAAAAAAAGGAGAAAAAGGGGGCAAACCTTTCTTTAGGCACTTCTGAGGTGGCAAAGATGGAGACATTTTGGCGAAAGACTTTAGCTTTCGTGACATCTAGGATTGGGGAGAGCAGAAGAGGAGGAGGTTGATACGGTCCCTAATGAAGCCAAGTTTATGGGAAGGGTCGACACTATTTAAGCTGGTGATGAAGTTAGGGTCGGACTACTGAAAAAGGGTCTCTGTTCCTCTTGCTATTTATTGGTCTGACACCATGTTGCATACTTTCACAAGTATAAGGCATAGCATGAACCGATCTTTGAGTATTATCAATACCCATTCTTAATATTACAATGACCAAGAACAAGTTTAGGAACAAAGTTTTGATGTATAATAACCCAATAATTGTAACACATTATAGTTCACTTGCAATGCTATTATGTTCCGTAAGCTTTATCTACATAATATTAATAATCGCAATTATTCTCAATACTTATAGAAAAAAAAAAACTTCCTTATAATTATCAAAAGCTCAAAATGATAATCCATAAATATAAATGACATATAGAATAACCATAAAGTGTTTTACAACCATGACAAATCTTGAAGGACTTGCAGAGCTTACACTTAATATTTGATTTTCACATTCAGGCTATTTTAAATATTATCTATTTGCTTAAGATACATCTAAAAACTCAGATGTTTCCCAAGCTCAAGGTTTTATTTTCTTTTGATTATTTAGGTAGTTCTGTAGGTTTCAGAATTTTTATATATTTCATACATATCAAAGTCAAGGCAGGCCTGAACTTGTGTTGTTCACCAATGCAGAAAGAAACTGCATCCAGCAAAGCCTCATTTAGTAGTAAGAGAAGAATAAGGGGTTGGAACCAAGCACAGATCATTTTTTCTTCTAACCACAGCCCCAAAAACCTCATCCATGTCAAGATCTTCTAGCTTTCTTCCACCTCGAAGTTTCCAGTCAAAGTGGTACAGTAGTTGTGCAAGAGGTAACTCAACATTGGCAATACCAAACACCATGCCAGGACACATCCTTCTTCCAGCACCAAATGGGATGAATTCAAAGTTAGCACCTTTGTAGTCAATTGAACCATCAACAAATCTCTCTGGATAAAATCTCTCAGCTTCTCTCCAGTAGTCAGGATTCCTACCAATTGCCCATCCATTAATGATGACTTTGGACTTGACTGGTATATCATATCCATTAATTTTGCAACTCTGTGAGCATTCTCTTGGAAGTAGCAGAGGCAGAGGAGGGTGCAACCTCAAACTTTCTTTGATGACAAGTTTCAAGTACTCTAATTCATGTAGCCCTTCACCATCAACTTTCCCTTTTCTATTAAAAACCTGCCTCACCTCTGCCTGAGCCTTCTGCATAACTCTTGGGTTTTTCAGCATTTCTGACATTGCCCATTCTACTGTTGTGAATGATGTATCAGTCCCAGCAACAAAAATATCCTGAAGTGGTATTAATAATTAAGGAAAGTGGGATTAATTAAATTCTTTGTAAATTTTGCTTCATGAGTACATAAAACTAAAATAGTAACATCAGAAGATCATTAATCAGTCAAGCAAACTTTGCAATGCACGTGTAAAAGCATACGAGGAATAGACATACTAACCAAAATTACTGCTTTGATGCTATCATTTGTTAAAGGAATTTCAAGGTCACCATTCTCCTTAAGAGTCAAGAGAACATCTACAAGATCATCTGCTTTTCCCTCACTATCCTTTGGCGTTTCCTTGCTAGCTTTATGTTCCTTGATGACACTTTCAATAATCTCATCTAACTCTTGGTGCAGCCTCTGAAGTCTAGATCTCAATCCGCTGAGGAACGGAAGCAATTTGACTGAAGGAAAGAAGTCTGCAACAGTGAAACCTGAAGCCAAATCTATAACTTCCCTGACAAGTAATGTAAATCTCTCTTTCTCTTTGCATTTCCCACCAAAAGCAGTCCTGGAAATAAGTTCATATGCGAGAGAATATAGCATCTTACTAAGGTTGACTGGTGATCCTGCTTTTGAAGAAATCGCCTTAACCAGCTTCGAGACCTCTTTTTCCCTGATTAAACTGAAAGATTGCACACGTTTTGAACTTAGCAACTCCAACATGCAAATCTTCCGCAGCTGTCTCCAATGGTCTCCATATGGTGCAAATGCAATGTCTCTTGCATTATATGTTATAATATTTGCGAAAAGTAGGAGAGGCCTATTTGCGAAAATGATGTCATGGGTTCTCATCACTTCTGCTGCAATTTTTGGAC
This sequence comes from Heritiera littoralis, assembly GCA_031772115.1. Lineage (NCBI taxonomy): Eukaryota > Viridiplantae > Streptophyta > Magnoliopsida > Malvales > Malvaceae > Heritiera > Heritiera littoralis. The sequence continues at coordinate 3,046,414 of JAPDPK010000075.1, forward strand.
ATGAAACAACAATGTTTGGAAGTTCTCCAAGCTGAAGGTGCATCAAGGGGCCAAATTTCTTGGCCAAATCGCTTAATAAACGATGGGGTTGAGAGCCAGCAAGGAGGTGTAAATTCCCGATGACGGGCAATTTCCATGGCCCTGGTGGTAGATTTGGAATCAAGTTGTTGGTCTTGAATCTCTTCCCTAGTTTCAGCAGCATGAACAAGAAGATTATGAAAGGAAAGAGCATTGCAAAGGAGAAGCATAGGTGCTCCATGAATGTAGAATATCAGAGAGTCCTATGGCTGTTGTTACTGAAGTTGCAGTCCATCTACTTATATCTAGGTGATTGGTAAAATGATTCTCCCTTGTCTTCGACAATTCCTGTATACATAAGAATATTATAACCACGTGCATGTAAAAAAAGAACTAAAAAGAATGGGTGTAGACTGTTGAGCCGAAGACTTTGAATATATCTTTTGTCTCTGATTTAGAATCACACGAAACTAGTGTGGCAGCGTTTGCAACTCTCCAGCTCCAAGGCTGCTTAATTCTAATTAATTTGCTGTATCTCTCAGGAATTTTGGTGCTTGTATGCAATTGTTCTCGATATTAGGTTCTCTATTTTAATACTGACCGCAATTGTCTGCAGACTGCAGCAACCTTGTGACATAATCCAAGTCTGAATTCTGGCACAGGCGCTGGTCAAATCCGACTATTCTTGATCTTCGTTAAAAGAAAGAGCAATGATGAAGTTATCAATTGGCGGCCATTTTTCCACAGTGACCAAGCTGCTTGAAGTTTTCTCTATTCTAGATTATGATTGTTCTTGACGGTGGCAGTTCCCAGCGTAATCCTTCACCAGGTAGCACTTAGGAAGTAGCTATGCTAATCAAAGTAGATTTAGTAATTTTAGACACGACAATAACATGAGATGAATAAAAAACGCAAAAATGTTATGAGCTAAAATTCGATAATTAAAAATTTTATATTAAAATGACAAAAATTTAAAAAAAAATTGTGGTTAGCGTGTTGACATAAATTTTAATTTAAATTTTTTGCATTTTACACCATTTTATATGACAAACATAAATTATATATGCAAATTGTTAAATCTACGGAGAACTTGTTTATTAGTTTAATTAGTTTCATCTTCAACAACTGAACTTTTAAGCATAGAAGTATACTTCATCCATGTCTCTACTTGCTTGGGTAACATTCATGGTTTTAAATCGCGGTCGCGGTCGCGTTTTCGGTCGCGTTGCGTTTATCGCGGTTGCGGATATAGCGGCGGTAATTGCGGTCATCACGGTCATCGCGGTCGTGAATTTTTTTTAATTTCGCACAATTCTATATAAAGTGTAGTAACTTTAATTATAATCATGTAAAGTCTTATTTTATAGTTTTTAAAATAATTTATAATACCTCAAGTCTATTATTTATGTGAAAAAAGTTTATTTATAATTTTTTCAATTATAATAAAACATTCATATTTAAAAAATTACTTATGATAATTAAAAAATAACAAATATTCAAAATAGAGATAAATAATTATGTACTAATTAATTAGCATTAATTATTTTTTATCTAAATTATTGAGGAATTTTTTCATCTAAATTTTATCAAATCTTTTTTCATCTAAATTAATTATGTCAATATTTTTCTTTTTTTTTCCTCTTCCACATGAATTTCTACAAATATTAATAATTAACAAATAGAACTCGTTAAATTCAATTCAAGGAAACTAAAAAAAATACACTTTAAATCTTACCAATTACCATATAGTGGAATGACGAGGAGCATCAAATTCTCCCTCTTCACTTTCAGAACCATGACGACTTGATCTTCGTGACCTTTGTCCAGAATTCGAACCATATCCTTGTTCTTGATACATTTGTGGCGGTGGTGGATACATTTGGGATGGTGGATACATTTGGGGTAGTGGTGGATACATTTGGGGTGGTGGATACATTTGGGGATAATAGGGCATAGGATAATTAGAATATGGCTGGGGTAGATAATAACCTTGTGGAGGTGGATAGTAACCATAAGGAGGTTGAAAATGTAAAGGTGGTCCCGATGGATAATAGCCTTGATTACTAAATGATTCATTACTAGAAGCTGATCTTCGAGATGAAGAGCCTCCAGAAGTATCATGTTGGTGCTTCTTGGCTTTACCCTTTGATCGAGCTCTATCTCTACTTCTATCCCCACTAGATTCAATAGATGGACGTACTCCATATTCTGACAAATCAAGGAATAATCCACCGGTAGCAGCAAGCCCAAATTCTCCTCCAAGTGGACTAAAAGGCCTATTTTCATTTGCACCACCACTATAATCAGCACCACTACCATGACCACCAGTTGGACTTGAACCCTCATCATCATCACTCTGAGTTGGTGATTGGCTTGAACTTGAATGAGGCAGATTTTGTTCTCCTGATTGATATGATTGTTCAACATTCATTTCATCATCAGAATTATCAGGAGGCAACCAATCAGAGTTTTGCCCATCTAACAAAGGATTTTCTTTCTCTTGTAGCCATTCTGAAAGTGGATCATCTTCTTCAAAGATATGGTCTAGGCTAATAGGATTGAAACTATCATTTATCTCATCAATACTCCTCCTTTTTTGATGTCTCATCCTTAGCCTCATATTGTAATAAGTGTATACCATCTTATGAAGTCTTTCATATTTCAACCTGTTTCTTATCTTGGTATGTATATAGCTAAATGTGCTCCAATTTCTTTCACAATTAGATGCAGAAGTTGTCTGACTAAGCACTTTAACTGCTATTCTTTGCAATTCAGGAACACATGTGCCATATATAATCCACCATTCAGCTGCATAAAATAATTTAAAATAAATTTAATACCAATATAATTAAATAATATTAAAGAAATTAAAACTATTTAATTAATTATTTACCTGGATTCATTTGCTTCCAAGCTCTCTGTGCTTGTGGCGTACCGAATGTTTCTCTTTTATCTTGAAATACAAACAACTACATTGATAAAACATTACAATTATTAAATAAATGCAAAAAGGTAATTAGATTTCTGATACATAGAGTAAATTTTTCAAGTATAAAATAGTGGTAAACACTAACCTGATTAGTCATTTGGATTTGATTATCCAGAGAAGGTTCTAGTCTTTCTATCACTGCTTTTATACCTTCTCTTGTTTCTATTAACACATCCGACGAAGATTTCACACCATATTGAAATTGGGGATTAAGATAATAACCTAAACATAGTTCATAACAATAAAAAAAATAAGCAATAAAAAATAAATATATAAGCAATTTAAGCATATAACAAAAAATTGTTATTTTAATTACAATCCACATTTTTAGTCTACTTACCAGCTGAATGCAAGTGAGAATGCATAAATGTCCATCTATTGTCGATAATCCTTTCATATTCAGTGAAGTATCGACATTCTTGTGCAATTGCCCGTTTAGCTCTATCCACTGCCTCATAAATAAAGCCCATTGTTGGTTTTTCATCACCATCCACAAGGCGCAATACTTTTACCAAAGGCTCATAAACTTTTATTATTTCACTTGCTTTTCTCCAAAAATCTTTTCCCAAAATAATTTTTTTTGCTTCATAAGCAGGTCCCGACTTTTGTTGCCCCCATTTAGATTCTTTAAATTCCTGTATATTTTAAATTAAAATTTAAACAAGATATAAAAAACAAAACTAGATTTAAATAATTGTACTAATTATTAAGTACTAACCTTTGAATTGAACATTTCTCTCAAACCTTGTTTATGCTTTGTTATTTCTTGTAATTGGATGAAATGAGTGGCAAATCGGGTGAGAGCAGGACGAAGTATTTGCTTTCCTTGAGTATATTTCTTCATCAAGTTAACTGTCCAAATATGATTGTATATGAAACATGTGACTTTCTTCGCCTCCTCCAACACTTTTTCCACGCTTTGCTTCTTCCCAATATCTTCAAGGCATAAATCCAAGCAATGAGCGGAACAGGCAGTCCAAAACAAATGTTTTCTTTTCAACATTAATTTTTTTCCAGCAGCCTTAAGTGCTGCCTCATTATCGGTAACTATCTGAACAATATATTGCTCTCCGATTTCTTCCACAGCTTGATCTAATAATTTGTAGTAAAAATTAGTATCTCTAGTAGAAACACTAGAGACATCCACAGATTTCCAAAAAATGGTCCCTTTACTACAATAAACTAGAAAATTTATTATATGCATATGATTCAGGCTGTTGGTCCACCCATCACACATTAAGGTAGCACCTAATTCTTTCCAATGAACCTTTAATCCATCAACCCATTCTTTGACTTGTTGATACTCTGATTCCAAATATACTTCAGAAACCTCATAAGGTGTTGGAAGCTTTACATTTTGCCCAATTTCTGCTGCTACAGAAACTAAATTGTGCAACCATGGAGAGTTTGATAACTGAAAAGGAAGTCGATTGTATATCAAAAATTTGGATACTGATTCACCCAGCTTCTTTCTTAATGTCTTCAGAAAAGAATCACTTAACTTCGGTTGCTTTAAACTCTTGCTTCTAACCAATTCAGGTATAGCTCCTCTTAATGAAAATTCAGAGTCACTTGGAGTGGATTTTCTTGTTCTTTGATCAAAATAGTCAGCAGCTGAGCCATGAGAGCTTCGTCCCTCTTCATAAGTATTACTGAAACCACCAGTTCTTTGCCTAAATTCTTGCCTCATATGCCACTCATGTTGTGATTGAACACTTTCTTGCATGGCTCGTCTTATAGCAGTATCTTCATCTATGAATCCTTCGTAACCATAATCTTCCTCTCCTCTTAATTGAGAAAGGAATTCATCTTTTCTCTTTTTGTTATCAATTTTTTTTTTTTTACTTTCTTGGAGGAGTTTCATCATACTTTCTCTAACAATACCTTTTAACAATACAATTAAGAAAAATAAAAAAAATTAGTTGTACATGTTAACGTAATTTTATAATCTTTATTGAAAAATTAACATAATATTTATAACATACCGGTAACATTGGGGCATGGTGCAACATTGCCAGTCTTATGAGCAATATGCTCCTTGAAGCGTGTTATTCCTCCTTTTATAACTTTCCCGCAAAGTTTACAAGACACATTTCCTCTTGTATTTGGTACAGGGATTCCGAAATGCCAACCAATATCATCACTTGGCGCACCTTCTAGTCCTTTACTTGGAAACTCCTCATGTTGTGACATGTTTGACATTTCTGTTAAACAAATAATAATACAAAAAATGTGATAGAGTCATCACATTTTTCATATATAAATAAAAATTGAATTTGAACAATTAATCAATCACATATTCATCCCTCTAATAAGTAACATTAATTTATTTATTTTACATTTACATTATTAATTAACTTAATAAGTAAAAATAATTTACTTTTAATAAGTAAATATAATTTAATTCATTACATTTACTTAATTCATTACTTTTTTTTTTTTGCCAAAGAAAACTACTTTTGTTATTTTTGGTAAAAGAAAACTCATTGACAACAAATATGATATACAAATATACTACAATGCATAGCTCAGAATATTTGTCCTATTGCACATTTGATTACTCAATTCATTACTTTAATAAGTAAAAATAATTCATTTAATTTACTTACTTTAATAAGTAAAAATAATTTAATTGATGATATTTACATTATCAATTAACTTATTAAAAAATTAATCATGTTTGAATACTAATTTGCTACTATCAATTAACTTAAACCTAATCAAATATCAATATTATTTTTTCTTAAGTTATAATAATATTTAATACCATATATTTAATTACATTACAGATTTTACTAAAAAAATTACATTAATAATTTAAATTTATCATTACCTAATATTATTTAAAAAATTACCAAATATTAATTCCTAAAAATTAAAATATTAAAATTCTTTAGCAAAAAAAAAAAATAAATAGAATATTTATAAAAACCCACCCACCCACCCGACCGGCCTAGCCTACCCACCCAAAAATTCACCATATCCCATTCCCAATCCAATTCCCAACGGCCAAACCCACCCAGACCCAACCCATCGTCTCTGCCCAAGTGCGGCGTGCCCATTGAAGTTGATTTTCATCTTTCACGGCTCACACAATCGAAACCCTCTCTGGCCTCTCAGTCTCTCTCGCAGTCGCAGCCCCTTGCCCCCTTCTCGCGAATCTCTCAGTCTCATAGTCACCCACTCAGGCATGATTCCGACCGTTCCGATCCGACCAAGATCCCTCTCACAGGAGTGACAGACTCACCGCACCCGTCGTCGTCGCCTCGTCGGTCCCATCGCTCACCGACACTGCCCTGAAATCTGAAATACGTCAAGAAGCCACAGCCCACAGGCCCACAGCCGCCGGAAGCCATCTGCTTGCGAACCGGCAGCATCTCAGGCAACCCGTCGCTCACTCGACCCATGTCGCCCCTCACACTCACAGATCACCTCCCTTTCCCGACGCCAATCCAAAATCTTCTTGAAATTTTTAAAGTTTTTAACTATATTTTCATTTCATGTTTCATACTTTTCATCATCTTGCTTACCTGTTGAAGTGTTGATGTTGGTTGTTGTCTTCCTGCTGCTTTGTTTGTTGTTGATGGCTGCTTGAATCGCTTAATGCTGCTCTCTTCTCTGTGACTCTGTCTCTGTGTTTGAGACTCTGAGTGTCTCTGTTGATCTGTTCTGTGTGTGTTGTGTTGTGTGGTTCTGTTCTGTGTGTGACTGTGAAGTGTGAACTTGTGTTGTGTGGTGGTGCCGTGGTGGTGTATGCTGATAAAGCAAGCACTAGCAGAGTAGCAGTCAGTCACGGGCACGGCCTCACGGGTCTGATATAGTGAAATTGGCTTTGATTTTATTCCTTCCTCATGCTCAGTAAGATTCGACTGTCTCAGACTCTCACTCTCACAATCTCAGTCTGAACTCTGAAAAGTTTTTGTTCTTTAGCTTTTTAGACCTTTAGTTTATTCAACAGAACGGAGATAGCGGCGATAACGGCCCGTTATCGCCGCTATCCACCGTTATGCCGTTTTGTAACGGCCAATAGCGGCCGTTACAAACGTGATGTTTAATCACAGTCGCAAATCGGTGGATAGCGGTAGCGGCCACCGCCGCTACCGCGATATAGCGGCCGCTATTCCGATTAGCGGCCGCTATTTGATACCGTGGTAACATTTCCCCTTTTGCTTCAAAAACCTAATTCTTATCTCAGCCTTAGGCCTTTTTTTAACATTTCTGAGGTTGCCCATAGCTCACTCTACAGACAAGTACGAACTGGACTAATGCTTGAAATGGACTAATACAGTAAACTTTATACTTTTTCTCAATTTGATAAATGGCTGGTTTGGATGGACAGTGAAATTGGTTTCAATGAGACTGAAAAAGATAAAATCACTATTAAGTAACAATAATTCATAATAAAATATTAAAAAAAGTAAAAAACAATAATTTTACAAGTGTTTTGTTTTTTGTCTTTTGTTATTTTTTTTGTTTTATCTGTTGGAATTCACTGCATCTTCCAAACAAAGCAAAAATTTAATTTTGTCGGTATTTCAGCTGGTAAAATTTCGTTGGTAAAACTTGAATTTTGGTAGTAATTCTGATATGTCAAGGTTTAGCATTAGTCCAATTCTTATTGATCAGCTGCTTTCAAATTCATTACCACAAAACTAAACTCTTTCTTGTTCCACTAAGTCAAGAAAATCAAATTGAGGAAAATCGAATCTACACTTGAACACTTTGGCTAACTTTGAATTTTTGGTTGATAGCGTTTACAGAAAGTAAGCTAGTCAAATACTGAAAAACTTCATATAAAAAGAATCGAGTTATTAGAATGATTAATTTTTTACTATAATTAAAGATTCGAGAAAAGTAAAATTGTGTCTTTCAATTGATCTTCTAGTATTAGTTTATCGAAGTATTACAAGTATACAATTCATATATTTTGTGTTAATCTTTTATATGTTGCTAATTACTCTATGACACCACTAAAAATTTCTGGCTCCACCAAGTATGTGGTTGGTGCAAAGGAGTCTTCATCACTTATTCCCAGTAATACAAGTCAATTTTGGTTTAAGGCATCTGTTCTTTTGTTGGTCAGCAGAGATTTTGGAGATGGAAAGGGACTGCTTCGTGTTTTCTCCCTCTTTCTTGTTCCACTAACTCAAGAAATAGGGTTGATGATTTTAACAAAAGCTAAACAATTATTTTGTTGAAATGTCAATATGAATTATAACTCAATTATTATTTTTTAAAAATTTTACGTGATTTGATACGATAAGAATTTGAAATATATGCACGAATTATCTTGAAAGATAATTCGACGTACAAGTTCAGAATCGACAATAATAATATATCTTTAGGCCAATCCATACGAGCTGATCCATGACTAGAGACTACTTTGAAATAGCAAGATCATATTTTCAAAACTCACTGCACCATTTCGCTGTAAAAAAATATCTCTATGATTGTGACTGTTTAACTTATTAGAGTATGCCCTACAATCAATTGGATTTGGATTAAGTAATTTTTAAAGGCCCAAAAGACCCAATTTAGTTGGACTAAGGCTAAGGCCTTTTTAGGGTTTTGTTAAGAGGTACTATAAAAACAACATTAAGTCTAAAAGTTAGACAGAACGTTTTTGATAGCTACTCTGCCTCTTGGAGCTAGCACTTTCAGAAAACAATTCCCTTCCTTCTCCTTTTTTGCTTCTGATCACATCTTGTCTTAAGCAAAGGTCTTGTTTTGTGTCCTACTCGTGTAGATACCATTAGAGGGCTTCTCTCAGCAAGGAGTCTTGAGTTAACGATAAATCGAGGGCTGTTCGTGGGTTACCATATTCAAAAGTTGAACATTCCTATACGAGTCACACCAAAAGGTTAGATTCTATCCCGAAAACAATTTTGTTGCACGATCCTTGTGATTTTGGTTTTTTTGTTTTTTTCTAATCTGTTGCTTATTTTCGTGTATGACATGATAAATTAAGACAACGAAACCTTACAATGGTATCCGAGCCAGTGTGCAAACGGCTTTCGGGATAGCGAATTTGATTCGTGGTGATGCTGTTTTATTGTACGTTGTTACAGATTTAATTTTAATTTTCAAAATTCGTCTAGGCAACCTAAAATAATTGTAAGACAATTATAGATTTAAATAAACCCTGTAGGGATTTGTTGAATTAAAAGTTATATATTAGAATTCTTTTCAAACTTTTAATTAAAATGTTGTCAAAATTGTTTGACACAAACCCTGCACGCTTTTATCTAATATAATTGATATTAGAGCAGTTGTTAAAATTGTTTTGACAAAAACCCTGTAAGCAACCTTGTAGTTGCCACCCTTGCAAAAAAAAAAATTAATACTTGTTATTGTTTTATTTAAAATATATTTTAATTAGAATAAATTAGGATAAAAGTTATCCTAATAAGAGTTTTAAATTAAATATATTTTAAAGAAAGATATTTTTTAAAATAAAATTGGATAAGAGTTATCCAATGGTTTTTGAAATTTTAATAATATTAAAATTTCAAAAATGTTATCTTGATAAAATTTTGTTTTAAAATAAAATATTTTCTATCTTAAATTGGATAAGAGTTATCCAACGGTTTTGAGATTTTAACGAGATTAAAATTTCAAATGGAATTATCTTGATAAAATTTTTATTTTCAATATTCCCTATATTAAATTGGATAAGAGTTATCCAATGGTTTTGAGACTTTAATAAGATTAAAATTTTAATTAAAATTTCAATTAAGCCCAAACTGAATTTTGAGAATTAAAATTAAATTAAAACAACTCTTGATACCCATAATTAATTAAAATTCGATTAATTAAAATTCGATTTTAATTAGGAAACATGCAAATTAATATGTGATATTGCTATGTATGCTTGATGCTTGATTCATATGTGATATGGATGGTTGCATGGTGCATGATTATGGGCTTAGGTTTACATGGGTTGTAATTTATTTAAATAAATTTAAATTGGGCCTGCGAGCCTTGATTTATTTGTAATTTATTTATGTAATAGTTACACAGATAAATAGGATTATCTTGAAAAATGTACAACATTTGGAGCCATGATGGTCCAAAGCCAAAGTAAACTAAGGTGACGCTTGAAGGGAAACTGAGGAGAAGGTGTTCAGAAAAACAATGTATCCCTAGGTTCTTTTGTAATAGAAAGGTCATAACCATGTCACGTTTAATTTTATACTTTCACTTATATATGTTAATATATATTTGTTAGAAAAGCATGCTAGGTGAGATAGTAAAATTAAAAATCCCTCAAAATAAATATTAAGTCAAAGATAACAAACAAAGATGCCTTCCAATACAATGCATGTGAAAGAGACTTTGTTCGGTATTGTGCTAGTTTGGCTCAATCAATGTAAGACCCGAATGTTATTGTACTATATACCATCTTTGTACATGATTGGTAGTGGAAATAAATTCTTTTATTGAAATTTAGGAAATATTGAATGTGAATTTCCACTCTTTATAAAAAAAAAAGAAAGAAAAACAAACATTAAAGTTGCAACAAGAGATAGATGAGATATAATCTTGATAAAAAAGTTTGAAGTGTGAAAGCATTAAATGAAGGGTGAACAAATGAAGAAAACAAGTGAACAAATGAAATATAACAAATTCAATGGAGGTGGCGTGGACTAGAGAAGAAGAGAGGAAAGTCAATATAAGAGGCTATAAGTGGACTTCACGCCACTTTGCTCCCCTTGACAATTCGGTTTAGGTAATTAATGATAGGAAAAGATGAGACTAAAATGTCAATTATAGTGGTTGGCTGGAAGTGGCGAGAAGAGGAAGGAGGAAGAAGGGAAAAAGGAAAGAAAATTAGTCAAACTGCAGCAAAAGACTTTCCTTAGCCGTCCTTTTTTGGCTAGAATTGTCTTCACCATTTAATGACAGTAGAAAAACTTCACCACGCCATTACCATATTTTCTTCACCATTTAATGAGCTATAAGACAGGGTAATGATGAAGAAAGGGATAAGGAATAAATGGTGAATTCTGATTGGATAAGCAGGATTATATAAGAAGATGGAAGCAAACTTCACTTCCTTAAACAACCTTCTCGCCCATTTTGAGTTTACTGCAAACTCAATTTCGCTTCTTCCATTCCTCTCATACGTGAGCTATGGAACTTCATTCTTTAGTCAGTTAAATCTTTCCTCCATCGTTGAAGAGTTAAGAAACAAGCAAAATAAAGCTAAGTGAGGCAGAAAAGCACTCTGCTCCAGGAAGTGCAACTCAGTTGAGGTGAGCTTCCATATTACTATGGTTATTTTGATAAATTGATGGTATATTTTTATGTTTTATAACGTAATGAACATAGATATAGCTTAGTTTTAGTTAAATCTTGTTAGAATATATAGGAAAACCAAAACCAGATGTAGTCTGGAAACTAATTGTGAATGAAAAATGAAAATACTGAAAATGACGGTATGGTGGGCGAGCTCAGTTGGCATGGGCGAGCTAAAATCTGGAATATGGAAGTATGCGAGGTCGCCACATACTAGTTTAATTCATTGGCGAGCCCACTTCTGAATAAAAGCGGTGTAGGGCAAGTTGAGTTGAAGTGTGGGTGAACTCACACGTAAGCCACGAATGGTGAATTGAAATACAAGAGCATGGCGAGTTGAATCTTTGGGCGAGCTCCCATGTTGGGCGAACTCCCACAAATAAGCCATATGAATGGCGAGAATGATTGGGCGAGCTCCCAAGTGTAGATCAATTATAGAAGGGTGAGCTCATTTAGGCGAATGGCGAGCTGTAGATTAGTCTAAAGCTCGCCAAAGTTTTAGAAATATTCGAAAAGAAATAATAATAATTTTAGGAAATAATTCGAAAAGAAAATATTAATGGAATTAATATTTTACCTTGCAGTCGAGAAGTGAGAATCGATAAGGCGAGCGGGAAGCAAGGCTTCATCAGACGAGGTAAGGGAGTTGTGTGTGAAAAGAATGCATGTCCTCTGGAGTTAAATTTATGAAATTTCTGAGAAATGGTTTTGGTTTATGACATGCATATTATTTTGATAAATTACTTTGTTGTGGGCGAACTAAAATCCATACCATATACTGTTTGCTGGGCGAACTGGTAAGGGCGGGTGATCTGTTCCTTTTGTTATGTTTTGGGGCGAAGAACCCCTCTTGTAATGTTTTGGCGGCGAGTGACCTTGTTTTAAATAAAATCTGGGCGAGCCAATGTGGGTGAGTCCTTTTATGTTCTTTTGGGCGAACGACCAGGAGTTGACCATGGCAATGCCGAATTGGGCTAGTTGACCATGGCAATGCCATAATGAGCGAGCCACTGAGGCGAGCTAGTTTTACTTGTTTTTTTTTTTAAAAATCAAAGGTTGGCGGGCGAACACAAGTTCACCGCACTGGAAGAGTTGACCATGGGCGAGCCAGATTGGGAGAGCTGACCATGGGCGAACAGATTTAAATTTACATTTTTTATGGAAATGAGAGTAATACCTTTTTGGAATTATTATTTATTTAAATGATTTAAATTCATAAATGTGTTTCTTTAAAGGTATTTTGAGCTATCAATATGATTTTGAGACTTCAGGCCCCTAGTTTCATGCATTATTATGAGTTATAAAGCTGATGGAACCGCCAAGTCATCAGCGGTCTCGAGGTCACTTGGCAAGTGGACCTCGAGGACCACCCATAGATTGTGGTCATAGATCTACTGTATCCCTGTTGGGATGATTATTCCGTTCTCGCAAGGGGGAGGGGGAACGATGATAGCATGATTTATTTATAGGGTGATGCCTAGTCTCAACTTGTTGATTTCTGTTTACTGAGAGGATTTGTTGAATCCTATTCACTGTTTATTACATGATATTGTAAACTATTTACTATATCCACTAGGTTTACTGTTAAGAAAAATAAAAGTTTTGGGGAATATGGTTTTTAAAGCAGCGTACATCTTTCTTACTGAGCATGTTGTCGCTCACCCCTTATTTCCCACTCCACAGATTGTTGATCTTGGATTAAGAGAATTACCTTCCAGAGATTATCGATTACTAGAGTCAGCGGATATTTGATATCGAAGGTATATTATTTCTTTATATATTCAGAAAAATTGTATAGTACTACTTTAACTAGAAGGGAATGTACATACATCTTAGGGTATTAATGTAACAAGTCATATTAGTATGAGTAACAAGAGTTCTAATTCTTATTTAAAATTTTAAGAGTTGTTAAGCATCACAGATAGCCCAACTGGTAAGTGAGTGGAGTTTATCAGTAAATACTATGTTATATAGTAGATTTGGGATGTTACAGTCAAGGCCATACCTACCTTAGGAATTCACGTTGCATGAGATAATAGTTATCTCCAAGTGTATTGGGTCAGACTTAACTAAATCAAATTAGGGCATTGGCTCAGTCAAACCTAATAAGATTTAGAGGCATAGGTTAAGCTTTAACCCATATGATGAGTTAGAACAAGAGTTGTTCACCCAACTATCCAGGAGTTGCATGAGATGCAATTGACAAAAGTTATCTACCTAAATAATCTCATTGGACGCATTAACTCAACTAAAGTCATAATGGGACCAAATATGGATCTTGGCCCACTAGGAAGTCTAGGCAAAAAGGCTTCCTGAGTTGATAGTGAGGGCTATTAGCTTGAGGAAAATAGTAGGAGTAATTCATTTAATTAAAAAACCATAATTAAATGATTTTAATCACAATGTTACTTGCATATTTTATGATTGTAGAATTATTATAGCAAACAACAATTTATCCCTTCATTCTATCATTAAGAAGGATAACAAGTTGTTTGAGGCAAACTTCTTAGATTGGTATAGAAATTTGAGGATAGTCCTCACTCAGGAAAAGAAGTTATATGTTCTAGAGTATGCGATCCCTACTCAACCCCTTCCACTATTGATAAGCAAGCTTATCAAAAGCATTTGGATGATGCCACTGACGTGCAGTGCCTAATGTTAGCTTCCATGAGTTCTGAACTCCAGAAGCAACATGAGAATATGAAACCGTTTGATATGATAGAACATCTCAAGGAAATGTTCCAAGAGCAAGCAAAGCACGAACGTTATAAGGAGTTTAAGGCGTTCTTCAAAAATAAGATGGTTGAGGGAGCTTTGGTGCACACTTTATGTACTTAATATGATTAGGTACATTAAAAGGCTATAAGCACTGGGCTTCACATTGCATATAGAGTTGTCAGTTGATCTCATCCTCCAATCTTTATCGAATAGCTATAGTTCATTTGTGTTCCACTACAACATGAACAGTATGGATAAGACACTGGTAGAATTGCTCAACATGTTGAGAATTGCTAAGCAAGACTTGAAGAAGTCAAGGCCTACTTCTATTATGGTGATTGACAAGACCAAATCCAAAGACAAAGGCAAACCTAAGGGTAAGCCCAACCTCAAGGGTAATAAGAAGGAAAAGGCTAAGAAGCTCAAGCCATCTGGTAGAGTTACTAAGACAGGAAAGTTCTTCTATTGTGATAAGATTGGTCATTAGAAGCGAAACTGCACTGTGTACCTTGAGGAGCTGAAGAAAAAGAAAGGAAGTGAGACTTCCACCTCAGGTATATATGTGATTGAGATAAATTTGTCTACTTCTTCATCTTGGGTATTAGATACTGGATGTGGTTCTCACATTTGCATGAATGTGCAGGGACTAACAAGGAGTAGAAAACTTGCCAAGGACGAGGTAGTCCTACAAGTTGGAAATGGAGCAATGATTGCTGCATTGGCTGTAGAAACATTTAATTTATCGTTTCCTTCAGGCCTAATTCTAGAACCTGATAATTGTTTTATGTTCTAGCAATTGCCAAGAATATTATTTCTGTTTCTTGTTTGGACAAGAAAGGTTTTTCTTTTAAAATAATGAACAATAGTTGTTCAATTTATTTTAATGATATTTTCTATGGCAAAGCTTCCATTATGAATGGATTGTATGTTCTAGATTTAGATAATCATATATACAGTGTTGATTCCAAGAGGTCAAAGGGTAATGAGATTAACCCTACATTTCTTTGGCATTGTAGACTTGGTCACATAAACGAGAAACGCATATCTAGGCTCCACAAAAATGGACACTTAGATTCATTTGATTTTGAATCATATGATGTATACGAATCTTGTTTGTTTTGTAAAATGACTAAGGCCCCTTTTACAAGAACAAGTGAAAGGGCTAGTGGTTTACTAGAGCTCATACATACATATGTATGTGGCCCATTAACCACACAGGCTAGAGAAGGGTTCCAATACGTCATCACATTTACTGGTGACTACAGCAGATATGGCTATGTGTATCTAATGCTACAAAAGTCAGAATCCTTTGAAAAGTTCAAAGAATTCAAGAATGAAGTATAAAACCAGGTAGGCAAGAATATCAAGACACTTCGATCAGATCGCAGTGGAGAGTATTTGAGCCTAAAATTTACAGATCATCTAAAGAAGTGTTGAATAGTTGCACAACTCACTGCACCTGGTACACGTGAATGGAACGGTGTATCTGAGAGGAGGAATCGAACCTTGTTAGACTGGTTCAATCCATGATGAGTCTGTCTGACCTCCCTGTCTCTTTTTGGGGTATGCTTTAGAGATAGCATCATTCACACTAAATCGTGTTCCTACTAAAGCTGTTGAAAAGAAACCACATGAGATGTGGACTGGAAAAAAGCCTAATCTGTCTTTTCTAAAGATTTGGGGTTGTAAGGCTTATGTCAAAAGACAAGTCTCAGACAAATTAGGACCCAAATCAGATAAATGCATATTTATGGGGTATCCTAAAGAGACAAAAGGATATTATTTCTATAATCCCATAGAGAACAAAGTGTTTGTGGCTCAGTACAGTGTCTTTCTAGAAAAGGACTTCCTTTTTAGAAGAACTAGTGGGAAGAAAATAGAGCTTGAAGAGGTTCAAGAACCACAAAATGTCACTGAACCTTTAGTGGAACAAGAGCAAGTCCCATAAGATGTTGTGGAATAAGAAATAGCTCCAAAAACACAAGCCCTGCGTAGGTCTAATAGGATATATCGAGAGCCTGAGAAGCTTAACCTTCTCACCACTCAGCATGACGACATATTGCTCATGGATAATGATAAGCCTACCACTTACGAAGAAGCAATTACGGGCCCAGATTCTGAGAAATGTCTTAAAGCCATGAAATCTGAAATGGACTCTATGTATACAAACCAAGTATGGACCTTGGTTGATCCACCTGAAGGGGTAAAACCCATAGGGTGCAAGTGGGTCTTCGAAAAGAAGACTGACATGGATGGTAACGTGACATGCATACCTATAAAAGCTGATTGGTGGCCAAAGGTTTCAAACAAAGGCATGGTATAAACTATGATGAAACCTTTTCACCAGTTGTAATGCTCAAGTCCATTCAGATTTTGCTTGCTGTCGCTGCATACCATGATTATGAGATATGGCAAATGGATGTTAAAATCGCGTGCCTGAATGGAAACTTGTCGGAAGATGTGTATATGACACAACCTGACGGTTTTTATGACTCCTGAGAATTCCAACAAGGTCTGCAAGTTTCAGAAATCCATTTATGGATTAAAAGCAAGCTTCTCGAAGCTGGAACATTCATTTTGATGAGACAATCAAAGAGTTTGGCTTCATTAAGAACGAAGATGAACCTTATGTTTACAAAAGGGTTAGTGGGAGTGTTGTCATATTCTTAGTGTTATATGTGGATGACATATTACTTATAGGAAATGACATTCCTGCCCTACAATCTATCAAAACTTGGTTAAGGAATTGCTTCTCCATAAAAGACTTAGGAGAAGCAGCCTATATCCTTGGAATAAAGATCTATAGAGATAGATCAAGTAGGCTACTAGGTCTAAGTCAAAGTACATATATTGACAAAGTGTTGAAAAGGTTCAACATGGAAGAATCCAAGAAAGGATTCTTACCTATGTCACATGGCATTTTTCTCTCAAAGGACATGTGTCCTAAAACACAAGATGAGAGAGATAAAATGGCTAAGATTCCATATGCTTCAGCTATTAGATCTATCATGTACGCCATGTTATGTACGAGGCTTGATGTCTCACATGCTTTAAGCATGGCGAGCAGGTATCAAGCTGACCCAGGTGAGCATCACTGGGTAGCAATTAAAAACATCCTTAAGTACTTAAGAATGATTAAGGATGCCTTCTTAGTCTATGGAGGAGAGAATGAGCTCATTGTAAATGGTTACACTGATGCTAGTTTCCAGTTAGATAAGGATGACTTTAAGTCAAAATTTGGCTATGTGTTTTGCCTGAATAGTGGCGCTGTAAGTTGGAAGAGTTCAAAACAAGAGATAGTGGCCGATTCTACGACCGAGGCTGAGTATATAGCGGCTTCATATGTAGCTAAGGAAGCTGTTTGGATCAAAAAGTTCATCACAGAACTTGGAGTAGTCCCTAGAATTGTTGATCCAGTGGCACTCTATTGTGACAACAATGGAGCCATTGCACAAGCTAAGGAACCCAGGTCTCACCAGCGATCCAAACATATACTCAAGCGCTTCCATCTAATCAGAGAGATCATACAAAGAGGCAAGCTAAAGATATGCAAAATACACACTGATGATAATATTGCTGACTCGCTTATGAAGGCACTATCACAACAAAAAAATGATGCACATGTTAGGTCATTAGGTATTAGATACATGACTGATTGGCTATAGTGTAAGTGGGAGATTATTAGTGTGTGCCCCAAGAGCCAATCAGATTTGGATTTGTATTACACTTATGACATTGTGATTGTTTATGTTATTTAATAATACATGGAAGTTATTTATCATCATTAACTATATTTAATTTGATCAAGTCATAATCAAATGATAAAGTCCGTAGAATAGTGGATTCGTATCAAAGGAATCAAAGTAGTGACTTTGATAATGAGATCTTTATGATACAAAGAATAATATTCTTAAATATCCTTAGTCGCAGTATCACTGAAAAGGGACATCAGTGATACGGTAAAACTAATGTGTTAGATTCCTTTGGGTGACTGATCTCATAAGTCATGGATATGGTGATATCTAGATCAACACATGAGTGATCATTGTGAATGAATACACTGGATTGACCCATTTTGAGAACTTTATGTGGATCGTTACATTGAGTGTCATTAGATGTTCTCAAATGGCAATGGTATATGTGATCCTTAGACTTGAGATCACCATGGTATCCTATGTGTGGATTGGTATACTTTGATGCTGGTAAACGTAACTCAATAAGGGTTGCAAGTAAGACAATAATTGGGTACATCATGAATCATATGAGGGTTGTTAGTGATCAAGATAGGATTTGTCCCTCTTGGTAACAAGAGTCTATATCTCAAGGCCTCTCAATAGAGATTAATGATTGAAAATCTGTGGCCACAATACAAATAAGATTTAAGATGAGATCTTGAATTCATTTGATTAAATCATTTATCTTAAGATTGAGAAACAATGCAGTTGAACTTTAATAGAGATGACTCATTCCACACTCTATGTTCAACTGAGATATTAGGTGATGAAAGGATCGAATTATATGGTAATTGCTCATTTAAAGGTTATCGTCAACTCACCAACATTTTCATTACTTAGGTAACCATGATGCATTGCTAGATGCCAATCTTGGCTTGTGATTTATGAATGAGATTTTGAATTACTACCAACGTAATGGAAACCTAAAAGGTCACACACAGTAAGAGTATGACCAAAATAAAGTAATTGGAGTTGGATCCATGTGATGAATCCTAGTACAAGTAGGATTCTTAGTGAGATTAGAATCTTGTTCCAACTAGAATTCGAGATTTAATTAATGGTAATTTTAGCCTAAGATTACTAAAGGGTATTTTAGTCTTTTCAATTATAATGAGATTATAATTATGAATTATGAATTTAATATTTCATGGACAGACCAAATTATTAATCCAAATGCATAACCAATTGGTTGTAGTGCAAGTGGGAGATTGTTAGAGTATGCCCTACAATAAATTGGATTTGGATTAAGTAATTTTAAAAGGCCCAAAAGACCCAATTTAGTTGGACTAAGGCTATGGCCTTTTTAAGGTTTTGTTAAGAGGCACTATAAAAACAACATTAAGTTTAAAAGTTAGACAGAACGTTTTTGATAGTCGCTCTATCTCTTGGAGCTAGCACTCTCAGAAAATAATTCCCTTCCTCCTCCCTTTTGCTTTCGATCACATCTTTTCTCAAGACAAAGGTCTTGTTTTGCGTCCTACTCATGTGGATACCGTTAGAGGGCTTCTCTCAGCCATGAGTTTTGAGTTAACGATAAAAAAAGGGTTGTTCATATGTTGCCATATTCAAAAGTTGAACATTCCTATACGAGTCACACCAAAAGGTTAGATTCTATCCCGAAAATGATCTTGTTGCATGATCCTGGTGATTTTGGTTTTGTTCTTTTTCTAATTCGCTGCTTATTTTCGTGTATGACATGATAAACTGAGACAACGAAACCTTACATAACCTACCTTTGCTGAATACTTGTTCGTATTTTCTACTATTTCAACAATTTAAACTGTAATCCTCTGCAAATTTTCTACTTCATTGTGGAAAATTTGCTTGAATTTTATTTAAATACATGCATAAGTCTGCAAAAACCATATCAAGTTGTTGGAGTTGAGAACTCTGACAACTCCTGCATACATAAGATAATATTATAACCACCTACTGCTTTGTAATCGAGTCATTGTTGTAGGCTCTCGTCAGTGTAGACCCCAATTTTAGCATCACGTGCATGGAACGCAAAGAACTGAAAAGAATGGGTGTTGAGCTGAAGACTTTGAAATATCTCATCTTCTTCTCAAAATGGTCGGCCACCTTAGAACACCATTGTTGGAGGAGCGAGAAAGCTTAGATTTTAGAGAGAGAAAATGATAAACCCTAGTGTACAAGCCTCGAACCGAAAAATGCCCTAAAGGAAACTTATTCTACTCGATGAGCTCTATCACATGCCTCCAAACCAACCATTGAAATGGCCATTTGATGGGTAATTTTCCTCCTTGAAGTTTTGGCCATGGTGAAGGTAAGAGAGAGAATTTCTGTTTTCAATTCTATTGATTACAAATGAATGTTCCTTGATGTTTAAGCTTGTGTCTAATGTCTATTTGCAACAAAAACACATGAATCTTCATCCTTTAATTTCGACTAAAAGGGTTTGATTATGAATATTGCATGGTTGCATGAGAAACTGATGTAGAAATGATGTAGCCAATGTGCGGAGTATGAATATACTGTTAAATTTGCAAAATATCAAGTGTAGGATTATGCTATGCTTTCTACCAAGATGAATTCATAGGGTTACCATGTTCAATTTGATAGATTAATGGTTCTAGAATATTGTATAAATTAATATAAAACTGCTAGCGCAGTTAAAACTAAAAACAAAGGTGATTTGATAGTAGTTATAGTGTTAGCACGAGTATAAAGTAGACTGGATTTGTAGCTGCAAATAGGCAATGTAGCAAATTAGGAGAAGTTATAAACTTGTTATAATTGAAGTGTGAAGAATTGACTGTATTTATGTGGTGATTTGCAACTCGGAAGTGAGGTGCGAACACTGGTGCTATCAAACTATTTGACAAAAACTGAGCGATAAAGGATATATGTAAGAGGCGTAGGGATACTATGTTGCATTGAGAATGATGAAAATGAGTTTTTATGTAATTAAATTTGATGACTTGATTGAAATGTGAAACAAGAATTGTGGTTATAAACTATGTTTTCGGGTAGGGAGGTTAGGATAGGTAGTGCTGTTATGCTATCGAAATTTCCTAAAACGAACCTAAATCTCTAAAATCATCATTTGGTATTATTTTGAAAATAGAAATGAAATGGAAATGTGATTTGGGTTAAGGCTTTCCTAAAGGTCATAAGTGCATACAAAATTTGCAACCCAGTTTCTGGGACCATTTTAATGATTTTCTCGGTTTTCAAGATACCTACGAGTACTAGTGTCAATCCTTTATATATATAAAATATTTTGAACACTTCTAAATTGAGAATATTTGCAAAATTTTTATAATTTAGTTGTCATTATTTCTGGTTTTACTGAGTTATGGACTAACTAAAAGTAAGTTTTGATTGAACTTTGTTAACACGAAGTGTTCCTAACTGGTTTATGAAATGTATTAACTAAAGTTTTGAATGTTTGACTGAAATGATTATTTTGAATGCTTTAGATTGAATGACTCTATTTTACTGAGAATTTTGATTGTCTGACTGAAATTTAAGTTTTGATTGTTTGACTAAAGTTAACGTTTGAGTGTCTAATAAACGTAAATGTCTTGGATACTGTGAACTAACTAAAAGAGTTTTACTGACATTGTTTTACTAGAAATATTTATTTTCCAATCGAAGTTTATGATTTGAATATTTTGGACTTGATCGAATGTATTGAATGAAATGTATTGTTTTCTAAACAAATGATTTGAAATGAAACTTGGTTCCCAAAAGTTTTTATTTTGACTATTGGGGTGGTAAATCCCTGGCCAATCCGGCACTCCCAGCTCTCACAATAAAACACGTGTTTATACTATTGTATTCAGTTTTGAAAGCATAAAGTATTGTTTTATTATTTTCATGGGAATCAAGTAACTGTTTTGAGACTATTGGCCCTATAGCTACCTGTGGGTACATGCTCTTCTCTGTGTGTGTGAACTATTGTTGATAGACCTTGGTCATGTATTCAGCGCCATAGCTGTCACCTAACCCGTGTACTTTGTGGACCTTTTTTGACTATGGTCATATGTCGTTCCCTGCAAGAATATTTATATTGCATGAGTCTATTACGTGATGCCTAGTCTCCATTGTCCCAAACTTTATTGATTTTTGATTTCAGTAGATTTGTTAAATATGGCTTCTGATCTCTGTATTGTTTACAAAAAAAAGGATTATTATATTGTTTAATGACTGATTTCTGATCAGTTACTAAATTATCACTGAATTATTTACTGAACGGTTTACTGTACTATTTACCAATGGTTTATTAAGTTATTTACTGATGATTTACTGGTTTCACTACTGAACTTTTCACCGATCATTTTCTGAACCATTTACTGAGTATTCAACACCCATTTACTAATTGTTTACTGAACCATTTTTTGAAACATCTATTGACTATTTACTGAGTATTTACTGAATTCTGTATTGAGTGTCGAAAATTATCTACTGAAATGCTTACTGATTATCTGAACTATCTTCTGATCGTTTATCGATTATTTTCTGATCATTCATGGACTATGTTTCTGATTGTTTACTGACCGTTTATTGATCGTTTTTTGATTATTCACTGATCGTTCACTGAACCGTGTACTGATCGTTTATTAAACTATTCACTGATCGTATATTGTCTGTTTTCTGATTGTTTAGTGAAATATTTTTTGAAATGTTTACGAAGTAATTTACTAAATGGATTTCTGTACTGTTTACTGAATTGTTTATTAAATGATTTACTGAATTTTTTACCGAGTAAATTACTGAATATGTTACGGAAATGATTTACTGAATGATTTACTAATCGTTTTGCTAAACTATATATTGAGGGATTTACTAAATGTTTTACCAAACTGTATACTAAATGTTTTACTGAATTGATTATAGAAACTGTACACTAAATTGTTTACTGAGTGCTTACTGTATGTATATACATACATACTAATGTTTTCTATTGATTTTAAATTTTAATTGATTTGATAACGTTTGTTACCGTATAGTATTGCTACTAAAGGATTGAAGGTTTTGACATTGATTTAAGATGCATGAATTCCTTCTCTATACAGTTTTCATAAATTTCCTATAATCAGACTTAAAGACTAGGACAAGTGAGGTGCTTTAAAGTATCCTTTCATACTCATCCTGGTATTCTAATCGATTATAGTATCCTTTCCGATAAAGTGCCCAGATATTGTTTTCAATACTGATTGTATATTTATGAAATATGTTTTCGATATATGCATATAGGTAGCATAGTATTAGTTCTTTTATATATATTTCTTACTAGGCGTAAGCTCACTCCCTTTTACCTTTAGATTTATTTGCAGTAATAGCTGATTGTTAGGAGAAGGTTCTGATCAGATGCCTACGAGGTTTTGATGTTGTACCTTGCAAGTATGGTATTCAGACATTTATTGTATAGTACTTTAGTGCATAAAGGGATGTAAACAGTAAACTAAAGGAATCTGAGTGTCAATTATAGTCTTAGTTATTAGGTATTTGCATAGAAAAACAAATGTGTACTAGGGTCGATCTAAACGATTGAATGTTGAGTCAGCTAAGTTTTAGTGTAATGTCAGAGTGAGGACACTGAGCACAGCCCAATCGACAGTGAAAATGGAAAAAAGTTAGTTCCGATTTTCAGTAATCAGAGTGTGACAAGTCGACTACTATTTGAGGCAATCCGCGGCCCATATTAGTGGGAAAAAAAATTACATGTTCATATTCGACTTACAACTTCAATTTTTTTTTTGAAAAGTAAAATTTATTGAGAGGAAAATGATCAAATTACAACCATGCCATAAAATCGAGATAATGATTAACCCTAGCCTAAGCTAAGAAGTCTGCAAAAAAA